>CM029013.1:31136610-31481610 GCA_016801055.1 Panax notoginseng | reverse complement strand
AACTAGCCACGGTAATTTTTTTTTTCTTTCTTTTTTTTTTAGCGAAGCTTATATATCCCAAATTTTCCCCCAAACTTAAGTTTTTGTCTAAATTCAGCCATCTCCACCTATTCATGTCTTTCATTCCTTCACATTAGTATTATCCTTAAGAAATTCATTATGTATCAATTTAAACTTAATCAGTTAACATAGCTGTTATTAACGTGCTAACCTTAATTATACCAGTTTCAAACAGGTAAAGATTCAAATCATGACAAGAAATCACATCAAAGTCTTAACAGTCAATACTATACTTGTCTACTCAACTCCAGTCTCATCATTGGCCAAAATAGACTTTTACTATCTAACAGTTGGAATCATGCAAATATAAACTAACTGCAACAAACATAGTAAACTAACTACTATTTTTGCGATTTTTAAATTTTTTTTTTTTAACAAAAAACTGAATGCAAAAACTAAATGTAAATAACCCGAAAATATAACGAACTACAATGCAAATAACTAACTATATGCAATACGACACTAAAATGCCCCCAAACTTAAACTAGACATTGTCCTCAATGGCTACAATAGAAAAAATTAAAGCAGAGGACTTCCCTGAAAATATAGCAATCTTCCTCCTTGTCCGCTAAGTTTGGAGAATAGGCTAAGCACATGGAACAAATTGGGCAGCACACTTGAATTTGACTTGAATAACCTGTAAAACCATGATATAAGCACTTTTATTAAATCCTAAATAAATGAAAATTCAAAACTACTAATATAAAACTAAATAAAAACTAAAAATAAAAATTAAACTTGGGTTGCCTCCCAATAAGCGCTTGTTTTATAGTCTCAGCCTGACTTCTTCAATTCTCTATCCAATTCCCCTACGAAAATTAAGGAACCCTCCATCCATCAGAAGCAATGTCTCTTTTGGGAGGTTCCCATTCACAAAAACCCTTGAATTGAAGTCACCTAGCATGCTCTTTGTAGATAGGTTCCCTATTAAGAACGTCCAACAACTAGGTGTTTTCTCCATTATGTCTATGATTAGATTGGGGCATTGAAGCTTAATAAACATAATGGAGTCTTCCTCTATCTTCTCCTTTTCATCCCACCATGACTCCACAACTGTACTAGCTCTTATGTCACAAAGAGCTTTGCCGACGACATGACTGCCAATTGGGCATGGTTTTGCAAAATTGCCCGGATTCTTGAACTTTAGTGGAGAAGGTACATGGGACACTAATAAAATCGGTTCATCTTCGTTGGTACTCAAAGTTAGATCTTTGCCGATCTCCTTTTGTTGGTCTCCAAGTCTTTCCTCTCTTTCAACATCTATATAGGTTGGCACATCCGAATGCAGATTTGGTTCGGGCGCATCATCAGTCTCGTCATCCATGTCATAGAGCCAAGTGTATTGAGGACGGTTGTTCAACGCCTGTGCTATCTGCCCCAATTGATTTTCCAGATTCTTGATCGACGCCCCTTGGCTTTGCAAATTCAGCTCTATTTGGTTCATTTTTTTGTCTTGTTCCTCGTTCCTTTTGTCAGAAGCTCTAATGAATTTTTCCAAGGCTTCCTCCCAACCTGGTTTCCTTTCTGGTTGTTGTTGAGTCTGATTTTGAAATCCGGATGCGTTTTGTTGTCTAGGTGCTTGAGCTTGATTGTTACTCCATGAAAAATTCGGGTGATACCCCCAATCCTGATGATAGTTGTTGGGATAGACATAATTATTGGGGTAATCACCACCGTACTGTACCGACTCGAAACTGATGGCGCATTGATGACTCATATGATTTCCAGCACAATAATCACAAGTAACTGTCATCCTTCGACTCTGTATGGCTGCGCAAACCTCCAACGTCTTCGAAGTTGCCTCTATAGAAGATTTATTAAGTCTATCAATCCCTGTTTCCCTTGGTTGAGCCAAGAACGTGTATGGCCATTGATACTCAAACTCATCCATGGTACCTGAAAAGAGAGAAATATAGGAAGAGAATAAAAAAAATGTTTAAATTAAGACTAATTTGATTGAAATTAATATTGGTAAATAATTATTAAACTAATTCCCCGGCAACGGCGCCAAAAACTTGTTGGTCGATTTCGCAATCAATGAATACGTGCAAGTATACACGGTCAACAAGTAATAAAGTGAAAGTAGAGTATCGTTCCCACGAGGAATTATTTAATAAAAATCACCAAGTACTAATTCTTAACCAAACTAATTTTATTTAAACAACGACAAATTGTGATTTTTCTAATTAAGAAAACTAAATTATCTAATTAAACTAAATTGCTTTATGACTAAATTCAGATAAATAAAGATTAAGACTTCAATATCCCCAATTATGAACTATAAATCAATTATCCAATTATCCCAATTATTATGTCTTCTGAATTGTTAACAGGAATTCTCAAATGCCAAAAGTCCTTTTCCAAGTGATCAATTGCCTTCTATTTAATCCAGATTAATCTTGCTATATTCCTATGCAAAACAATTGAATTAAACTCGTTACAAACCCAATTCCTTATGCGTTACATATGGTGAAGAGATATTTCCATTCTATTCACAAACCTAATTATTCACTGTGCAAATAACTAAGTCACATGTCATCATGCCCAGTTCTAACCCTAGAATTCCTTTCCCAATTCCTTCTAGAGTAACAAGGTAATTATTGATCAGATAATTAATCAATAAGCTCAAAGCAAGATAAACAACTCACTTTAACATAAATAATTGGAATATAATGAATAACTAATTCATAGCCATAAAAAGTTCAATTGAAATCTCAATAAAAGAGTTAGTTCATAATTAATGAATTAAAACTAAGAATCCACAATTGAATAGACATTAAAAGATAAAAGTATGATAAGAGAAGAGAATAGAATCTGTTGTCAGCAAATCTGATGCTCCCCTCTTGCTCCTGCTCTTGATCTTCAATGATCTCCAAGTTGCTTCAATCTCCAATGGCTAATTAAGAACTAGGGTTTAGATTCTAATCTAATGGAGTGTTTTATCTAGTCTAATCTATGTAATCTCCCTTTATTTTATGCCTTACATCATGTATTTATAGGTTACAAGTCCAATTTTGAGTTTAGGAACAAACCCAATCCAATTTGGAGTCAAAAAGGTGTCAAAATTCGCCCAAAACGCGTCTAGGCCGCACCAAACTTCTTCCCGAGCGCCCCAGCGCTAGGCACGGCGCCGAGACACTGCCTCCCAGCGCCCCGGCGCTGGAAATGAACTACAAATGGGCGCCCCGGCGCTAGAATATTTTCTGACATTTTCTGCTCCGACGTCCTTTGGGAAAATAGCCATAACTTCTTCATACGAACTCCGATTTTGATGATTCAAGATGTTCCGGAAAGAGGTGAAGTAGATCTACAACTTTCATTCTTGAAGTTTTTCGAAATAAGGTCAGGAGCTATAGTAAAATTGGCTCTGAAGTGACTGCTGTGTAAATGGCAAGCCGAAAACGCGCATCTAGCCACCCCGAACGTCGATCCATGTAACTTTTGCCTCAATTCCTACAAAACAATATAAAACATGCATGAATAGACACAAACACATAAAAACATCCTAAAAGACTTGAGAAAAACAATAAATTAAGCCCGAATGTATCCAATTCATGTGTATAAAACTCACTCATCAATTAACTTCAAAAATTTAAGTCTGAAAAAGAATTCACTTATTAGAAAAAAAGTATGCAAAAGAATCCATGCTGTCATTTGTTATAATCTGTAGCAGTATTATGTGGATTCTTGACTTGCATGAAATGCCTAAGTTAGCATAGTGATTTGTCGTCTCTTGCCCTGGAAAGTGGTACGTTGAAATCAAAGGAAGCCGGTTTCTATCATCTTGAAATGAGTGCATGATTATCTAATTAATTCCCATATTCTTTCTAAGCCAAGACTAAATTAAAAAAGTTATTTTCGATAGAGCCACTTCCTCTTTCATATGCATTTTCAGAACTTAATTTGTATCTGTTATGTGGCACGTGTTTGGGCTCTTATCTTCTCCATTTTTTGTTATTAAGTCGTGCACTTATCTCCAGTTGAAACTTTGAAGCAACCACCTTATGGATTTAAGTTAATCAGACCTACACTTTAAAAAGCTGCATAGTCATATATAAAATTGTGAGATGTTTAGAGGATGTCATCAGTCATTTTTATATTATGCTGGTTTCCACTTGTGTGGACCTAAACACTGTTTTTAATCTCCTTGTATCCAGTTGACTGACCGCATTCTTACTACTCACCCCTCTCACTCTTCCTGCTCGTTTTACCATTGTGTTCATTTGTAATGTTCTGCTTCATATTCATACTGTCTAGTAAGATCTATGTAATTAAACCGAAGTACTTCCATCATTAGATAAAGTTAACATTTGAATTAAATAATGTGTTTCTCAAATCATCTTCTTCACATGGCTTTATAATTATGTAATTACTTGGCAGGTTCTTGAGGCGTTTGCTTCTTGGCTTCGGCTAAGGCATAGGTATTATTTCTCTTATTTGCATCTTATATTCCTGAGTTTAACTTTGGTTCTCTTAGCAGTTGCGTTTTTTTGGTAACAGTTACGTAGTCTTATGATGGTGGTATACAATTTTATACAGCTATTCTAACGTTCTAATCTTGTTACTGACTAATGAAAGGGGGAATCTGAACAAGCAATTGGTGTCTATAGGAATGTGGTTCTGCAAGGTTGAAAATGAATGTCACAAGTTACTCCATGAAGTTATGTTCTTTTGATTTGTTGTTAACGAAGCAACAATGGTTATTGCTCTTGACAATATTGTAGTCCGACGCCCTTCCAATGTGGGGGTCTACGCACTTACAAGATAAATTCTGAGTAGGAATCTGGGTTGGTTTATTATCGAGTTCTTTAGTACTTTTTTTTTATTATCGAGCCCGTGATTCTTATTCTTAATCTGTGTTGGTTTTATTTAACAGTTGGTTTGCTTGATTTAATTTTTTATTTTAAATAATTTTTACATAAAAATAGCATATGTCAATTGTCATATTTGTTTTCATGTGTTTGAAAGATGAGTTGGATGATGCTATCTGTCAGGCTCCCAATGGGGTCCTGCAGTGTTAGTGGATTTTTAAGAAGCTGAGATGAGAAGTAGAATGACGGGGATGAAGCCAAAATAGAGAGATGAGAATATAGATGAATTTGGAGATGAGAAATAGAGGATTTCAGATGAATGGGGAAGAAGGAAGAGAGATGAAAATGAGTCACAAAACCTGTGATCTCTCATTCTTACTCATTTCATTCATAACATTCTTATGTTATTATGCTAAGCTAACAATATTATAGGAACAATCACATGGATTCTTTGTAACAAAAAAACAGAGAAAAATCTACTACCCTCCTAACAAACTCGTGTATTGCTTATTCTATATAGTAGTATAGTACTAACTAACTACTTTCCCAATTCAATCCCTATTATTTCCTGCTTCGCTCTTCAGCCTTGCACTATCTTTGTGATGGTGTATGCATGGGATATCTGTGGGGTTTAGAGAATGCTTTGAGCATAGGATCAATAATAGTGGTAAGTTTGGGAGAATATATGTTAAGAGTGAAATAAGTTGTTTGAGCTGATATCTTTAATCATATTATACGATACTTCCTGGAGATGGGGCACATTAATTTCCTTGAAAAGCTTGGTGTGTTAGACCTGCCTTAGGTATATTGTTACATCAGTTTGTGTGAGACTTTGGAGGTGATCTTGACTTTCATATCCAAGCTGAAAGGAGATATTGCTGACTAACTAGTGTCTGATGTCTGATGCTTAAGGATCTATGGAATCATCTCTTGATGTATAGTAAGGTAAATATTAGATCTTTGCTATGGTGCTCTCACCTTTTGGGCTTCAGAGCTTGACCCTTGTCTCAATGAGCTTTATAGATTCTGATAAGAGCGTCTTGCTAACAATAGAGTTGAGCAGTGGGAAAGGCAGCACGTCCCTTTGAGAAGAGCATAACGTGTCTGAGTGGGTGGAACTTAGTTGTGTTTAGTTAATAGCCTGTAAATTATGTTGAAATGTTTTCTTTGATATGAGCTACTTCCTTGTTAGTAAAGAAGAAAAGAGCCTACTTTCTTCTGCAGCTTGTGGATCGTGTCCAATTGTGTTTGTCACAAGCTTATCAAGTCGTCGCCTAGTCGTCGACTAGGCGACGCTTAGTCGTCCGAGCGGTATAAAATTTCAAGGCGTCGGGGCAACTTGGGTGCAGATTCGAGAGGTGAGCGACTAGGCTGCGACTGCGACTTGGACGACTGGCTAGCAACTTGGACGACTACGTAGCTAAGCGGTCGACTTGGTCTGAGCGGGTCTGGTTCGACCCAATTCTTACTGGGTTAAAAAAAATCCTAAAGTTCGACTAAACAGTCTGAACTCTGAAGTTAGGAAAATCGATTGATTCGGAAGATTGGAGAGGGAGAAACGAGACCAAATAGGGAGATCTCAGTTGTTCAACTAGCTTCGGTGAGTGAAGTGAGGGAAGAAGTACCTACCATCTCTGACTTGCTTCGGCGAGTGGCGACTAAGTTCGGCGACTTGCAGGTATGCAGTATGCTTCCTTCTTCTCTTCATCTTCTTCTCGTCTTCTGAGTTCCGACTTCCTTTCTTCTTCTCGTCTTCTTCTGGAAATCTACTGACTTCTGAGTATGCTTTTGTTTTTTCTTTTTTGGTTCTTCTATTCTTTTGAGTTTTGAGTTCTAACTTGTGTCATGTGGATGTCTATTGACTCTATTTATTGTTTAACATTTTAACTGTTGTCACTTGCCACTGCTTTGGCTCGGTTGTTTATTGTTTATTGGCTTATAATAGCAGTATATATAATATAGCAGTAACAATATTTATTGTTTAATTGTTCCCACTCCTTTGGCTCGGTTGTGTAACATGTGATGGATATTTGGCTATTTGCATTGCTGATTTGTTTGTTGCGGATATTTGCTATTTTTTTTTAGTTACTTACTACTTATTACAGGATTAATGTAATAAGTAGTAAGTAACTAAAAAAAAATTTGCAGCTTGTAACTAAAAAAAATTACATCATGTAACATCTATATAAAAATATTGCAGCATGTAAGTATGTAACATCTTAATAATTTACAGCATCTTAATAACTAATATTGCAGCATGTAACATCTCAATTTAAAGTTTTATCAAGCATCCGTATGAATGTGATTAAAACTAAGTTAAATCAATTCATGAATCAACCTGAAGTCTATTACTGTGTAGGACTTTATGTCATCATGGCTATGTGGTCCAACACTAGGTCACATAAAGAATGCTTTCACTTGGAAATATTATTGGTGGTGTTGTAGTGTGTCTGAGGTTGGCCTATGTTATTCTAACTAATACTATCCCTTGCTATTGATATACCAGATTACAATGAAACTATGCCATCTATGTTTAGTTGTTTACTTGTTTTGTTATTACAATTTATAAATTACAATGTCTTGTTTGTTTGTTTAATTGTATTTTGTAGAATTGTAGATAGTTAAATGGCGGAAAGTTTAGGAGCTGATGGTTATGATCCAACTAAGGATCCTAAAAGAAAGGCCAAGTTTAAAGATCCGGGGTGGAAATATGCATTTTGGCCAGAATTGAGCGATAAAAATCTTGTGCAATGCATTCTCTGTGGAAAAAAGGTTCATAGAGGAATCAAGAGATTTAAACATCTTACCGGTGGGTATGGGGATGTGTCCAAGTGTCCTCGAACTACAACAGAAATTTCAAATGAGATGGATCAAGCAATAATGGGTAACAAAAGGAATAAGCCAATTCAATTTGATGACCATGACGAAGTAGAAGAAATTCAGTCATCTAATATTCCAGACAATGCTTCCAATGCTTATAATGCTTCCTCTACTGCTGTTTCAAGTTGTAGGACTGCATCTAAAAGGATGAAGAGTGTATTTCAATTCCCTAAGCCACAATCACAAACAAAACAAACAAAGACCATTGAAACTCATTTTAGGAAATCTCCTGAAGAAGTTGTGGACGAAAGGCATCGAAAAGGTCCTAGCCAAACTACTTTGGAGAATCGTCTAAGGACACCGGAAGAGAAAGAGAAAGTTGACATGCATGTTACCAACTTTTTTTATGAGTCTGGCATCCCTTTTAATGCAGCAAATCGGAGAAGTTATGAGGTGATGGCAGAGGCTATTGGGCAATATGGGCAAATCGGAGAAGTTATGAGGTGATGGCAGAGGCTATTGGGCAATATGGGCCAGGCTACAAGCCTCCCTCATATCACGAGTTGAGGGTTCCTCTTTTAGCAAAGGCCAAGACTAAAACAGAGGAACTGAAGGAGAAACACAAAACTTCTTGGAAGCAGTACGGTTGCAGTCTTATGTCAGACGGATGGACGGATAGAAGAGGCAGACACTTGATAAATTTTCTTGCTAATAGTCCTGCAGGTACTTACTTTTTGGGATCAGTTGATGCCTCTGCTCAATCTCAGGATGCAAACATGTTGACAGAGCTACTTGATGGGAAGATAAAAGAGATTGGGGCTGAGTATGTTGTGCAAGTGGTGACGGACAATGCCGCCAATTATAAGGCAGCAGGTCGTATGTTGATGGAGAGGAGACCGACTTTGTTCTGGACACCATGTGCTGCCCATTGCCTAGACTTGATGTTAGAGGACATAGGCAATATGAAGTAATTTAAGTCTACAATCGTGAAGGGCAGAAAAATAACTGGATTCATTTACAGACATGGTCGCCTTCTCGAGGCGATGAGGACCAAACAAATGGGAGGGACCTTGTGAGATCGGGAGTCACCCGATTTGCTACATCATTTCTGACTCTTCAAAGCTTGTGCAAGCACAAGGATGCTTTGAGACACTTGTTCATCAGTGATGATTGGACAAATTTGTGGCTGTCATGTACAGAGGCGGGGAAACAAGTGTATGATACAATTATTTCTTCTACTTTTTGGCACAACGTAGAAGATTGTATTAGAGCCTCACAACCATTACTTGTAGTCTTGAGAATTGTGGATTCGGATGAGAGGCCAGCTCTGCCCGAGATTCTTGCTGCGATGGAATATGCAAAGAAAAAGATCAAAGATGTCTTTAACAACAAACAAAGGCTGTATAAGAAAGTGATTGACATCATTGAGCGAAGATGGGCATGCCAAATGGAGCAGAAGTTATATGGAGCAGCATTGTTTCTCAATCCGGAAAAGTATTTTGACATCAAAGAAGAAGAAGAATCTAATTTGGCTTACAAGTTGCGTAGCAACTTCAATGATGTTCTTTCAAAAATAGTTCCCGACCAAGTTTTGGCAGACAAGATAAGCGACTTAGCCGATGTCTATGAATCTTCTCGTGATGACTTTTCTAAAAACATGGCGATTAGGCAACGAAAGACAAAAAATCCTAGTAAGCATATTACATTACCTATAAATTTTTCTTTTAAATTTAATAATCAAGACTATATTTGATTTTTTTTATATCTAATGTAGTTGATTGGTGGAATGCTTTTGGCGGTTGTGCTATTGAGCTTACAAAGTTTGCAAAGCGAATCCTCGACCTTTGTTGTTCTTCTTCCGGTTGTAAACGCAATTGGAGCACTTTCGAGTTTGTAAGTATTTAGTACATAACTAAATGTATAAATATTTTATATATTCTTTTTGCTTAATATTTTTTAAACAAAAATTTCAGATTCATACGAAGAAGAGAAATAGGTTGGAGCATCGACGGTTAAATGATTTGGTGCGTGTCTAATAGAATCGCCGAATTGTTTATAGGTTCTAAAAGAGGCGCGAACTTGGAAGAAATTTCGATCCATTAGTCCTAGATGACTTTGATTGGAGTAATGAGTGGATAGTGCCCAAACAAGATATAGTTCATGATGGAGATAATCTTACGTGGGAGGATGTTGATAGAGCTGTTGGTGCATCTGATGCCGTCGAGGGACGCAATCTTCCTCGTAGGACGGGTCTATTCTACTCACGGCGTGGTAATGCTTCAACTTCAAGAGTTGTGAATGAATTTGATTCTGATGTTGGAGAAGAGGAGGAGGGCCTTCCTAATGATGATGAGGATGTTGATGATGATTATGGCCGAAGAGTAACTACTGTTTCGAGTGATGATGCCACTGTTGAGAGAGATGATGATGATTTGATCTTTGATGTTTGATAGCTTGAGTAATATTTTTATTATGAAAAATGAGAATTTTGAGTTAAAGAATACTGAATTTTTATGACTTTGTTTTCATTTCTATATTATGTTTGTTTTTGGCAATGTCACAATGAACATGTTAAATATATAGAATTTTATACGTATAAAATTTACATTGTTAACGACTTGTCGACTTGTGGACGACTAGTCGGGCGCTTTGTCGCCTAAGCGCTTAAGCTCCCGGCTGTCGTCTCGCCTCAACTTAGCGCCTTGATAGCTATGGTTTGTCAACTTAAGTTAATTAGAATCAAATTGCTCCAAATTGTAACATAACTAGCATACAAATTCCAGATGTGTTGTGTGTTTAGGGTTGAATTCTCTTTCTTTTGTATCTCTCTTGCATGCATGAGGGAAGAAACAAACATGATTATTCAATGAACACACACACACATTTTTGGGTTTTTGTGAGTTAATCATTTTTATGCATACCGATGACTATGATGAATGTCGTTTTCAGGATCCCTCCGTCCGCACTTGCTTCACACCCATTGGTGCTTACATCTCTCTCTGGCTTGAATTTTGACATGCTTTCAGAGGCATCAGTAAATGGTACTTAGTGACATAGTGAATGTTTCTGTTTACTGAAAATTTGATTTTGCATGTCGTTGTTGGTCTTCTTAGCTTTTTCATCAATTGTTATGTAAACATTACAATACTTCTTCATATGTCTGTGGTTTCCAGTTATGATGTGGGTAAAAAAATTTCTAAGTAGGCATACTCAATCTAAGAACTAACTTTATATGACCCAAGAAATAACAGTAATTTGGTACTTATTGGACTCTAGCCGATGATGTGCTCAACTATCCTATAGGATGGTCTTAGGCACGTAGGTAATGTGCTATAAGATTTAAAGCAATTGTATTAAACTACTATGTCTAAAGAAAACAGTAATATTATCAAATCTACGATGCACGGATATTTCTTGGAGGTCGACATATCCGTGTCGGATATCAATATTTCATGAATACTCTGGATATGTATTTGATATTCTTGGATACTTCAACTATTTTAATTTTGATTTTTCTAATTTTGGATACTTCTGGATACTCTAGGGATACTTCTTGATACGCAAGAGCACTCAGATGCTATGCTATGACTTGTCCAGAGATGGGATTATCTTGCTTAATCTTGTTTTTAGTTTATAGGCTGCTTTGTTTCTTATGACTTGAAGATGATCATGGCCTTTTTGATGTAGTGTTTGACTCATATTTTTTGGTTATATAATGATAAATTCAATACTAGTAAATAAGTCCCAATGCTAGGGGAAAATGATGATATTTGAAGTAAAATGTTGAGTTCCATTTGGTTATGTTATAACTTATAATAGGTACTAGTAAAAAATAGGTTAACAGACATCATAATTTATGTTTTCTCATGGTACAATACGGCTCTCTCTAAGAGGGCAAATAGAATTATATAATTATACGTACATATATTGAGTAAGGATTCACTTAACACCTTATTTAGATCTTCTTATGCTTACTCCTCTTAATAACTTTTTATGCAATTCATGTCATCAAATCTACCAATGGGTTGTACACTCTGTACCAAAATTTAATGAACCGGAGATTGCGAGGTGTTAGATCTAACTACTATTGTAAGTTCAAATTTCTTAATATTACTCTAATATTGTTTTGACTTCTGAGCAGTATAAGTTGAAGTATCTCTCAATCGCTCATGAAAGTTGAATTTTGGCAACAAGCATAAAAGTTACGTAATGAACAAAAAGTCTAACAGTTGGTTCAATAAAATATTATTCACGAAAGAAAAGTATGGAGAGATGTAATAGTAAGAAGATTTAGGCTTAATGGATCGTTCCCATATTTCTTATTTGATTAATTCCCCCCCTTATATGAGCAGTCTTGACTATTTTTACATATGCATATATTTTTTGATAAGTAACGAGAAATATATTCAAATACCCAATATACAAACAAAGTCTAAACTATTTTCACCAATTGCTTGCCCATTCGATGAACAAATGGGAAATATCCATATTCTACCAAGTTATTGTGCAATTGGAACCAATTGCTTGCCCATTCGATTAACAAATGGGCAATATTCATATTCTACCAAGTTTTTGTGCACTTGGAACCTATCCGAGGTCATCATACACATGTATCAGTTGCATAATTTGTGTTTCCTCATGGAACAGTGACGCTTTCTTTAAGAGTGTTAATCATGGCCCGCTAAGTTAAATTTAGAATTTGGAGTAGCTGTATTGTATAGCACTTGAAGAGAATGTTTGTTGTAGGACAAGACTTTTTAACTATTTGTAATACTTGTTTTGTTTCTTTTTCATTTTCAGTTATTTCTGAATTGATACATTATACGGCCACAAGAAACTCAGGTGGAGTCTCTGCACAAATGCCCTTAATTCAAGTACTTGTGCCTCAACTTATGAATCTTAAGACACAACTTAGAGATCCCTCAAAGGTAATGCTTTTCATGGATCCCACTTGTTTTAGGAAGGATTAGGGATTCCTTGTCCAGTTGCCCCCATCTGCTTGTATTCTCTCTCCCCTATAATTAAAATTCTTTTCCCATATAAAATAATATAAAATGCTTTTCATGGTTGTCTTTATTTTTTTGGGGTGCCATAAGAAGTATTGGCAGTGGATTTTTAATCCTGCTTTTAAGATGGCGGAGTGATTCTCACATTGCCTCTTTCTCCTGTAAACCTAATAAAATAAATTACCAAACTCTTTAATTTAATAAAATTGCAACTATTAGGGTTGGTGCCAATATTATTGTGTGTGGGTGTTGAGTTGGATCCAGGATTGCTAAACACAGTAGCATCTAAACCAACTTAGTTCAAGACTAAATTTGGGACATTACCATCAACCAGTAATTTTAATCCATCTTCATAGTCCTTAATCTTAAACTTGGTTAACTAAAGAACTTTGAGCAGGCTATTTACATGGTAAATGGAGAGTAATTATGACTTGATATTTAGTATGCTTGGACAGTGGATGATGTACAAATTTTGTTAAGAGTGGATAATATTTTAACTATTACTTTAAAAATTAAATGTCAATATATAAATTGAAATTACAAAATATAGATTCCCACCAAAATTACATAAAAGTCACTCCAAAACTATTATTTGGGCTTCATTTCTTGAAATTGTTTTATAATCGTCATCCTTATTCAACAAATCAAAAACAAAAGTCCACAAGAACCACAATCAGACAAAAATCCTCAATCAAAGGAAAAATTATGAACAAGTAAACAAAAAGCGTCCTTCAAATTAGAATATGGTCTTTTCTGTTATCCTATTTTTTTCTCTGCAATGAAATAATATTCAATAGATCTCATAAAATTTTATATTCCAAATTTCTTAGCCAAGAAAAATATATTCTCCAAGGTTGATCTCTAACTCCTCAAACAACAAATATTGGGCCTTTTGGTGTTCCATATTGTTATGTATGTATCCTAAACTTTTGTCTTCCCAAAAATTTACATGGTGTCATCTATCTAAAAAGAAAAATAAAAACTACATGGTTATCTTTTTCTTGTTAAGAAGATTGTATGAAATTATGTTAAATAAAATGCCTACCTCAATTAGTTTCGGATATGAGGTGTTGTTTAGCTAAGTTTTGTGAAATGTGTCTTTCCCTTGTAGGGTGCTTTGAACGTAATCAGAATTATACAAGCACTGTCAAACCCAACCCCTAAGAAAATTTTGAATTGGATGAGTTTATTTAGAATTGGTATATTTACAATTATTTTATGTTAGGGATATGAAGGACAATAAAAATTCTAGGCACTCTCTTAGGCCTTAGCCCCATATGGATGGATCCTTGTTATCCTCTCTTATACTATCGTTTCTTATTTAAATCTCTTCATTTGTGTACTATAAATAGATGCTTATTGAATTTCAATTATTGTACTGAGAAATTGTTTACATCTTAATTATTTTCTTTGATAACTGTTAACGTTTTATGTTTTTTTTTGTGACAGAGAAGAATTATATGTATACATTCTCTATGGTTCTTTACATGTCGTATATAAGATTTGGCCCCACATATGGATGTTAAGCAGTAACATGGCTATGTTTAAGATAGTTGTAGAGATAATATTAGATTAAATTTTCGGTAGAAATTTATTTGTAATTTTGACTGTGTCAGGTTTGATCTGTAGTGTTGGCAAAATGATTCTTAGCTGTTATTTGGGGATTGGTGATGGTAAGGATAAGAGGATTTTATGGTGGTGTGCTTGTTTGCAATTTTACAGGGAGTGTGGACTGATAGGAAATCAAGAATTTTTTGGGGGTGGTTGATGAGTTTTCACTTGCTTTGAGATACATTGCCTTTTTATGCTTCTCTTTGGGACCTTGATGGGAGTTTTTGTGGAGCTTTCTTTCTTCTTAGAAATCAAATTTGAACAGGGACTGGAAAGCTATACATCGTACAGAATCGCAACGTTATTCAACTTATATTGATTTTTATTTCTCTAGGCCGTTTGAGAGGATTTTTCTCTAGGCTCTTGGGAGGGAATCTTATCCTCCCTTTATACTGTACTTTCTCTTTCTCGATTCTATTAAAAGATTATTCTTTTGTTTACAACACACAGTCCTCAGGCTTAAAGAATTTCAAATTTCAAATTTAGTTTCTTTATGCTTTTTGGCCTATTTGCTGGATAGATTAATTACTTGGAAGAAGTTGATTAATAATTGGGAGATGAATGACTTAAGTATTTGTACAACACTCCTTGTAAGAGTTTATTATATTGTTTTTTTAAAGTTCAACATTTTAAGCTTATGCGTGTCTTTTGTAAAAATAAATAAATAGTATCTTGATTTATTTATGCGTAGGATGAGGAAGATGTAAAAGCTATTTCTCGTTTATTTGCTGACATGGGGGATTCATATGTTGAATTAATTGCAACTGGTACATATCTTGTCCTTCTGTTAGAGCCCTTTCCTTGAAAGTATTGCATTGCCTTCATTGTGTGAACTACGAATTGCCAGTATGCTGCAGACAAAATTCCCTCTTATTCTGTTCAATCCTTTCTTTGACCACATGTACATTAAATTTAGGATCGAATGAATCGATGTGGATAGTGCATGCACTACTGGAAGTTACTTCACATCCGGAGTATGATATTGCTTCCATGACATTTAACTTCTGGCACAATCTTCAAATTAGCTTGATTGAAAGGTAAGCCCTAGACTTCTCAATTCAGTATGTTTTTCATGATAAATATTGGATATAACGAATCTAATCTTGCAGGGATTCTTATGTATATTTGGGTAGCGAAGCTTTAATTGAAGCAGAGAGAAATCGTCGGCTACAAGTTTTTTGTTCATCATATGAATCACTTGTATCCTTGGTGAGTTTTTTGGGTTCAAGATTTTGCTCAAACATTTTTGTTTGGCATAGAACAGTTGTTTTCAAGATGTAAATATTCTTATTCCTAAATTTTTGATTATATTTAAATCTTTTCATGGCCCATGATTAATGTTATGGTTGTCAAGATGTATGGAAGAGAATACTGCTCATTTTTCATTTGTCCGATAAGTTGTAGATGTCCTCTAGAGATTATGCCATGCATGTCCTTTATTGCTATTCATATCTCCTCATGTGTTTTTTTATTTAAAATTTAATCACTTAATTAGATGAATTATTGATTACTTGTTAAAGGGGAAAATAGAAAAGAACTTGTGGATGAGTATCTTTTTTGTAACTAAAGAACATCTTAAAACTAAGCAGAGTTTTCTTCATACATTATTTATTTTTGCTTCCACAGGTTAGCTTCCGAGTTCAATATCCCAACGATTATTCAGATATTTCAAAGGAGGATCAAAAGGATTTCAAACAGACTAGATATGGTATTGAACAGATCGAATATTTTGGATGTCAGTACCTTTAAGTTGTTTGAAGTTTTAGTTATTTAGAAAAAGAAAAATTCTTTTAAGTTCAATCATATTTTCATTGATTGTGCTTTTTAGTGATGATGTTGTAAGTTATGCATTAATATCTATTACTCGCCATGTTGATTAATTGACAATCTACTAATTAAAAAACTTAAAGACCACAAAAAAAGGCAAGCGTTCCCTCATGCTGAGAATGTACTTGGCTGTGTAATACCCATAAATGACCATTTGAATGTCTATACTCTATACCTTCTCCATCCTTAATTCTGCTTTCAAAATCTTTCAGTTGTTATCATTCTGATAGCTTTTCTCTAGGTATTTATTTGAATTTCTAGATTTTTGTTCATGCCTCTGTTTTTTTTGTTTATTATTATTTAAAATTTTGTGTTGACAAGTCGTAGCAATTGAAATTTTACAACATTGACGGAATTTATGATGTTGCTAGCGATTGCGGACGTCTTAATCGATGCAGCATTAGTTTTAGGAGGTGAAGCGACACTGAAAATTCTTTACATGAAGTTTGTTGAGGTATGTTCTACTTTGATGCTATGGTTGTTTTTCAATTTTGTATAATGATGACATTAATTTACAAAGAATTGTATAGTATTAAATGAGAGTATATTTGAATAAGTGGAATATTTATGGTGTTGAAATAGGGCTATTGAAATTTCTCGTGTTACTCCCTTTGTTTTAAAGAGTGTACAGGGAGGCGGGGTTGCAAGAAGTCTACCTACACGGAAAGTGTTAAGTAAGACAAAAAAACACGCTTTAAAAAAGTGCAGCCCTCGATTTTTTTTTTTGGCTGTTTGTGTTTTTTTTTTTGGGGGGGGGGAAGAAGTCCCCCTACATGGACTGGACGTGCGGGGTGGGTGTGGGATCCCACCCCTAATTCCGCCAAATTATAGGAAAATAATTCTATCACTGACCCTATCGAGAGCTATAATTCCAAGCATGTTTCCACATGCCCCTGTTCAGTCAGGTTAAAAACATATTTATAATTTCAAAATTATAAATATTTAATATGAATATATAGAAGTAGAAATATATATAAGAATATACTTATATCAAAATATACTTAAAGTTATGTAAAAATATAATTATTAATATACAAAAGTATATATATATATATATATATATATATATATATATATATATATATATATATATATATACCGGTGTTCTCAATGTTTTTACACTGACCTAGTTTGCGGAGGGGAGCCTAGCATAGTAGCGCTTAAGTTGTCTTGTTTATTTACCTTTCTATTGTTTATATTTGTATATACTATATAAACTTATATTAGATGTGAAGATTCTAAATTTATATGAATAAACTACCAAAAAAAGCAATCTGTAAGCCACGACAACTTCATTTCAGCATAGCCCTCAAAACTTTCATATTCAAAACTTTCATTAATTCAATGCGTTGGTGGATGACTAGTTCCGCTTAGGCTCGTAACCCAAATTGAGGTGGTAGAGGACCACCCTACGGCCTTGAAGGATTTTTAGAACACTATATATACCTATAACATTATACTTAAAAATACTTCTAAGTATATATATATATATATATATATATATATTTTGTAAGTACATATATTGGAGTGGATTACAAAGGGCTGTGGGAGCGTATCTTGACCTCAAGTATTTTCCATTGTTTTTTGCCTCGCCGCGATATCGAACTCCAGCCAACGGTAGAAAATAGGGATAGGGATCGGCAACCCCGAAGAGACTTCTCAGAGCCTGAAGTATTTAACTAATGTGTGGGGCAGGTTGAGATTGTCATCCCTAGATATACCTGTAACACCCCCATACTAGAAACCCTAAGGGATGCGAGAAGAAAATTCATCTCCGTCAACAAATGAAAGGTAAGTGGCTGAGGTTTTAACTGTATAATTTTTGTGAAATATTTTAGACCAGAGAATTTGTTTTTTTTTTTTCGGGGTGGGTGGGTGGTGGAAGACGAGACTTGCACCTGCTGCAAGAAGGCATATTGCAATCATAGTTGGAGTAGAACCCTCCTAGGTGTCCGAGCAGGAAGCTTAGAGGGAGGTTAGAAAATTTGTCAGAGCCTTCCTCTGTAAAGGTTCATGCTGTTGAGTAGGTGAGCTGATGAGAAAATCACCCATCCCCCCCCCTCTCAATTTCTTAAAATATTAGAAAGAGGCATCAACAATGTATATGATGTTAATACAACATTATAACAATAAAACGAAATGAGGGATGAAAATTAAAAGACGTTATACCCAACAAATCTCAAGAGTTAAAATTATCTGTGGGAAGGCATAAATCGGTTTTGAATAACAAAGATTCAGTAGAATAGATGACATGGGTTCCTCTCTAATATCTGGACTTTGATTGTATTTGACAGACCGGAAATCTTAAAGTGTTTTCACATTGAATTTTCCTGTACTACTAGCCATTATTTATACAGCTTAGAAATTGACGTTTTCTCATTGAGAAACTAGGAGAAATCGAGTTATTAGTATTTTTTAAAATTTTAAGAAGTCCATGTCCAAATATATTGTTTAAGTTGAACAAAAGAAAAATAAAGTTTGTCTAATATTTTCCCTTCTTTCTCCTGTTTTAAAATGAAATTGATGTTTGTGGGTTTCTATAAGAAGAATATAACTAATAACTATGGTTCATATTTATGGTTCTGCATCATGAATCATGTGACATTTGGTTCTGATCATTTTCCTAAATAATTTTATCAGGCTGTAAATAGCTGTCATAATGACGAGCGTAGTGATTGGCGTCCTGCAGAGGCTGCTTTATATTGTATCCGGGCTATATCAGATTATGTTTCTTTTGCTGAAGCTGAAGTGATGCCCCAGGTTCAATGTCCTTCGACTTCCTCTTGCTAAGACATTTTGCAATGCATTTATTTTTGCTTGGTCCAGTCGGCTATAAATTCTGTTTGAAATGCTACCTTTTCCTCTTTTGGTTTTGAAATGTATGATGTATCTAGGTTTTTAATTTTGTACTGCTGTTGGCATATATCTGTTCTTAATTAGTCTTTAGTTTGCCATTTCTTTGTGCTGAACTAGTCCGTGTAACTTCTCTAATGTGCACTTTTATTTGTGTTGTTTGTTTTGCACAGATTATCTCTTTGCTACCTAAGCTTCCTCATCAGCCTCAACTACTTCAGACAGGTTTTATACATCGATCTGTTGCTTGCATTATATGATTTTATTTTCCTTGCACATAAGGAGGAAAAGTCTTGCTCTAGATACCTATCCCTGTGGGAGTAACACATTTACTTCATTCTGGAGCATCTCCCGGACTGTCTCTTCTTAGAAATGTTCATTTTGATGCTCAAAATCAAATGAATATACTATTTTGTAATCTCTAATTATTCAATTTCTACTTTTTCTAGTGTGCTTAACAATTGGAGCTTATTCAAAATGGCTTGATGCTGCACCCAGTGGACTCGCATTCTTACCTTCTGTCATAGATATTCTTGTCACTGGCATGAGCATGTCTGAAGATTCTGCAGCAGCCGCTTCTTTGGCATTTAGACACATCTGTGATGGTAAAGAATTTACTCTTTTTAAATATTTGCTCTCTTTATTTTGTGCCTGTCTAGCAATTGCACCTTTCTGGGAAAAATGGATACATAATTCTAGCATTTATGATGACGAACTAATTTAGTTTATCTATTCAATATGTGACTATGTCATTTACTTGTTTTTGACTTTTCATCATTAGATCTTGATTTTTATTTTCCTGCTTAGTTGACTCCTTAGTATGAATCTTGAAGTTTTTCAAAGTTGAAGACTCCGTCACAAATCATCCATCTCCTATCCCATCCCAACAAGGCTTTTGCTTCTCTTGTTCAGAATGGCGGTGAACAAGTTTTCCATTTTGCAGTTCTCATTCCACCTAGCTGGCTGGAGATCTTTGGCATTATAAGTAGAGGATTTTTTGTCATTATATCTAAGCTCATTTGCTATAGGACTCCCCTTCCAGATTGAAATCAAATAATCAATGCAACATTTCATATCTCCCACAGTGGGAAATCATATCTGGGACACTAAGCCAATTACTGGAAATATAGGGAAATATTCAAACGCCCATATTGACGGCTGAAATACTAGCAAGTACCTCTCATTATGCAGTTTTTCTTTCTAATTTTTGCTCTGTTTAAGCTTGGGTAGTAGTGCTTTTCTTTAGAATAAAACAGTTAGTAGAGAATTCTATATAAAGAGCATTCTCTCCTTGTTCTTGATTTTACTATAATGTATTTTACGTAATGGACTCGTATACCTATTTGAGTTTCTCTTCTTCACAGTAGTATTTGTGTTGTACCTAGCACAAACATAAAGCAACAATTCGTCTATAGTCACCAAACTCTCATACCGTAACCTAATACACATGTTCTGAACCCAACTGTAGCACAATCCAAATCATCCGTCTTTTACAACCAACCTGATGTCTAGAACAACAAATTCAAAACCTACTGTAAATCTCTTTTCTTTGGCATAAAAATGTTGAGTTCACAGGAAAGATTTCGGACCATAATTATTTTTTTTATATTGTCAATCCTTCTTGTTGATAGAAATGCACCATTCTTTTGCTTTATGTTTACAGTAAAGATTTTGAACCACACATATTTTTTTGAATTGTCAATCCTTGTTGATAGAATTGCACCATTCTTTTGCTTTATGTTATATCCTTCCTTCTTTCTCATCTTCTTCCATTGCAGCTCTGTAACAATTTTCTCCTTATTACATCCTTAGTTTCCTTTTCTTACATTTCTTTTTTCTTGTTGAATTGGCATTAGCCTTGGTTTTGCTGCTACAATGATGTTCTAGTGGCCTTAGGTTAGATGTAGCTGTTTGCTAATGTTATGAAGTGAGAGGGCTTCTGAAAGACCTGATGCCAATAGGATGCTGAGTTAGCCTATAATATAATATTTTTTATGATTTCCCTTTCCTGATTGGGTTTAATATATGTAGTCAAATGTTGCGTCTCTTATGTATCTGGCCGTCTCCCTTTATTTTTATCACTACTGATACAGGATTTGTTTCCTTCTGTAGACTCTGGGAAAAAGCTTTGTGGATCTTTAGATGGTCTCTTCCAAATATACCAAAGGGCAGTGATTGGAGAAGGTACTTTCAAGGTCTCTGCCGACGACTCGTTGCATCTGGTTGAAGCTTTAAGGTATTACTGTTATCACATACACAAGCGCACAGTATATTGGGTGAAAAGACTAAATGTATTTTTAATATATATTGACACGCACAATATGATAGTTTTTAAACTTTCTTTGCAGTATGGTTATTTCTGAACTTCCTTCAGACCAGGCTAAGAAAGCTCTCGAGGCCTTATGCTTGCCAGCTGTTACTCCGTTACAGGTTCGACTTCTCATGAGGAAAAAAAATGTAATTTTACTTTTGGGGGATGATGTTTGAAGCTATGTGTTAACAACCAGGAGATTATTAATCAAGGTCCTGTGGTATTGGGGCAAAAGCCTCCTCGTGAAGTAACAGTTCATATTGATCGACTTGCAAATATCTTTAGGTATGTTTATTAATTCTCTGTTTCTGCTCTTCAAATCTGTTAATATATCTAAGTATTCCCAAATCACTTAACTGAGACAATTTGTAGATATGTCAATCACCCTGAAGCTGTTGCTGATGCAATTCATAGGCTCTGGCCAATTTTCAAAGCCATCTTTGATATGTGAGGATTCACTAGCTACTTTTCCACTAGGATGATTTTCCTGTGGTTACATAGGATATATCACTGTTTTCTTATCTGGGTTTGAAATGCAGTCGTGCTTGGGACATGCGGACAATGGAGTCTCTTTGCCGGGCATGCAAACATGCTGTGAGTTTACTCAACTGCAATCATTGCTAACTACGGAAAAGTATAACAATAAATACGTGAGCATATAACTTATTTCTAACCCTGATTGTCAAAATTTATATTTTAAAGAGAACCCCTGCCACCCTGGTGAAAAGCACCTTCCTTAATTGTCTAACTACTTAAGTTTATAGTTTTTTCTGTATGCTTGTTATGCCTTTTGTCCTCGTGGTTCATTATGATGCACAGATTTTGTAATATCGTGAAGTAATTTAGGTTATACCATTTTATGTTTAAGGCTTGAAGATGTAATTGGTTTCTTATTATTATCATTGTGAATCGCAAACCTGTTTTACAGTGGACTTGATGGTAATTATCTATTTTTTTTGTAATAATTTTATACTCCTTTCGTAGTGAATAAAAACTCCATATATGTCTCAACTTTTTAAGAAAAAATGACTAGTGGAATTAACTATCATGATTAAAGCATAAAATGAGATCTGGTATCTTGATTTTTAAGTGGGATTTTTTTCTGGGATGTTCCATAAAGGAAGTATGCACTCTTATATAGGGATGCAGGTACTATATCTTTGCTGATATAAGTTAACACTGGTACATCCTCAAAGAATATCTGTTTTGCAACGTAGGAATTCCATGCTAATGAGCCAGGTATAAGTGATGAGTTTTCCCTGTTTCCTTGTGTCACTTTCATAACCCTTCGCTTCCTTCTACTTTCAACATGTTTCTTGTTATTGTTAAACCATGTTAACTCTTGCTGATGTTCGGCAAATGAGTCACAAATGCTTGTTGAGCCAACTAATGACGGAAATTGGTTTGCCATGTGGGCAAGAGAATATGGCATAATAAATCTGTTAGTTGGAGTCGCTAGAATTAACTGCAAGTTTGGCAGTTTCCAGTATTTGTTGGGGCTGTGAGAGAAACCAAGTAGCTGGACTTGACCTGGGAAGTAGCTGGACTTGACCTGGTTCAGCTTGCTCTTACTCTCTCAATAATATGACTTTGAGCTTAGTAATCAGCTTTACTTGGATAAAATGAGTCATCTTGAGAAATTTTTGAGGCTGGTGCGAATGGAAAAGTAATAATAAATTGATGTGGTTTATAGAATGTAATATCGGAAGGTGGGTATAGGCTTTCTTTGTTGAATGACCAATATGGTTTTTGGGCTTTTCAAGTTTAAGAATAGTTGGGCTTATTTTAATTTTTATCATTTGATTTATTCTTCTTTATGCATTTTCCGGAATTTAGAGCATTTGATAATATCCTTACGAGGTGTTGTGGCAATGTCACAGGGTCTTAGGTGATTTGGGTCTTGTTATGTGGATTAGTTTTTTTTTTATATTTTATTTATAGAAGTTGTACTGGTGGAATTCCTTATTTTCTGATTGTGACACCTACAACGTTCCGTCACCTATGGTGAAATGTAGAGCTATTCCCTCCTACACAGTTCAGTCTCCTTTAAAAGGAATGCAAACAGACTAGAAAAAAGAAAGTGGACCTGATTGTCCATGCATAATACCTCATATGTTGCTCTGTTCTCATAATAAGTTCTATTGTTTAACATATGTGTTGCACATTGTGAGCTGAGATTTGAGACTTTAGACTTTATAGAAGTAGTGTTGGCTGAAAATATTCACACAAAGAAGATAAAGTTAAGAAAAATATTGTTGGTAAGTATTAATTTTTATAATCTATTCTATCTATAACGTTGTGGAAAATAAATGTTTTCCCGTTCGCTTTATATATTTTTGTTTCTTTCTACCAACTAGATAGCTACCAACGTGGTAATCTAACTGAGAAGAATTCAAACACTAACAACACTACTCTAGAGAATAGGTCTATCCTAGAGAATAGGCAACTTATTAACAGAAAACAAAAACCCCTAACCCCTAAGTTTAAGGACTTCCAACTCTATCATACCCTACCTTAAACTAAGCTGCATAACTTGGTTTACTTTTGGTGACTCACACTCCCAAGAGACCTCGAAGCTTTTGAAACTGCTCCAGCTTTAATGGCTTCGTCAGAACATCAGCAATTTGCTCCTGTGAACCACAATGAACTAGTTGCACCACTCCTTCCTTGGACAAATCTCTTAAGAAATGAAAACGTACTCCAATATGCTTGCTTCTTCCATGCATTACTGGATTTTTGGACAATTTGATTGTTGAGCTATTGTCACAGAAAATAGTTGTACATTTATCACCTTCACATCCAAGCATTTTAAGTACCCTTTTCGGCCATATTGTTTGACAAGCACACGCTGCAATAGCCACAAACTCAGCCTCCGTTGCAGATAAAGTTACAATCGGTTGCTTCCTAGATGACCAAGCCACCTCCCCCGAGCTCATCATGAATGCATATGCTCTTCCCATCCTCCAAACACCCCGCATAATTACTATCGGTGTACGCTGTCAAAACACCATTTGCCTCCTTATACAGAATACCAAAGCCAACAGTCCCCTTCACATATCTTAACACCCTTTTTGCAGCTATAAGATGAAGTTCAGTAGGTTGAGACATGTATCTAGCAATCAAACTTACTGCATAAATCAAGTCTGGACGAGTAGAAGTTAAGTACATTAGACTCCCAACAAGTTGCTTATAGAAGGTGCCATCAACCTCTATCCCGCTCTCATCTTTCGAAATCTTGAACCCTGGAACTAGGGGTGCTCAAAAAATTCGGTTTATTCGGTTTTTTACCGAACCGGTTGAAACCGGTACCGACGGTACCGATTTTTTTCGGTTTCGATTTTTCGGTTTTTTTATACTTTTCGATACCGGTAGCGGTAATGAATATTTTGAATTCGATAAATACCGAAAAACCGAAAAAAATCGAAAAGTTGAAAACCGAACAATTGTAATTCTGAAGCTGCTGTCTGGTTAGTAATGTCCTAATGACAACAGTATAAGGACATCGAGTTCCATACCTTAGTACTCTTTATTTTCATTTCTGTTCATAGTTTATACTGTAGGTATGTATATATTTACAACATTTCTTGTAGCGACTGTGTAAAATTTGATATATATTCTAATTCTTGATATTCTTTGTAATCTAATACAGTGGAGCATGTCCATAGCTGCATTGGTTCTCCTTCTGATTGAACTTTTAGCATTTGAAAGAAACTTGGATAATAAAATGTTTAGTAACTAGCTAAACAATTGTAATTCGGCTGAGACTAACAATTGTAATTAACAATCATCAAAAGAATTAATCAAAAATTTCAAATTACAATTACTATTTACTACAACTATGATAGTTAAATACTCTTAGACTAACAATTGTAATTAGTATTTGTAAGAATGTAATTTACTAGTCTCATTTCTTAGTTTTAAAAAATTTGTTAATATAAAAAAAAAGTATTTAATTATTGCGGTATAACCGAAAACCGAACCGAAAAAACCGGTACCGACTTTGTACTGAAACCGGTTATCCGGTACCGGTTCTTGATTTTTCTGGTTTTTCGGTTCGGTACCGGTTCGGTTTTTTACCGATGAACACCCCCACCTGGAACTATAGAATTCAGTATTGCATTGCTCTTTTCCATCCCAAACCTCCTAAGCACATCCATTGCATACTTCTTCTGGCTGATAAAGATCCCATCCTGCAATTGTTGCACTTCTAATACGAGAAAGTATCTCATTTTTCCTAAGTCTGATATGTCAAACTCCTTCATCATTGAATCCTTGAACTCCCTCATCATTGCATCATCATTCCCAGTGTAAATTAAATCATCAACATACAAACTTACGATCAACAGTTTACCTCGGATATTTGTCTTGACAAAAAGTGTCTGCTCACTAAGACATTTCTCAAATCCCTTCCTTAAGAAATATAGGCCTCAATGCGACTATACCAAGCTCGAGGGGCTTGTTTTAGTCCATATAAAGTTTTTCTTAGCTTATAAACTTTGTTGAGCTCCTCCTTCTCAAAACCTTTCGGTTGCTCGACATACACATCCTCCATCAATTCACCATGCAAGAATGCTGATTTGACATCAAGTTGATACACCTTCCAACTCTTGTGAGCAGCGAGAGCAAGAATGATTCTCACTGTGTCCATCCGAGCCACTGGTGCAAAGACTTCAGAATAATCGATCCCATACTCTTGCACATAACCTTTGGCAACCAACCGAGCTTTAAATTTCTCTGTCTCACAATGTTCATTCAGCTTTGTTTTGTAGACCCATTTGACTCTAATCCGCTTCGCTCCTTCAGGTAAATCAGTGAGAACCCATGTTTCATTCTTCTCTATGGATTTGATCTCGGTCTCCATTACTTTCCTCCAATCTTCACTTTCCACGACCTCTTCAAAACTCACAGGATCTGCATTTGTAAATAAAGCAAAGTTTAATAGATTCACATCTGCTTCACCTTCTGAAAGTTTTCTCCACTCACGTAGTCATCCATCCAAATCGGTAGCCTCATATTTCGTGCTTCTTCTGAACTCGAGCTTAAGGGAGATACCACCGCATCTTCATCATCAACGTCACTCGGATTCTCAATCACCTCGTCCTCACTTTCTTCCCATTCTAAGTCAACTAGTACCTATTGTTCATAACTCTTGTCCCAATCCCACTTTCTCTTTTCTTCAAAACCAACTTTTCTGCTAGTCATTATCTTCTTTGTCATGGGATCATATATCCTATAACCCTTTGACTCATCACTTATCCCCAAAAAAACACCGCTGGTACTTTTATTCTCCAATTTTGTTCTCTTCACATCAGGTACATACACGTGACACACGCATCCAAAGACTCTCAGATGTTCAACTGACGGCTTCACACCACTCCAGACCTCTTCTGGTGTTGTCTCTTTCAAAGCCACAGTGGGACACCGATTTAGCACAGACAGTCCATTTTACTTCTTCAGGCCAGAAATGCTTTGGAATCCCCTTCTCAGATAACATGCATCTCACTGAATTTATCACCGTACGGTTCTTTCTTTCTGCAATTCCGTTCTGCTGAGGAGTGTATGCAGTTGTTAGTTTCCTTCTAATTCCATTTTCTTTGCAAAAACTGTTGAACTCGGTTGATGTAAATTCTCCCCCTCGGTCTGTTCGTAGACATTTGATGGCAATACTAGTTTCCTTCTCAACAAGTATCTTAAAAAGCTTGAAAACAACAAATGTCTCTAACTTCTCATTTAGAAAATAAGACCAAGCTTTTCGACTATAATCATCAATCAAGCACAACACATACTTCTTTCCACTATTTGATATTGGAGAAATTGAACCACATAAGTCAGCATGAATGAGTTCTAACCTTTGAGTTGCTCTTCAGGTGCTCCTTTTTGGAATAGGTTCACGATGTTGCTTGCCTTTCAAGCAATCAACACACACAACATCTGAGGCTGGAAGCTGAGGTAATCCATAAACCATTTTCTTTCGTTCCAAGGCTTGTAATCCTATGTTACTGATGTGACCAAGTTTGCAATGCCAGAGGTGAATAAGGTCCTGTGTTGTATTGTTGAAGCAGATTTCTTGATTTGAGTCGGACAAAGTTGGTTGAATCCTTGCTACCAAAACAAACCCCTATTGGCTGTCATCTTGGATTGAATGATAAGGTGGGTGATATATCTTGCACTTTCCGGAGTGAATAAGAATTGCAAGACCTCTCTCCTGTAGTTGTCCTATGCTCAAGAGATTGTTCTTCAATTCCGGTACATAAAATACATCACCAATAACACAATTAACTCCATTTATCTCCAACTTGACATTCCCTTTCCCTGAAACCTTCATTCTTGTGTTGCCTAATTTCACAGTATGTTGAAAGGATTCATTTAGCTCAGCGAATAGGACCTTGTTACCACACGTGGTTGTTGCACCCCGAGTCCAAGAACCAAATTTCTTCTCTGCTTGCTCCAATATCTTCAACATAGGCTATCAATAACATCTCTTCTTGCTCGTATAGTTCGGCATAATTTACTTGTTTATCCCAGGTGGGACATTCATACTGAAAGTGACCGAGTTTGTGACAACGGTAACACTCCATAGTAGCCTTGCTGAATCCTTGTTGCCCTCTTCCTCTACCTCTGAAACTTCCTCTCCCTCGACCTCTTTTGTTTCTCTCATCGATAGTCACCTTTAGAGCATGCTCCTCTCCACTACTTCCACTGCTATTTCTGTTGAACTTTTGCTCATGCACAACTAATGAACTTTGTAATTCATCGATTGTGAGTGAGTTAATATCCTTGGACTCTTCAATTGAAACGACCACATAATTGTATTTCTCAGTGAGAGTCCTGAGAATCTTTTCCACAATAGTGACATCCTTCATATCCTCTCCATTGCTTCTCATCTTGTTTGACAGATTCATAACTCGAGCAAAATATTCAGTGATGGTCTCACCCACCTTCATCTCCATTATCTCCCAATCTCTTCTCAATGACTGAAGGTTTGCGCGCTTCACTTTAGCGTTGCCGGCATACTTCTTTTTCATTGAGTCCCATATATCCTTTGAGGTGCGTTTCTCCAGAATCTACTCCAGAATTGTCTTGTCAATGGCTTGAAACAGGTAATTCTTTATTTTCTGGTCTTTCTGCTCCACCTCTTCCAATTGTCTTTGTTGTGCCTTTGTCAGCTCTGCTCCTGCTTGTAGCTCAGCATAACCCGTCTGAACCAGCTTCCAAAATCCCTTAGACCTCAGCAGATTTTCCATGAGCATTGTCCAGTGGTCATAGTGCCCATTGAAGTGTGGTATTGCAGGCTGCGTGAAATCTTTCTCTTCACTCATCTCTCTCCTTTTTCAAGTCACTCAAGAAGACTACAATCCCGGCTCTAATACCAGAATGTTAAGAACTTTGAATACAAGAAGAATGTGAACAAGAACACAACACAACTGGACTTGAATGACTTAATTTATTAATAATCAACTTTGGATATTTAACAACCATTACAAAACAGAAACGAGAAAAACTTGCAGCTTACGTAGATAGCTACCAACGTGGTAATCTAACTGAGAAGAATTCAAACACTAACAACACTACTCTAGAGAATAAAGTAGGACTATCCTAGAGAATAGGCAACTTATTAACAGAAAACAAAAACACCCAAGTTTAAAGACTTCCAACTCTATCAAGTTCGTTCAGATATAGGGTTTAGTGATGAAGCTCCCTTCTTCCTCTTCCTCTAATCGCTCCTTTTTTTCCACCATAACTAATCAAATAGAGAAAACCCATCAAGCCCTTCCTGTAAATTCTTTGAAATTCACAACCAAACTCGATAATTCAAAGCCCTCTGTTCTTGTTCCGAGTGAGGAATGCAATGAATCAAGAAAAAGAAAGGAACCTGGGAAGGAAGAAATCAATGTGGGGTTAAGAATCAAAACAAGAAAACCAAGATTCTTGATCCTACTGCTTACATTGGTCCGAAAAAATCCCCTGAAGATATTGGAGTGGCCAAAAAGCTGAGGAGTTTCAAAGTTTATAGCCATGAAGAAGACGAGGAGAAGATTATGGGTGTTTTAACAAAAATCAAACTGTTTGATGATCCATGTAAAATAAGGAAATTTTTGATAGCAAGTGGTGCATAAGAACATCATAGATGTTTGGAATCATGTTGGGCGTACGGGTGATGTTGTGATAATCAGGACCGATGGGGTTGCTGTTAATGTATTGGACTATGATCAGGAAAAGGAGTATGAGTTGACATTAAAGAATCTGCGTTCGACTGACAGCTATATGTTTATTCAGAACTGAAGCTCCGAGTTTGTTAAGGAGAGGAGGCTCAAGAGGGGCGATGAGATTCGAATGTATTGGAACAATATGCATTGGAGATTAGTTTTCTCTGTTCTTGCTCGCACTCCTACCCCTTAGATTTGTTTGAGAGGTGTTATAGAAATTGACTTAATAATTTTGTTTATCAGTACCTCATATAACAAATTGGGAGAGAGTGGTTTATGAGATATGTTGAACTAATGTTAGTTGTTATAAACTTATTTTTCTAGCTATATTTGTTTATAGTGCAATATGTATTCGGATAATTATTTTGTATTCTTCCTGTTATAATATTAGAAGTTGCAGCTTATTGTTTACAAGTTTGAGTTTGTCATTATCTACCACTGTGTGGGTGATTTTTGTGTTTGAAATGACTTTTGGTTCTTGTTAGTACAATTAGCAGTTACTATATAATATTGCCTTAATAGATATAACTGGTTCTTGTGCATTTTAGAAATAGCAATTCATTAGTGTTTATGCATATCATACTTGCTTATAGGTTGTAGGAGGCAACATCCAAGTATATGGTCCATGGAGACAGAACTGATTATCATTTTTTAGGTTTTGTTTCTTTTTGTCAACCTTGTATTAACATTCTGCATATACAAATCTAAGTTCTGTAACCGAGAAATACATGGAAAAAATAGTTTTGTACCCATTTGCGAATAAGTTAAAACATTAGAAGTTGCAGGTTTTTGTTATGAATGTTCAGTTGGTCATTACTTGAAAAAAAAAAAAAAATCAATAATTAAGATGCTTTGATTATTTACATGTTCCCTATCACTTTGTTTAGACAACAAGTTCTTGACGATTTTCCCTGGCTTCATAAATATGAATGGTTGCGTTAACCATCCATGCAAAATTCATTTACTGGTATGCTTGACAACAATGGAGAAGAAGAATTCTGAGAATATCATTCAAATATTTATCTGTTATGATTATTATCATTGTAATTTTGTGTTCGAGTTTTTACTGAATTCTTTGATTATCAGATGTAAGAAGCTAAGAACATTAAATTTGCATCTTTTTGTTTAGTAGGCTGAGTTGCCCCTGTTTGAAAGTTGCATCTTTTTTGTGTTATTTTATACTACCCTTGAATAAGACTTTGTTTTTGCAATTTTTGTAACAGTGATTATGTTAGCTTAAGGCATGAGTGCTAGGACTACTGAAGGAAATAGGACGTCTTTTTATATGAATCTATAGTAAAACTTTCTTATTTTCATGTTGCATTTCTCTGATTCGACTTAAATCTGATCATGTATACCCAAATCTAGTCATCAATTCACCACACGAATTCATATATGGAGTATTATTAATAGGAAAATGATATATATTGCGAATGTTTATGTTGACAATTTGATTGTTAGTTATGTGGATAAGTATTAGTAATAACTTTTTGAAGAGATTTGTAATAAGTGGGACCCTTCTATAATTTCTACAAATTTTATGTATTGATAAATTTCAAAATTGTAAATCGGCATAAATTTATCATTCAAATATTTCTCCGTTATGATTATTATCATTGTAATTTTTAGTGTTCTAAAAGTCCCCGCCTAGGCCCCCCTTGGCGCCCCGCCTAGGCGCTAGGCCCCTCCTTGGCGCCTCGCCATGGCACTAGGCCCCCTTGACGCCTCACCTAAGTCTTAGACGGCAAAAAAATCTATTCAGGAAATTAGGCGGGGCCTAGGTGGGGTCTAGGCGAAGGGGTTTTTTTTATTTTAATAACTACTCAAACTAGATTTTAATATATTTATTTTTCTAATGATTTTAACACTCCTTGATTTTAATATATTCATAATACATGTTGTAGTATATCAAATCACAACAAAAAGTGAACAATATCAAGTCAAAATGGATAATTTTATTATAGTTGTAATTTTTTGAACTTGTACCAACTTTAAATTATATAAATGATGATACATTTGTAATATTTAGTTTAATTCAATATAATTCTTAAATTTATGTTTAGTTTCTTAAGTTTTAATATTGAATTAAATTCTTGAAATTTTAAATTTTATTATTTAATAGCAATGTTATTTATGAATACACCTAATACGTTAAAAATATGTTTGAATTTAGAACAATTGCATGTTTGTATTTGAACTTTGACATTAACAGTATGGATATTTGTTTGAATTTTAAGCAAAAGACTTTATTATAGGTTGTTTTGATTTATATTATTGTTTTGTTTGGATAAATGTAAGATAAAATATTAAAATTGACTTAAAATAAAAAATCCCGCCTAGGCCCCACTCAGGCCCCCTAGGCGCTAGGTCCCCCTCGGCCGCCCGCCCCCCGCCTAGTGCCTTTTAGAACATTGATTTTGTGTTCGAGTTCTTAACTTTCTCCTGATCATCAATAAGCTGAATACTGCTACTAGTTCTTTGATCATCATATGTAAGAACCTAAGAATATTAAATTTGTATCTTTTTGTTTAGTAGGTTGAGTTCCCCTTGTTTGAAAGTTGCATTTTTATTGTGTTATTTTATACTACCTTTGAATAAGTCTTTGTTTTTGGAATTTTTGTAATAGTGATCATGTTAGCTTAAGGCATGAGTGCTCGAACTACTAAAGGAAATAAGATGTCTTTTATATGAATCTATAATAAAACTTTCTTATTTTCATGTTGCATTTCTCTAATTTGACTTAAATTTGATCATGTATACCCAAATCTAGTCATGTATTCACCACACGAATTCATATATGGAGTATTACTAGTAGAAAAATGGTATATATTGTCAATGTTTATATCGACAATTTGATATATATAAATTTTGAAGTGAAGAAATATTTAATATAAAAACTTAAAATGATACGGATAGTGTTGTAATGCTTTAGGGAGGTTTGAGTATTATTTTTTTGAGCGTTTCTAATTTATCTTACATAGTTTAGTTTTGATATGTACTGAATGTCTGAATCCCATAAATTTAAGAGATTTGAAAATTATGGTCAAAACAAGGTCTTTTTCAATTTTAAAAGAACTAGTATTTAATAAATTCTAGCACGAAATGTAGTGTCTATATTTTTACATTAAATTTTCAATTATACTTCTAAAAAATGGGTTTTTATACCCCTAAATATTTTGCCTTATATATTTTGGGTTCCACATTTTATAATCCATTATTCCAATAATTATACTCCTCCCTTCCTTTCAAAATAGAAGGTTATTTTTTACATTTTGAAATCAGTTTGAGTTATATTTAAATTAGTATAAATGAACTTAATTTTGGAAAAAAAATATTTATAAAAATTTTAAATTATTTAAGAAGTAGTGGCAATCATTTTTTTTATTAATATGGTATTTAAAAAAATTATTATTACGAATCACATTAATTTTAACTTTAAAAATATTTTAAGTTTACTTTAAAAAAACTTATATTCCGTTAATTTTGGGTTGAGCGGTTCAATTGTGAAGAGTAGAGCCGGAGGCTGCCAAGAACAGAGCGGCCGAGCAACACTCTGCTAATATTTCCGTTGAGTTTGAATTAAAACCTAATTTGATTTAGGAAGGTAAATATCAAACAAGATCCCTTGGGGATCAAGTAATTAATGTATGCGGTAGATTTATTTGGCTAATCATAATTCAGGTATTAGAACAGTACTAATTTTCTCCAGGTGAGAACTTCTAAATGGTTCATGGGACTGACAATTGGAGCAATGTTGGAGGAGATACAAGGATTATACAATCAGCACCACCAACCATGTTTCCTGTATCTCTCTAGTGAAGTTATAAAGGTACGCATTTTAACCAATCAAAAAAGTAAAGGTAAATACTTATTTTTGCTTTAATTTTTAAGCTGCTCTTTGTTAAATATATCAAGTAATTGGTGGATATTGCTGTAGATATTTGGTGCTGACCTGTCTTGTGCAAAATACTTAACAATCTTGATTGAATCACTATTCAGCCATACAACATGTCTTCTTACAAAAATTCAGGTACGGCTTCAATAACCTGTTCGCATCTTCTTCTCCAGTTTTACCACCAGTGTATTAGTTTTGATAAGAGGATCTTCTCCGTAGGATTTCACTGCCAGACCAGACATAGCAGATGATTGTTTTTTGTTGGCATCAAGATGCATTCGCTATTGTCCTCAATTATTTTTTCCATCAGTGTTATTTCCACCATTAGTTGATTGTTCTATGATTGGCATCACAGTTCAGCACAGGTCAACTATCTCTGTCTCTCTGTTTCTCTGTCTTTTTCAATATATAAGTATTTGAAATTGAGGTTGATTAATAAGATGTATTAAGGACAATATGCAGGATACTATCAGTATTCTGAAAATAGCTAGGCGGAACCTATGCGTTTTCCTTAGGTGGTTTTATTTATTTATCTTTTTGTTGGATATATTTGTATATACAATATAACGCATATGTTAGATGTAAGGATTCTAAATTTTACATGAAAAAAAAATATACTGCAAGGCACAATGCCAAATGAAGTTCTAGAAGGATATTTTGAACAGGGGATACTAATTTATTCCACTTCAACTCCCTTTTCTGGTAGAAAGGATAATCTTTGTCATATTAATGATTGAAGACCGTATATATGGTCTTCAATCATCAATAATTATTTTTCTTTAGAATTTGAACTACAAACCACACCCGTTCGTTGTTTGTAGTTCAAATTAGAACTTGTTCATAAGGCTGCTTCTCTTTGCTGTATATTTGGGACTCTTACCAACTGTAGTCGTACTGCTTGAATTAAAGGATGATCTCAGCTTACAACCCTTTTCCATGTCTTGTAGACACTAGCATCATTAAAAATAGTTTCCCAGTGTAGGTAGTAGGTACCCTGCGGTTTCTAGGCACTAATGCCTTCAATAAAGGCCTGCTTTTATTGGTGCTTTGATCCAGTATTATGATAGATTGATCAGGAATAAGATGTTTGTTTTAGTTTTAAGGCTTAGTAAATTCAAAGAACAGAAAATGAGAAATTCTGACATTTGTTAATGACTATCTACTTTTTAGCAAGAGATGACAACGACCATCCTTGTCTTTTAACTTGAACTGTGTTCAACTTTTCATTTTTAATAAGAGGAAGCATGAAACATCTTACTAGGGACTAAGCTGAAAGATTCGTCTCAAATTTAACATTATTATTAATTATTTTTTTTACTGCAGGGAGGCCTCTAATTCAATATTGAGTTTTTTGTCCGATATATTTGATCTTGGAAACTCTAGTCAGGGAAAACATTATTTATCGATTAGGGATAGCGTAATTTTCCCTCGAGGTGCCACTCTCACCAGAATTTTAGTTGCATCATTGACTGGGGCACTCCCGAGTTCGAGATTAGAAACGGTAAAACTCCATCCCCAACCCCACCACACACGTACACATTATTCACAACTTAAAATAGTCCGCAGGTATTATCAATCCTATTAATGTACGTATATTTCGTAGTGAATGGCTTTTATTCTAAATCTTCATTAAACCTCCTTCTTCATAGGTAATGTATGCTCTACTAGCATTATCGCAAGCATATGGGTTGAAAACTTTAGAGTGGGCCAGGGAGAGCATTTCCCTAATTCCATCGACTGCTGTAACAGAGGTGGAAAAGTCAAGATTTTTACAAGCATTGTCAGATGCAGCATCTGGTGCTAAACTGAATTCCCTTACGATTCCAATTGAAGAGCTGTCAGAAGTGTGCCGCCGAAACTGGACCGTCCAAGAGATTGTTCAAGGAGCTTTGAGGCCACTTGAGTTGAATATAGGCAATGTATCATAGTGGAGAGTAATACAAGGCCATTTTTTTGTTGGGCTTTTTCTATTAAAATGAGTTGGCTTCATTGTTGTGTATTTGCTTTTATTTTAGTTGTTGCTGTATTTTTTATCATTAGCCATTTTTGCAGGTTTATAGACGTTTTTTTTTTGGGGGTGGGCGGAGTGGGGGGTTGAAAGTGTCGTATCTTTTGTTAAGTTGGGTAGGTGGATGTTTGAGCTGGTTTCTGCCCTTCTCTTTTAGGTGACTGGGGACTAATAGCTTCTTGTTGAGCTGTAATTTTGGTATTCAATCATTCAATTGTATTGATTCTTAAGTCTGAAGTGTGTAAAGTTAAATTTTGTCGAACTGATGGTTTTATTGACTGTTTTATATGATAGAAGTTTATTACAAAATCCTTTTCATTTGTGACCGATTATGATACGAGAAGTTTTATAAAGTTGGGAAGAACTTTTTTTTTTTTTTGGGTTTATGTTCATTAAAAATAATCACATCGTTACAAGTCCTTTTTGTAAATTACTTTTTGCGTAAGATACGTTGTAGTATTGTATGTGTGTAATACTTAAGGAAATTGATATTTTTACATGAAAAGTGTTGTTATAGATGTATAGTGACGATAAAAATCGTTGTTAGTGATGATTTTTATGTGAAAATATTATTTTTTGTTGTGGGTTTATCAACTTTCATACTTAATAAGGAAGGTTAATGCTAATAGAAATGTGAAGACGTAGTGTTATTTCTACAAGCTTTACTTGGGGTTAAATGTTTTTTCAGTCATCGTACTATATGTCAACTTACAGATAGATAACTGGACTTTTTTTTCTTACAGTCAACTCACTGTACTCGATTTTATTAACAAAAAATTAAAAAAAACCGTTAAGTCAAGTTTGACTTAACGGAAATGATGATGTGGCAGCTGACTTGTCTAAAAAAAAGCCTATTTGGCAGTTAGTATGCGACGTGGCAGTGATGTTGTGGATTTGTAGGAAAGTTTTTATGAAAAAATGGAAAAAAAATATTTTAAAGTATAATATAAATTATAAAAATTAGCCAAAAAAACAAGAAAATAAATAAAAATAATTATTTTTAATAAAAATTAAAAAATGCAAAATTTTTTTTTATTAAAAAAAAATTAAAAACGCATTTTTTTTTATTAAAAATATTTTTTTTTTATTAAAAAAATTAAAACACAGTTTTTTTTAATAAAAATAAAAATAATGCAGTTTTTTTTAATAAAAATAAAAAAATGTAGTTTTTTTTAATAAAAATAATTAAAAACGCGGTATTTTTTTAATAAAAATTAACAGATTAATTTTCAAATATTTTTAATTAAGAGATTTTAAATTTTTAACAGTTTTAAAATTAAAAATATTTTCAAATTAATATGTTAATTTTTTTTATTAAAAAAAATTGCATTTTTTTAATTAAAAAAAAACTATTTAAGAGATTAAAAAAATTGCATTTTTAAATCTATTAACAGTTTAAAGAGATTTTTTTTTATTAAAAAAATACATTTTAAGTCAACCTTGACTTAAAAAAAATAATTACTTTTTTATAATAAAATTAATCTGTTACTTTTTTTATTAAAAAAAACTGCGTTTTTAATTATTTTTATTACAAAAAAACTGAATTTTTTTTTATTATAAAAAAACTGAATTTTTTTTTTCATAAAAAAAAACTGCATTTTTAATTTTTATTAAAAAAAACTGCATTTTTAACAATTATTTTATTAAAAAAAACAGCGTTTTAATTTTTTTTTAATAAAAAAAAAGAAAAAAATTTATTAAAAAAAACTGCATTTTTTTTATTAAAAAAAATTATATATTTTTATTTTTATTAAAAAAAGCTGTATTTTTTTTATTTTTATTAAAAAAACTGCGTTTTAATTTATTTTTTAATAAAAGTAAAAAAAAAATTTTAAAAAATGCGTTTTAATTATTTTTTAATAAAAAATAAAAAAAAACTGTGCTTTTTAATTTCTATTAAAAATAATTATTTTTATTTATTTATTTTCTTGTTTTTTTGGCTAATTTTTTTAATTTATATTATACTTTAAAATATTTTTTCCTTTTTTTTCATAAAAACTTTCCTCCAAATCCACCTCATCACTTCCACGTCGCATATTAACTGCCAAATAGACTTTTTTTTAGACAAGTCAGTTGCCACATCATTATTTTCGTTAAGTCAAATTTGACTTAACGGTTGACTTAACGGATTTTTATTTTTTTTTTAATAAAATAAAGTAAAGTAAGTTGACGATAAAAAAAAAAAATTGTTACTTGTGAGGTTTTTCTCGCATAAAAGCCAGTTGAGTTGTTTATGAGAGACCGTCTCGTGAGGTGTGTTGAAATAAACGTTCTGCCGTCTTGGATCAAATAAGAAATGGGTGACTTATAAACAAAACTTTGTTAGTTGTGTCCCAAATTTCCAGTTCCCAAGAAATCTACCCGCCGTGTAGAAATCGGATTCAGGGGGCGTCCGGTACATAATGTACCGGACTAACGACCGGTATACAGTATAATTTTTTTTTAACTTCAATTATCAGAATAATAAATAAAAAATAAAAAAGTAAGTTTGAATAAAAAATTGTAAAAAAAATATATTTTTTATTAAAAAAAATACGTTAAACAGTTTACAGTATTTTTTCAATAAAAAATATATTTATTTTTATAAATTTTTTTTAAACTTGCTCTATTATTTTTTTATTTATTATTCTAATAATTATAATTAAAAAAAAAACACTGTACCAGTTAATGACCGGTACAGCACCTCCCCCAAATCTGTAGATATCTAAGGCTCCAAATGTATTACTCGTCCGCAGTCTTTCATTGAAATAAAAGTCGTCCGCAGTCTTTCTTTGAAATCTATATATACTAAAACACAGTCTATGACACAATAAGTTGACATCTGTCATTCTAAAAAATTAACACATGTCCTTCTTAATTAATGCTGCTAATTACCTTATACAAATAAGTATGAAACGGTAAAAAACCTAAATTTGATTCTCAAATCCCCTAAATCTGGGATAAAATTTTCAAAAATGGCAAATTATGAACAGACCCTAGGAACCACTGCTTTTACTGCTCCAGATCGTTATCTATGGCTTTGTTTGATTTGATAATTTCGTCTACTCACCAAAACCACTATACACCGATTGCGGCCAAATTTCTGTGCCGGTTGCCTCTCAGTAGTCTTTTCTGAACCATCTCCGCCAATCAAACAGATCTGGGCTAGAATAATTACACATTAGGAAGTCCATCCTTTCCATAATGCGATTCACCGGATCGTTATCTAGGATTTTGTTTGAATTGCTTATTTCGTCTACTCACCAAAACCACTATACTTACAAAATTCGTCATCGGAAATGTAATTGGCATTTATGTTGAAGCAGATACAGCGATTGCGGTAAAATTTATGTGCCGGTTGATTCTCGGATGTCTTTTCTGAACCATTTACGCCAAACAAACAGAGCTGGGGCAACTCCATCCTTGCCATACTGCGATTAAACGACTGCGTTTGGTTTTTCCACCGACGAGATCCGCAGAACAATCGGATACCATAAGGTTTGTGTGTGTTTCGTACATATATTTTATAATGGTGGTTTGTAATATATATTGTCAATTATCTTGAATTTTATTAGGTTCTTAATTATTCATTTATTATATATAATAATTAGCCGTTTAATTGTTTATCAATACCAATTTAATAATTTCTTTCATATAGGTCGAGTTTAGATGCTATGGTTGATGCTCATTACATGATTTAGATGCTTTATTGGGTTTTTGTTGTTTGCTGTGACTAACTGTGATTTTACACATTTTAATCCTATATTCCTGCAGGTTGTTTACAATATTGAATAGCATATTTCGAATAAAAACTCCAGAAATTTGGGAAATCAACCTAAGCCATACATGTCAGAATACAAGGAAAAACATGAAGAATTTACTATAAACCAGTTCAGCAAAACTCAGTCAAGAATGCGTAGAAGGATGATTATGCTGGAAAAACAAGAAAAAAAATTGCAACGTATACTTTCTAATTATTTATTCATTAATCAATTGTATAAAAATATTATTCACATCTGCTAAACTATCATATGCATATTGATTGTGTTAGAATCCACCAACAAAATGAGCACGAGTACTACATCTATGAGAGCAAGCAAAACTTCCAGAATGCATCTAAGTGACATTTCAAATGGTAATTATTTCATTCAAACTTTGCTTACTATTTTGCTTACTAGATGTGCTAAACTATGAATATTCATCATAACCATAAATTAAGTTATTTTATGCAGTTTGTACAAATCTTAGTACAACCTTTGATGAAGTATATGCCAATCATCCTGAATCATGTTCTACTGAATCGATGCAAGCATCAAGGTTTAATCAACAATACACTCCGCATTCCAACATACATAATGTTACTCATAGTATGAAGAGTAAAGCGCCTCAACCAGGAACGGTACATATTGTGGATCATGATAATGCTCCTATTGATCCCCCTGACAATGGTATGATGTTACCTTATTATATTTATAAACACCATACATATTTAAATTGATAATATTTTAAAAATATTCTTCTTTATCTAAAAATTATATTAAGCATTAGTATGTTTAAAAACTATTTAGTATTTATTTGTAAATTGTAAATAGAATTTTTACAATCTTTTTTAATCATTTAGCCTGTTCCATTATTTTTAATTTTTAATTACTATTGTACTTTAATAATGATATATCCACTTAACTTTATTAAATTCAGAATACTGGGACATCGGTGACCCAAACTGGGAATGTTCGTCATGTAATGCGTTGATGTGGTATCACGAAAGAATAAACAAAAAACAAAAAAATTGCCTAAATCCAGAATTCTCAATGTGTTGTGCTGGAGGAAAAGTTCAACTGCCTCTGCTAAAAGAACCACCCCATATTCTGAAAGCTCTTCTCAATGGTTCTGATCACAGAAGCAGTCATTTCATTGACAACATTCGTGCATACAATATGATGTTTTCTTTCACATCAATGGGTGGGAAAATTGATTCATCACTTAACAATGGAAATGGTCCATCCATTTTTAGATTACATGGCCAAAATTGTCACAAAATTGGAAGTTTGATACCAAATATAGGATCCACTCCAAAGTTCGCTCAACTATACATATATGATACAGAAAATGAAATTGCAAATAGAATTGGTGCCCTCAGGTTTGTATTACTCTTTTCTATATAATCTTCAAAATTTAATGATTATTACATAATACTAACTAAGTTATCCTTTTGTTATTTTATTAAACAGTTCAGCAAATAATTCAAAAACATTTGAATCATCGATTGTAGCAGATTTAAAAAAGATGCTTGATGAGAACAATGTTGTGGCTCAATCATTCCGGATGGCTAGGGATAGATTTGATTCTAGAGATTTCAGAGATGTTAAATTGAGGCTTATTGGAAAAAGGAACTGTGATGGACGAAGGTATAATCTCCCTACTGCACCTGAAGTCGCTGGTTTAATTGTTGGTGACTTTGGAAGCTCAAATAATGATAGGGATATCATAGTGGAGACTCAGAATGGTTTATTAAAAAGAATAAGTGAGTTGCACCCTTCTTACCTTGCAATGCAGTACCCGTTGCTTTTCCCGTATGGTGAAGATGGATTTAGACATGATATTCTTCTTACTGAAAATTCTAAAGGAAAGAGGGGAAGAGTAAGCATGAGGCAATTTTTTGTCTATAGGATACAAGAAAGGAAAAATGAATCAATGACACTTTTACATTCAAGGAAATTGTTTCAACAATTTTTGGTTGATTCTTACACTATGATTGAGTCAGATAGGTTGTGTTTTATTCGTACTAATCAAAGGAATCTAAGAGCAGATATGTACAAAGGTCTAACTGAAGCTTTGTTGAAAGGAGAAACTGATCCATCATCACGAGGGAGGCGAATTATATTACCTTCTTCATATACTGGTGGTGCACGATACATGATCCAAAATTATCAAGATGCTATGGCGATTTGTAGGTGGGCTGGATACCCTGACCTTTTTATTACATTCACGTGCAATCCAAAATGGCAAGAGATACAGAGGTTTGTTGATCAAAGAGGCATTAGACCCGAAGACAGAGCTGACATAATTTGTAGAGTCTTCAAAATAAAACTAGATCAGTTAATTACAGATTTGAAACACAAACAAATTTTTGGAAGGGTAAAAGCAGGTATGCTTAAATTTACTAAATTTTTATAATTTAATTAGTTCATCTAAATCTAATTTAATTATTTTTTATCTCTTGTAGCTTTGTATACAGTTGAATTCCAAAAGCGTGGCTTGCCTCACGCTCATATTCTACTGTTCTTGCATCCAGACGACAAGTATCCTACTGGCGATGATATTGACAAAATAATTTCAGCAGAAATACCGGATCAAGAAATTAATCCAAAGATATATGAAGTTGTGAAAAACTGCATGATACATGGGCCGTGCGGTGTTGCTAACAAAAATTCACCATGTATGAAAGATGGCAAATGTTCTAAACACTTTCCTAAAAGATTCAATAATCAAACCACTGTAGATGGTGATGGTTATCCCCTATACAAACAAAGAGATGATGGTAGAACTGTGGTAAAGAATGGAGTTGTCCTTGACAATAGGTTTGTTGTTCCTTATAATCCACAACTGTTGCTGAAATATCAGGCTCATATTAATGTTGAGTGGTGCAATCAATCGAGGTCAATAAAGTATTTGTTTAAATATATAAACAAAGGTCATGATCGGATCACTGCTGCTTTTTATCAGAATAAAGACGATACAAAAGAAAGTGAATGCCTTGATGAAATCAAAATGTATTATGATTGTAGATATGTTTCTCCGTGTGAGGCAGCTTGGAGAATCTTTGGTTTTGGAATTAATTACAGGGATCCAGCAGTGGAGAGGTTAAGCTTCCATCTTCCAGAAGAGCAGACAGTGGTATTTGAAGATGATGATCCAATTGACTCAGTTTTAAACAAGTGTACGAATAATCAGTCAATGTTCTTACAGTGGATGCAGGCTAACAAGGATTACCCAGAGGCTAGAGAACTTACCTATGATCAATTTCCATCAAAATTTGTGTGGAAGGAGCATCTTGAAAGTGATGGAGTAACAAAGAAGAAAAAATGGTGTCCAAGAAAGCAACGAGTAAGCGTTGGTAGAATATTCTACGTTCCTCCAGGGAGTGGGGAATTATATTACTTGAGGGTTTTGCTAAACACGGTCAAAGGTGCAACATGTTATGATGATATCAAGACTGTGAGTGGGGTTTTATATCCTTCATTCAAAGAGGCGTGTTATGCATTAGGTTTATTGGATGATGATAAGGAATATATAGAAGGAATATCAGAAGCATCATTTTGGGGTTCAGCTCATTATCTACGAAGTCTTTTTGTGACTTTGCTATTTTCAAATTGTATTTCAAGGCCTGAAGTAGTTTGGGAAAAGACGTGGAATCTTCTTGCAGAAGACATTCTTCATAAACAAAAAAATATTTTGCAATACCAAGGTATGTTTAGCAATAATATAAAAACATTCTTATTTTTTTAGGCAAGCGTTCATTACACAAGATATATTAACTAAATCTTCATCTTTTATTGTGTTTTGTTTTGAATTCTAGAAATCATTTACAGTCGTAACACACATGTTTTTTTTTTGGTATTTGTAATTATTGATTACATGTTGCATATATGATATTTGAAATATTTAAATATTATGTTTTTTTCCTTAAACATTGTCGCTTTCTTTGACATTTTGAATTTTGATATATTCTGTTTTGTCAATTATTACATTAAGTTTAAACAACCTTTGTTATTATTAAATACGTATTACACATTTAACTTGAACTAATATTATATTTCATATTGAGTTTTTACATTTGCTTTATAATTTATCTCCTTCATTCTGTTAGCTTTTTATTGTTTATTGACTAATTTTACAACAATAATTTTCTCTAGCATTCTAAATTATATCAATTGGTCGTTCATTGTTTAATAACGATTTTTAATTTCAAAAATATAGTGGATTCTATGATTAAATAAACATAAAAAAAAACAAAGAAATGCCTTTGATTAATTAATGCTGCTAATTACCTTATACAAATAAGTATGAAACGGTAAAAAACCTAAATTTGATTCTCAAATCCCCTAAATCTGGGATAAAATTTTCAAAAATGGCAAATTATGAACAGACCCTAGGAACCACTGCTTTTACTGCTCCAGATCGTTATCTATGGCTTTGTTTGATTTGATAATTTCGTCTACTCACCAAAACCACTATACACCGATTGCGGCCAAATTTCTGTGCCGGTTGCCTCTCAGTAGTCTTTTCTGAACCATCTCCGCCAATCAAACAGATCTGGGCTAGAATAATTACACATTAGGAAGTCCATCCTTTCCATAATGCGATTCACCGGATCGTTATCTAGGATTTTGTTTGAATTGCTTATTTCGTCTACTCACCAAAACCACTATACTTACAAAATTCGTCATCGGAAATGTAATTGGCATTTATGTTGAAGCAGATACAGCGATTGCGGTAAAATTTATGTGCCGGTTGATTCTCGGATGTCTTTTCTGAACCATTTACGCCAAACAAACAGAGCTGGGGCAACTCCATCCTTGCCATACTGCGATTAAACGACTGCGTTTGGTTTTTCCACCGACGAGATCCGCAGAACAATCGGATACCATAAGGTTTGTGTGTGTTTCGTACATATATTTTATAATGGTGGTTTGTAATATATATTGTCAATTATCTTGAATTTTATTAGGTTTGTAATGTGTTAGCCACTTTTTATCCTTATGAGTTACAATGTAAATTTCTTAATTATTCATTTATTATATATAATAATTAGCCGTTTAATTGTTTATCAATACCAATTTAATAATTTCTTTCATATAGGTCGAGTTTAGATGCTATGGTTGATGCTCATTACATGATTTAGATGCTTTATTGGGTTTTTGTTGTTTGCTGTGACTAACTGTGATTTTACACATTTTAATCCTATATTCCTGCAGGTTGTTTACAATATTGAATAGCATATTTCGAATAAAAACTCCAGAAATTTGGGAAATCAACCTAAGCCATACATGTCAGAATACAAGGAAAAACATGAAGAATTTACTATAAACCAGTTCAGCAAAACTCAGTCAAGAATGCGTAGAAGGATGATTATGCTGGAAAAACAAGAAAAAAAATTGCAACGTATACTTTCTAATTATTTATTCATTAATCAATTGTATAAAAATATTATTCACATCTGCTAAACTATCATATGCATATTGATTGTGTTAGAATCCACCAACAAAATGAGCACGAGTACTACATCTATGAGAGCAAGCAAAACTTCCAGAATGCATCTAAGTGACATTTCAAATGGTAATTATTTCATTCAAACTTTGCTTACTATTTTGCTTACTAGATGTGCTAAACTATGAATATTCATCATAACCATAAATTAAGTTATTTTATGCAGTTTGTACAAATCTTAGTACAACCTTTGATGAAGTATATGCCAATCATCCTGAATCATGTTCTACTGAATCGATGCAAGCATCAAGGTTTAATCAACAATACACTCCGCATTCCAACATACATAATGTTACTCATAGTATGAAGAGTAAAGCGCCTCAACCAGGAACGGTACATATTGTGGATCATGATAATGCTCCTATTGATCCCCCTGACAATGGTATGATGTTACCTTATTATATTTATAAACACCATACATATTTAAATTGATAATATTTTAAAAATATTCTTCTTTATCTAAAAATTATATTAAGCATTAGTATGTTTAAAAACTATTTAGTATTTATTTGTAAATTGTAAATAGAATTTTTACAATCTTTTTTAATCATTTAGCCTGTTCCATTATTTTTAATTTTTAATTACTATTGTACTTTAATAATGATATATCCACTTAACTTTATTAAATTCAGAATACTGGGACATCGGTGACCCAAACTGGGAATGTTCGTCATGTAATGCGTTGATGTGGTATCACGAAAGAATAAACAAAAAACAAAAAAATTGCCTAAATCCAGAATTCTCAATGTGTTGTGCTGGAGGAAAAGTTCAACTGCCTCTGCTAAAAGAACCACCCCATATTCTGAAAGCTCTTCTCAATGGTTCTGATCACAGAAGCAGTCATTTCATTGACAACATTCGTGCATACAATATGATGTTTTCTTTCACATCAATGGGTGGGAAAATTGATTCATCACTTAACAATGGAAATGGTCCATCCATTTTTAGATTACATGGCCAAAATTGTCACAAAATTGGAAGTTTGATACCAAATATAGGATCCACTCCAAAGTTCGCTCAACTATACATATATGATACAGAAAATGAAATTGCAAATAGAATTGGTGCCCTCAGGTTTGTATTACTCTTTTCTATATAATCTTCAAAATTTAATGATTATTACATAATACTAACTAAGTTATCCTTTTGTTATTTTATTAAACAGTTCAGCAAATAATTCAAAAACATTTGAATCATCGATTGTAGCAGATTTAAAAAAGATGCTTGATGAGAACAATGTTGTGGCTCAATCATTCCGGATGGCTAGGGATAGATTTGATTCTAGAGATTTCAGAGATGTTAAATTGAGGCTTATTGGAAAAAGGAACTGTGATGGACGAAGGTATAATCTCCCTACTGCACCTGAAGTCGCTGGTTTAATTGTTGGTGACTTTGGAAGCTCAAATAATGATAGGGATATCATAGTGGAGACTCAGAATGGTTTATTAAAAAGAATAAGTGAGTTGCACCCTTCTTACCTTGCAATGCAGTACCCGTTGCTTTTCCCGTATGGTGAAGATGGATTTAGACATGATATTCTTCTTACTGAAAATTCTAAAGGAAAGAGGGGAAGAGTAAGCATGAGGCAATTTTTTGTCTATAGGATACAAGAAAGGAAAAATGAATCAATGACACTTTTACATTCAAGGAAATTGTTTCAACAATTTTTGGTTGATTCTTACACTATGATTGAGTCAGATAGGTTGTGTTTTATTCGTACTAATCAAAGGAATCTAAGAGCAGATATGTACAAAGGTCTAACTGAAGCTTTGTTGAAAGGAGAAACTGATCCATCATCACGAGGGAGGCGAATTATATTACCTTCTTCATATACTGGTGGTGCACGATACATGATCCAAAATTATCAAGATGCTATGGCGATTTGTAGGTGGGCTGGATACCCTGACCTTTTTATTACATTCACGTGCAATCCAAAATGGCAAGAGATACAGAGGTTTGTTGATCAAAGAGGCATTAGACCCGAAGACAGAGCTGACATAATTTGTAGAGTCTTCAAAATAAAACTAGATCAGTTAATTACAGATTTGAAACACAAACAAATTTTTGGAAGGGTAAAAGCAGGTATGCTTAAATTTACTAAATTTTTATAATTTAATTAGTTCATCTAAATCTAATTTAATTATTTTTTATCTCTTGTAGCTTTGTATACAGTTGAATTCCAAAAGCGTGGCTTGCCTCACGCTCATATTCTACTGTTCTTGCATCCAGACGACAAGTATCCTACTGGCGATGATATTGACAAAATAATTTCAGCAGAAATACCGGATCAAGAAATTAATCCAAAGATATATGAAGTTGTGAAAAACTGCATGATACATGGGCCGTGCGGTGTTGCTAACAAAAATTCACCATGTATGAAAGATGGCAAATGTTCTAAACACTTTCCTAAAAGATTCAATAATCAAACCACTGTAGATGGTGATGGTTATCCCCTATACAAACAAAGAGATGATGGTAGAACTGTGGTAAAGAATGGAGTTGTCCTTGACAATAGGTTTGTTGTTCCTTATAATCCACAACTGTTGCTGAAATATCAGGCTCATATTAATGTTGAGTGGTGCAATCAATCGAGGTCAATAAAGTATTTGTTTAAATATATAAACAAAGGTCATGATCGGATCACTGCTGCTTTTTATCAGAATAAAGACGATACAAAAGAAAGTGAATGCCTTGATGAAATCAAAATGTATTATGATTGTAGATATGTTTCTCCGTGTGAGGCAGCTTGGAGAATCTTTGGTTTTGGAATTAATTACAGGGATCCAGCAGTGGAGAGGTTAAGCTTCCATCTTCCAGAAGAGCAGACAGTGGTATTTGAAGATGATGATCCAATTGACTCAGTTTTAAACAAGTGTACGAATAATCAGTCAATGTTCTTACAGTGGATGCAGGCTAACAAGGATTACCCAGAGGCTAGAGAACTTACCTATGATCAATTTCCATCAAAATTTGTGTGGAAGGAGCATCTTGAAAGTGATGGAGTAACAAAGAAGAAAAAATGGTGTCCAAGAAAGCAACGAGTAAGCGTTGGTAGAATATTCTACGTTCCTCCAGGGAGTGGGGAATTATATTACTTGAGGGTTTTGCTAAACACGGTCAAAGGTGCAACATGTTATGATGATATCAAGACTGTGAGTGGGGTTTTATATCCTTCATTCAAAGAGGCGTGTTATGCATTAGGTTTATTGGATGATGATAAGGAATATATAGAAGGAATATCAGAAGCATCATTTTGGGGTTCAGCTCATTATCTACGAAGTCTTTTTGTGACTTTGCTATTTTCAAATTGTATTTCAAGGCCTGAAGTAGTTTGGGAAAAGACGTGGAATCTTCTTGCAGAAGACATTCTTCATAAACAAAAAAATATTTTGCAATACCAAGGTATGTTTAGCAATAATATAAAAACATTCTTATTTTTTTAGGCAAGCGTTCATTACACAAGATATATTAACTAAATCTTCATCTTTTATTGTGTTTTGTTTTGAATTCTAGAAATCATTTACAGTCGTAACACACATGTTTTTTTTTTGGTATTTGTAATTATTGATTACATGTTGCATATATGATATTTGAAATATTTAAATATTATGTTTTTTTCCTTAAACATTGTCGCTTTCTTTGACATTTTGAATTTTGATATATTCTGTTTTGTCAATTATTACATTAAGTTTAAACAACCTTTGTTATTATTAAATACGTATTACACATTTAACTTGAACTAATATTATATTTCATATTGAGTTTTTACATTTGCTTTATAATTTATCTCCTTCATTCTGTTAGCTTTTTATTGTTTATTGACTAATTTTACAACAATAATTTTCTCTAGCATTCTAAATTATATCAATTGGTCGTTCATTGTTTAATAACGATTTTTAATTTCAAAAATATAGTGGATTCTATGATTAAATAAACATAAAAAAAAACAAAGAAATGCCTTTACATAAATTATCACTTAATACCATCAATATGGGTAGTTATAGGTGGAGTTATACATGTTTATATTATGATACATGGTTTTTAAGCATATACTACTTTAAAATTTTATAATTTTTTCCAATTATCTATTTAACTTTTAACTTGGAATCATTAAATTTTATATTTTTCGTTGTTAATGAGCAGATTTGGAATTGAGTGATGAACAATTGATGAATTATACTCTTGCCGAAATTGAAAAGCTACTGCAAAGCAATGGGAAAACTTTGAGAGATTACCCTACACTGCCTTTTCCAAGTTCGATAATTATTGAAGAGGGGCAAAATAGATTTATTCAAGATGAGCTTTGTTATGATAGGATAAACTTGGCAAGAGATCATAAAACTCTTCTTTTCAGTTTAAATAATGAGCAAAAAAATATTTATCAAACCATCATGGATGCGGTCTTAAGGGATGAAGGAGGTGTTTTCTTTGTTTATGGATATGGTGGAACTGGGAAGACTTTTATATGGAAAACTTTGTCTTCTGCATTACGATCAACTGGAGAAATAATACTAACAGTTGCATCAAGTGGAATAGCTTCTCTTCTTATCCCTGGAGGTAGAACAGCTCATTCTAGATTTTGTATCCCATTAGTTGTTACTGAGGATTCAACTTGCAACATTAAACAGGGAAGTCAATTGGCTGAGTTGATTAGAAAAACTCGACTCATTATATGGGATGAAGCTCCAATGGTACATAAACATTGTTTTGAAGCTTTGGATAAAACATTAAGAGATGTCCTAAGATTTAGTAAGTCGAATAGTATAGATCAACCATTTGGTGGAAAAGTGATTGTATTTGGTGGAGATTTTAGACAGATATTACCTGTTATTCCTAAGGCCAGTAGACAAGACGTTGTTTTAGCAACTCTGAATTCTTCATATTTGTGGAGTTTTTGCAAGGTTTTGACTTTAACAAAGAACATGAGACTTCAATCTCAAAATTCAAATTCTGATATAGAGGAGTTGAGAGAATTTTCTGATTGGATATTGAAGGTTGGAGATGGCACAATTGGCGGACCTAATGATGGTGAAGCAGATATAGAAATCCCTGATGATATTCTTATAAAAGATCCGATCAATCCCCTTGCAGCAATTGTTGATAGCACGTATCCTAATTTATTGGAAAATTTTGACGATGGCTTATTTTTTCAAGACCGAGCCATCCTTGCTCCTACACTTGATGATGTAAATAAGGTGAACGAATATGTGATGTCTTTATGGCCAGGTGATGAATTAACATATCTAAGCTCGGACAGTGTATGTAAGGTTGATGGAAACTCAAACGGCTGTGAAGGCGTTTATACACCAGAATTTTTAAATAGCATTACATCTTCTGGAATGCCCAACCACAAGCTACGGTTGAAGATTGGGGTTCCTGTAATGTTGCTCCGAAATATAGATCAGTGTTCTGGTTTGTGCAATGGCACGAGATTAATAGTAACTCAATTGGGAAAACATGTGATAGAAGCAAGAGTAATTTCAGTCGGCAATTTTGGGCACAGGGTTTTCATACCTCGATTGGTCTTAACACCTTCAGACATTAGATTACCTTTTAAATTTCAACGAAGACAATTTCCTTTGGTTGTTTGCTTTTCCATGACAATTAATAAGAGTCAGGGACAATCTCTCTCACATGTTGGACTGTATCTGTCACGTCCAGTTTTTAGCCATGGACAATTTTATGTAGCAGTATCACGAGTTACAAGCAAGAGTGGATTGAAAATATTAATTTGTGACAAGGATGGAAAAACATACAATACTACAAAGAATGTAGTTTTCAAGGAAGTTTTTCACAATTTAATGTAGAAATGTTTGACATATTATAGCTATTATATATTTGCTGCTCATTATTAGTGTAAACCCTGATTATTTTATTATTACATCTCCTGAAATTATTTAGATATAATGATCGTTATTAGTGTAAAATTTATGCATTTTTCATTTTTCCAATTATAAATTTTAACTATACAACTTGACATGTTCATTCATTCAGTATAATTTTAGGTTTTTTCTGATGGAAGAATCTTTTCTACTTGAAAATAAAATGACACTGGGAGCTAAGTATGTATAATCATTTTCAATCTATTGTGATTAACTAATTTTCTTCATAAATTTGATTAAGGATGTTCAATACTATCACTGTCTCTCTCTTAATTTATTGATTAATCTGTTTGCTCAGGTGGTCGTATACAAAATAGAAAATTAAAAGAGAATCTAAATGATCTCTTTGTTTGTGCAGGGGACAATTTGGAAAAAGAATCTGTTAAAATAGAGATAACGAATCAGTTTAGTTTTCCAGTTTCCTCCTTTCACTCAAGGCTTCAAGATCAGATCCCTGAATGTAAAACTGTGGATTTTTTTGTTGTTGTGGTGATACAGTGCAGAATCATCAGAACAACTGAACTGGCAAATGATCAAGAGAAGCTAAATGACCTTGAGAAGCAGAAGGCAGATATCTTGAAGTTTTACTCCCCAATATCCTTGCTCCATCAGATTCAAGGTAAATTAATGGTAATAGTATTGAAATCTATACTGGAGTCCAGTTCATTGATAATGATAATAGAACTATAGTTGCATAAGGTTGAGTTCTTAAAGAATGTACATCTTCCTGCTATATGGGTAGTTTCACAAATGTGACCTAATGGTTTCCCTTTGCAAAGGTAATGAATGAGATACAGATAACCATACATCAAATACAGGCTCAGAAATAAGATCATGACATGCCTTACTTATTTACAATAAGCAAAAATCTTGACATATTTTTTTCTCCTTGCTTAGTTACGTGTTATGCAAGAAGGCAGGAGAAGGTTGTTACTTTGCAATTCCTCTCAAATACAAGATATGAAAACGGACTTTGATTCTACCAGTAAAAGGGAATGTAGCATATGTCTATATGATCTACACCTTTCTGCCGCAGGCTGTCCATGTTTCCCAGACAGATATTCTGGTCTGCATCACACAAAGTTGCTATGTTTCTGTGCTTGGAGTAATAGATTTTTTCTTTTAACATATAAAATCATCAAGTTAAATGTCCTGCTTGGAGAGAATCGTGACCAGCAAGTTGTGGTTCTGAAAGAAAGTAGGCAGTAGTCGATGTGATGTTATTTGCTAATTTAATTCATTCTTTGTTCTTAATTATTGCCTCTTTGGATGAAGTTTACCTTCATCTATTTATTTATGTTTTTTGTCTATATATCTAATATTAACCTTTTAAATTTAATTATGATAAATCTATTTATTCTGTACTGTTTGTCTTTCCAATGTGCTTTGGATGGCAGTTTGATTAATCAAGTGTGCCTTTGTATCATACTATGAAATCAAGTTTGGCTTAGCAGGAAACAAAATAACAAAGTGTGAGTTTTAAATTTCACTACTGTTTAGGCCTTTTAAATTGTATTAAAACTGGGATAAGTTGTCATTTTGTTATTAGCCACAGATGATGTTCCAACTTTCAAGTAATAGCTTTACTTATGAATTTTAATTTGGTTATCAGGAAACAAAATAAGAAATATGAGTTTTAAATTCAACTACTGTTTAGGCCTTTTAAATTATAATAAAACTGGGGTAAGTTGTCATTTTGTTTCAAACCACCTTAAGGTCATGCTCTTTTTTTTTGATGGAAGGATATGCTCTGTAGTATATCACAATCATTAATCTTCAACTCAGCTTCTCATTTTCGGAACTTACAATCATAAACATCCAGTGTTAAATATCTTTTTTCTTTCAGAACCTTCAACACTAAACGTAATGCTTTAGCACAAATCTCTGTATCTATGAAAATATTGTCCTTCACTTATGTCAGTAACTCATCATCTCTTAGAGACCATCATTTTATGAACATCTCCTGAACACATTGGCTAATTTTAATTATGATAAATCTAAACAGTGTTTATATCCTTTTAAATTTAATCATGATAAATCTAGATACATATTATAACCTTTTAAATTTAATTATGATAAATCTAAACAGTGTTTAGATTTATCTCAACTATTATAATATTAACTTATCTAAACAGGGTTTATATCCTTTTAAATTTAATTATGATAAATCTAAATAGTGTTTATAACCTTTTAAATTTAATTAAGATAAATCTAAAGAGTGTTTATGTTTATATTAACTACTATAATATTATCATTTGTAATTTAATTATCATATCATCCTTTTTAAATTTAATTATGATAAATCTAAACAATGTTTATATTTATATCAACTATTATAATATTATCCTTTTTATTTTAATTAGGATAAATCTAAAAACTATTTTGACATTATCCTTTGTAAATCTATACTTTATGATATTATTATATTATGGCTATAAATACCAACTCAATACACAACATCTTATGCCATAAACATTCAATTATTAAACATTTATCCCAATATTTAGATGACGACTAAGTACGATTTTGTTAATGACATCAGCCCTGTCAAAGAGACGTGGAAGATTAAAGTCAGGATAACTCGACTCTGGAATATGCCCAGCTTCAACAAATCAGACTACATAAACAGTATCGAGATGGTATTGTTGGATGAAAAGGTAAAATATATAAATATATATATATATATATATATATATATATATATATATATATATATATATATATACAAACACATACATACGCAACTCCAAATTGCAACATCTTAACATTTGCATATTATTCTTTTATAGGACACCAAAATACAAGCGAGTATCAAGAGGTCTCTTTTTACAAAATTTCAAACATCAGTCAAGGAACAAAAAGTCTTTATAATCACCAATTTGGTTGTCAGTCAGAACGGTGGTTCTTTTAAAGCTACTCAACATCCATACAAAATTAATTTTTTGTATTCCACCTCACTGCGAGAGTTAGATGAAGCTCCCATTCATACATATGGATTTCAATTCACTCCATACGACCAAATACTATCATCTGCGGTTGATGACTCATACTTAGTTGGTATGCTTAACCATAATTAACCCTATAAGTTTTTACATCCTGAGATTTTTAATTACTTACATAATTTGTTGTGTATAACCAGATGTTATTGGACAAGTAACAGCGATGGGGAGTGTAGAAATCAGTACAAGCAATGGTAAACAATGCAAGAGAGTTAATATTGAAATAACTGATAACAGGTAAATTTTTATACTGTACGAGTACTCCTTTTATTGACAACTATGATCATTTAAATTAAACTTACATTGTATTTTTCTAACAGTCATAATGTGTTGAGCTGCACCTTGTGGGATGACTTTGCAAACCAATTTTGTTCCTTTGCTGAAACAGAAAATCAAAAATACATTATAATTGTTTTACAATTTGCAAAAATCAAGATCTGGAAAGGTACTAATAGAAGTTTGTATGAAAAATATCTAATACGTGTTTATATGTTTATTAACTATACAACATTTTGCCATTACATAGGTACACCAACTTTGTCCAACTCAATGTTCGGTTCGAGACTTCTTATAAATGCAGATATCCCTGAGGTTATTAGTTTTAAAAATAGGTATACTGTGTTTTGTTTTTACCCCCTTATTAAATTCTATTATTACTACAAAATAATAGTAACCTTTAACTACAATCACTGTTGTCTTTCAGCATTTGTGATGCCAATTCTGGTAAATCTACAATATCTCATTTATCCAGCCATAGCGCATTATCTATTACAGATGAATTCCTTCAAATCTGTGATAGGAAAACTCTTGAAGAAATACGTGATGCAACAGAGGTAAAACAGTTTTTAAAACAACTTACTTCTTGTACAACATTAACTAATATTCTGTTGCTCATTTTTATTTTGACACTCCAGGAGTCATCATGTGTGGTACTTGCTACTATTCTGTGTATAGAAACCGAATATAATTGGTTTTATAATTCCTGCAAAAAATGCCGGAAAAAAGTAAAACCAGACAGCGGAAAATATTGGTGTGATAAATGCTTTGACCATGTTAATTCTGTAACACCGAGGTATTGTGATACATTATTTTGTTATACGTTATATCTTCCTTATGTTTATAATTTGTTCAATTATATAATATTATCAAACTTTGAAAATATAACTTTTAATTGTAGATTTAAAGTACAAGTTAAAGTAATGGATGATACGTCCAGTGCATCTTTTGTTCTATTTGATCGTGAAGCCCAACACGTCATAGGAAAGTCAGCTTATGAATTGAGGGAACAATTGATTAAGGTAATATTAAAAAACTCCAAGAACCTATTTTTATCCTTGTGTACATAACTGTTGTTAATTCATGATTTTTAAATGCGTTAGGATGGAGACTCTGATTGTTTTCCGGATGAACTCAATATATTGTTGCAAAAGAGGTTTCTTTTTAAAATACAGATATCATCTTATAATTTGAAGGTAAATTATGCGACATACACAGTTGCTAGGATGACTAACGATGAAAAAATAATTGAATCCTACACGAGTATATGTGATGAGCCTCAGGTAATATCATTTGGTTGATGTTGAATCCTACATAAAATTTATCTATACATATGAAAAAAAAATTGAATCTTACACACGTTTAATTCTGTTACAACAGTCTATACAGGGTGAGTCAATGCTCGATGTTGTCAACTGTGTCACACCTATAAGCAAAAGGGCTATACATTCAATCAGCGATGAAGATGTACAAGGATCTCAGTCAACTGATGTTGAAATGTCAACCAACAAAATGCAAAAGAAGATCAAAATCGAGAAAGATGACAACTTTACTGCTTCAAATTAATTTCATTCATTATCTCATTAGTAAATTCTAAATACATTTAGTATAATCATCTTTGGATTTTTAATTTGAATGATTTGGATTAAATCGCGGATTAACTCATGAAATTTCATTATAAATGTTCTGTGTGGCATGTATGTGGTTTGAACAAATCAATTTTTCCACTTTTAGATTATCTGATATGCAATAATGAGATATAGTTTCAGTCTTGCCTACTTGGACAAAATCTGGAAGAAACGAGAATGGGATATAAGTAAGTATTGAAAACTAGCCACAATTTTAAATCAATTTTCTAGATATTGCTCCTTTAAGTGAATTGATGTTTCTTTCCTTTTTTCATGTATTTAGCTTGGAGGTTGAGAAGATTGGCAAAGCTCATAACAAAGTGTTTATTGACGACCCCTTACGCTTTCAATGAAGATGAATCTGATTCAATGGCAAAAGCTGGGGTTGCAGTCATAGTACCTCATATGGGTTTTACGACATGTGGATCAATTGGTGCAAAAACGGCGGTTTCACTGGAGGATAATGTATAATGTGTACAAGCTATTGATGTAATTTAACAGGTGATATTCCCAAAAAGGCATGATGTCTTTCATATGTTTTAGTTGTCTTATACTAATATGTAATTGGTAAAGTTTCCCCCAAAAAAATTTCATAATTAGTTTTTCTCAAAGAATGATTTAAGATTTAGTCACAAATGAATTTATTTCAAAAAGTTTTAGATAGATATTATCTTTTATTAAGCTTTCAGATGATATCTGTGTTGTGATATTCACAACAGTCACTTGCTTGATTGTTCACGGTACACTGTCATTTCATAGCCATAAGATTTTAGTATCACAATATTTTTGTTTAACAGTGTCAAGTATCTGTATAAAATTGAATAGTTTTGCATACTGTTGGTTTTGGCAAAGGAGTTTATTTATAGTAATATTAAACTGGTTTTCTTGTGATGTTTCAGCTTTGAAAGACCTATTTGGTCATTATATGGAAGCATGGAAATCTTGGTATTCTGAAATTGCTGGGAAGAATCCAATACAATTATTCTTCTAATACTCGTGCCTTCTGTTAATTCTAACCTTTTCTGTTATATAAGAAAATTATGTTGTAGTTTGATTTGCGGATTTTCTCTTGCCAGTGTCCTCCATAAGTAGTTGTTTTGTCTAATGAAAAAAGCTTGGTAAGAATAAAAGTCACTTATCTGTTTGTTATGTAATCTTTATCTCCATTCTTTTTTTAGGTTGTAATTGTCTACAATCCTTTAGGATGGAAGAGAGAGGAAGTAGTTCGAATCTGTGTAAGTGTTACCACTTTTCCCTATCCATAAACTTTTTCAATGGTATGCATGATCTACTAAAAGTGATAAATCAAGTATACAAATTTGCAAATAACACAATGCATTTGTGTGTGTAAATCAAGAATAACACAATGCATTTGTGTTTGTAAATCAAGTATACAAATTTGCAAATTCATGTTATACAGTTAATTGTATTGCTTATGTTGATGTTTGTATTTCAGGTGTGCCATTCTCTAGGAGGAGGAACATGATCTGGGATGGGTACTCTTCTGATTCCAAAGATCAGAGAAGAATACCCTGACCGCATGATGCTTACTTTCTCTGTCTTCCCTTCTCCCAATGTCTCTGATACTGTAGTTGCTTCCGTACCCTTAAGCTCACCACACCTAGCTGTATGATCTGAATTCTGCTATTTATCCATGTTGGTATAGTAATAGATTTTTATTGATATCCTGTATTGATTAAATTATGTGATTTTGTTTGAACAGTTGGTGATCTCAACCATTTGATTTCGTCAACAATGTCTGGTGTTACATGCTGTTTATTATATGGGATGAAGCTCCAATGGTACATAAACAATGTTTTGAAGCTTTGGATACAACATTAAGAGATGTCCTAAGATTTAGTAAGTCGAATAGTATAGATCAACCATTTGGTGGAAAAGTAATTGTATTTGGTGGAGATTTTAGACAGATATTACCTGTTATTCCCAAGGCCAGTAGACAAGACGTTGTCCCAGTAATATGTTATTATGGAGTTAAGGAGCAGTATCACGAGTTACAAGCAAGAGTGGATTGGAAATATTAATAATGAGACAAGGATGGAAAAACATACAATACTACAAAGAATGTAGAAAGGTTTGACATCTTCTAGCTATTATATTTTTGTTGCTCATTATTTGTGTAAATTCTGATTATTTTATTATTACATCTCCTGAAATTATTTAGATATAATGATATGTTCACAACTTAAAATTAGTGAGATCTATGAAGTTATCTAGACCCCTTGCACCACTAACCGCGCAGAATAAAATTTGTCAATTATAATTTATGAAACATTGTCCTAAAAAATTTTATGGGACAGATTATATTTGCATTGAGACATCTTGCAGAAAATGGTGATATTGATGGTACTGCTCCAGATTGACATGGTGAATCAATTGATGCTGATACATCAAAACTTTTTAAAGCCTTCCGTGCATACAGTTCAAAAAAAGGGCTATGTTAATTAGTCATATAGCTATCTAGATTAAGACCATGTAGCATTTCAAAGATTGTCATTAAATGTATATTTATCTGATAGGAAATATCTTGACAATTTTGATAACAATAATATTTAAGAAGTAACAATAACCCCGTTAGGGACTTTAATCATTTAAGGATGTATGACCATGGTTAAACATAATTAAAATACAATTGGGAATCAGTTGTACCATCATGTTGACTAATGCCTTAACTGATTTTGGTTTTGGATTTGGATGCTCTTTAAGGTCCAAGCGAAAGAATTTGTCATTGTTGATAATGATGTCTCCAAGAAACTTCTGGACTACATAGATGACAACATCATCACCAATATTGTTTTAGGCGCATCAACAAGGAATGCTCTTCAAAAGTTGGTCTCTATCTTTCTCTTCCCCTCAATCACATACAAACACATTTGCAAGACCAAAATATTAATAATGATGCTGTCACAGGAAATCAAGGAGCCATGATGTTCCAACGATCATTAATAAATCTGCACCACAGTTTTGTTCAGTGTACATGATTTCAGAAACTGAAATACAATCTGTCCGACCGGCTGTAGTTCCTGCAGTTAATTTTTCCAGTCTTCCTGATGCACCATGTCATCAAACAATGCCATCTCATTTTCCAACCGAGCACGCTGAACCAGAGGAAGAAGTCAGGTAATAAGAAAGAAAAGATGGCGGAGAATTATTCAGTTACGATGTTGTTGCTTTCTCCAATTTGGAGCTCATATTCTTTTGAACTACTTATGAGAACAGGGAAATGGTTATTAGGGAAAATGGAGAAGTATTATTCAGTTACGATATTTAGTGAACTTTCATCCTAATACAGTTATTAGTTGTGTGCGTGTGTTTGTGTGGCATTTATAGTTTCAGCTTTTGACAAAAAAAAGCATCTTTTCATCCAGTTTACAAATAATGTGGATATAATGCTTACTTTTACCTATTTCAATACAGATTAGAGGTTGAAAAGGTTCCACAGCGTCAAACACATATGGAGAATAAAGGAATTGTTGTCTTTCTTGTATGCATATTTTTTAAAATTTTATCTCTTTTGAGGCTATTCGTAGATACGTTGTTCAGTCTTTACACAACAGAGAATTCTAGAAAATTTTAATATAATATTTTCTTATTATATTTTAATTTATTAATTGTACGCACACATTTATTATTAAAAATTTAAATAATCCCGCGCAACGCGCGGGTTTGTATCTAGTAAAAGTCTAATATTGAGTTGAGTAATAAATTTTATGTCAAATTCGCGGAATAGAATTATTTTAACCCAACACATGTTCATTTAAAAAAATATATTATTGTTAGTAATTTAATATTTTATATACAAACAAACTTTTCGTATATATTGAGATTCAAGTGTTAAAGTTTATTTATTATTATTTTTAAAATTAATATAAGTAATTATGAGTGATAATTTAAAAAAAAAAAAGGTAATATGTTGAGTTGGCTTTTATAAATAATACTACCTTCATTCTAAAATTAAAATTATATTTTGACCTTTTACAATTAATTCGAGAAAATTTAAATTTAAAATTAATACGAAGTTATTTAATTTTAATACAAATAAATATAATAATTATAAATAAACTATAAAGCATTATTAATTATTATATTTATTGTTTTCAAAATTTAAACGAAATTATATCAATTTTTAGTTTTAAAATATTGTAAATTAATTTTAAAAAGTTAAAAAATATATTTTAATTTTGTAACCGAGGTAGAGCATGTTCGGGAATGACTTATAAGTGGTCAAACTATCTTATAAGTCATTTGTTATTATTTACATGTTCGGTAATGACTTATTTTTCTATTTATAAACTGAGTTTAAGTCAAAAAAAAAAAAGAGCAAGTATTTGTAATTTATTTTAAAATGATTTATAACTCATTTTAAAATAAGTTAATTTGACCAAATATAATGTCTATTTTGTCTCTTTTTTTTTATTAATACTTCTATTATTTTTAGTAATCTTTACATTTATTTTAACTTATAAGTCATTATGAGCCGAACACCTTCAGAACTTATTTTAACTTAATTTTTGACTTTTAAATTATATTGATACCAAACACTCTACTTATAAACTTAAACTAACTTATAAATTAATTAATATTTTAACTTATAACTTATTCAAAATAAGTCATTCCCGAACGGGCATAATTAATTGTATCTGGACAGAGATCTGTAGCAATACTTTAAAATTGAATGGATGATGATGCCAATAATTTGCCTGGCTGGTTGCAGAATTCAGCCCACTTCATATTTTGTCCTCCCTGAAGGCTGAGGTTCTCTCTCCCCTAAATCCACCTCGTCAGTTTCTCTCCTGGGGCTGGGTTGGGTAAAGCCGTAAAGGTTAGCTCTCTCCTAGTCTCCTTTGTTTCGGATCTATCAGTAGTACATAGTACTTGCTACTTGCTAGGGGTATATTCTATATTTCTGAGATGTAATCCCTGTTCTCTCAGCTCGCCCTGAATCTTTTTCTCGGCTGGCTTTCTTATCCTTCTGACCTCTCTAGATTTATAGATATATCTGTTATACACACTAGCCATGAACATGGTTCAAACATCTCAGAAGAAAACCCTACACTCAATCATGGCAAGCAAGCTCAACAATCTAACAATTCCGCCTTCATCCTCTGCACCTTCCACGGAACAAGACTTTGAATTCTCCGAAGTATTTGGCCCTCAATCAGCTACCTCCTCTTCATCTTCTCCCAATCCAAACTTATTTGACCCACAAATTATCCATAATCGCTCTCACTCTTTCATCGGCCCTTCACCCAGATTCACCCTTTCCAAATCCCTCCCTTTCCAACACGAGGACACCGTTTCTGAATCCTCTGGTGAAGATGAAATTGAAATTCAGGGCGCTGAAGAGGAACAAGGTAATAAAGGGGAGGACGTGTTAAGTAAAATAGGGCCAGGGGATTTTGAGATATTGAGGGTTATTGGGAAAGGCGCTTTTGGGAAGGTTTTTCAGGTCAGAAAGAAGGTTAGAATTGGTGAGGATATTGGTGATGGAATACTTGCTATGAAAGTGATGAGGAAAGATACTATTATTAAGAATAACCATGTGGATTATATGAATGCTGAGAGGAATATACTCACGAAGGTTGTTCATCCCTTTATTGTGCCGCTTCGTTATTCTTTCCAGGTATTTTTACCTCCGCTATAAAGTTACAATTTTGAATACATAGCTCTCATTTGATTAAATATTTTTGGAGTGATTGCAGTCATACAGTTGTTTTCAGTCGTATTTTGGTGGTAGTTTATTTGAAATGTCTTCTCGTATCCAGCAGAAAGTAATAGTTGTCACTAATAAAAGAAGTTTGTGTTCAAGTCAAGCTATCAGCAGGGTAAATGTAAGATCTGGAAGAATTAATGGAGTTTCTACTCAATGTTACACAATTCGTCTGCCCTTTATTGCAAACTAGTAGAAGTTTTAATGGTATTACTTCTTACTCCCCTCTCAAAATAAGTCCTTTTCTTCCTTTCTCTATGCTCCCAGATAGAATTCTCTTAATAAACTCAAGCATCTAAAATCTTGCATTCCTTCATAATAATATTATATTTTTCATAAGTTAATGTACATATTGTAGTTTCAAGTACTTCAAGTTAGTAGGTATAAATTACAAAACGTAAAACCTCTCCCTTAAAAAGTCTATAAACTTCATACTTCATGGAGCAATATTTTGTCGATACTCAATGTTACATGAAAAATGGATCATTTTAGTAGGTGGAATAGGAATGGTATTTCCGTATGCCACATACTCTAAATGTGGAAAGATAAGTGTAACTATGTAGATTGCGTTGTTAAAATAATTTCATATTCAGCTAACACAAAGGAGTGGTTTAAAGTAAGTAAAATAACTAGCTTGATGTAATATTTTGAAATGATCAGATATGTTGAGATTTCCTATATTCAACATAGTCCTGTAAATACAATAAACTTGCAAATACTAAGTTGTTTTTAATAACCATGGTTTAACATGGATAAATCTTTTTTATTGGTAATAAAATAGATACGTAGTATTTTACTTTGTTCTTTAAATTCCTTTGTTATAAGATACATACACGAGGGAAGGAAGTGTATATAATTTTATATCACTTATTTTTGTGTATTGAAATGAAAGACTAGTTTGAAAAATGCACCCCAAAGTGACTCTCAAGGGTGTTTGCATTTTGTGGTAACTCTATATATCACGTCACTTTGTTTTGTGTGGAAATAATATATTCCTCAGTCAGCCACACTTGAGACCTTCTAATACAAATTAGCATGGTAATATGGCTACTATATTTTATTGGAATAATGTACTTCCTCCAACTTAAGCACATACGATTTCATGACAGCTCCACTAGAAGGATTCTTTGATCTCTCCTTTCTCAGCTTTTATTCCAAGCTAGTAGAGGTAGTCTGAAATTGAATCCCATATGTAAGCATGAAAGTAGAGAGGCAAGAAGAAAGCTACACAATTAAAACAATTCAAATAAAAAATAATAATAAATTAAAAGATTTGGATAAAAGAAAATAAATGAATGAAAATAAGTAAATATTATATAAGTATGTATAAAGAAAGCGGAGGGAAAAGAGAAGCAGAAAACACAACAAAAAGGTGCAACAACCAACTTGGTATCTGATATACAGATACATTCCTCCTGTCTCACTCCTATTACAAGATATATCCTTAGTTATATTCTGTTTCAAGTCTCTTTGTACAACTTTCCCCAAGTAATTTTCAACCAACCCCTTCCTCTTGTTATTGATACAAGACTTTTCTTCTCACTGGTGCATCTAGAGCCCGACATTAGATCTAAGCAAATAATATCGATGGATGTTCACTAATCTTTTCCTGGATCGGTGCTCTCCAACATTCTTTCAAATATCCTTGTTTATTTCTATTCAACCTAGTGTGGCCACAGATCCACCTTTACATTCTGATTTCAGCAACTCTAATCTTCTGCATATGTTGTTTCTAGGTCGCCAACATTCAACCCTATATTATTTTTATTTCCCTTTTTTGGGCGGAGGGATGTGGTTTTGAAACTTTTAAGTCGGCGCTAAACATATAGTTAGAATATCTAATTTTCTCCAAGGTTGGGTTAAGGCTAGGAAAATAAATATTAAATTTCTTGGCTTTCAAACATGATAGCTTCCATTTTATAATGCCAAATTTTATTGGTAGGAAGCTGATGTTAATCTAACCTGTGTATGTCCTATCTAATATTCTTGGGAGCTTCATATGGAAATTTGTCCTTCCTTGCTTTCTAGTTGGGAGGTTTGTTGCTTTAAGCCTTGATAGGCATGCATGATACTGTTTTTGGCTGCACTGTCACAGTTTGGCTCATTGAATGCAACTTATATTTATTTTAGAAAAAAACATAAAGGTCAGGTTAGTTTTAAATTTAATAATGGTCAACACGGTCCCCACCCCCTTCCCTCTCTGTGGTCTTTTCCTTCATTCTCTTCTTTCGAATCAGGCCGATGAGTTTATTAAAGGGTGTTGTGTTGTGTTGTGCTTACACTTATTTATCTTTTCATTGTTCTGCATACTGCAATTTTACAGACAAAGTCAAAGCTGTATTTGATCCTGGACTTTATAAATGGAGGACATCTATTTTATCATCTGTACCGACAGGGGATCTTCAGGTATCTTTTGTCTGAGCATTTGAATTACTTATAATGACTTTTTTTTCATCCATTTGATTTTTGTTCTCGCATGTCTTGGGTAGCCAAGATCAGGCTATGGTTTATACTGCTGAGATAGTATCTGCTGTTTCACATCTTCACAAGAGCGGGATCGTGCATCGAGATCTTAAACCTGAGAATATACTTATGGACGCTGATGGGCATGTAATTGCCATGCCAATATATTCTATACTGTTGCAGGAATATGAATGAAAATCATAAGAAATCCTTTTAAGTGATTAGATATTGAGTTCGATTTCTCTCCTAAATTAGTATGTTTTGTCCAGGTTTTGCTTACTGATTTTGGGCTAGCAAAGGAAATTGACGCATCAAGTAGATCAAATTCGATGTGTGGGACCACTGAATACATGGCTCCAGAAATCTTACTTTCTAAGGGCCACAATAAAGATGCAGATTGGTGGAGTGTTGGAATACTCTTGTATGAAATGCTCACTGGGCAGGTAAATGCTCTAATATGATGATTAATAGGAATCATCAAGAGGACTTGTACATATATCATGAAATTATATCTTACCTTTAAATTAGTTCAAGTATTATGTAAAACATTTTTTTGATGGAATCAGTTTCTGAAGGTATGGTTTCATTCTATATAAGGTTATCTTTGGGATCTTTTTCATGCTTTTTGGTCAAGACTCTAGAGTATGATTAGCTTGTTCAGTTAAACCCATTGATTAGCCAACAGTTTTATCTTAAGTGATAATCTCTGTCTCTCTTATATTCTAGTATCTAAGGGCAGTTAGTTGGATAGGAAGTGGGGAACACTTGCCATTCAATAGTAATGATCATGCTTGGTCAACTGTAATAGTGGTTTCTAATATGAGAGCTGCCACTTTGTCAAGTAGGTCTGTTCCTCTGTTCGGATTGGTTGGTTTTACTCCAAACTTTCAGTCAAACCTACCTGGTCGGTCAATGCGTGGTGTTTAACTGAGCCAACCCTTATCCGAGGTTGGTCAATTGGGCTTAACTCTGAAATATTATGTTTATCTACGTCTTTCTCTGCAATTGTATATGTGGGGAAGACGAAAAAAATGTTACATTATTGAACTTCATAAATATCCTGAAAATGAAAATTTTGATATAAAAGAAATGAAACATCCCAAATATGAACTGCCCTAAAATAGCTAGGAGATATGAAAACACAATTAGTAAATAATGGTTACCTTGAGAAAACAGTAAATAGGAACTGGAAACCACTGGTTTAAAATTGTGATTGAATTGAACTATTATTGTATAAGACGTCAAATGGTAGCTAATCAAGGTTGTTGCTGTGCATTCATTTAATCAACATGCACCTTCTTTCTCCTAGCCAACTATATATCCTTATCAACCATCATCTTCACCAACTGATCAAACCCACTTCAGGCTTCCACCCAGGTACCTCCCTGCTCACTTCATGTCCCCTTTCCAGATATCAGTCTTCCTAGGCCTAAAATACCTTATGGTTAAAATCTAAGGAAGGATATTATATTAGAGAGATCTGCGAGTAAATAACCAAACAAACACCCTGATTTGCAAGGAACATTGACCTTTGAAATATAAGAGGCTAAAGGAAACTGCACTGGATTGAGTCTATGACTATGGACTATATAAGCAAAAAAGACCACCAAATGAAGTCTCAATTCTAGTTCTCGTTCATCCCTCCAAGAACCCTGAATAAGCCGAACCAAAGCTAGTTATTTATGAGTGGATTGTGTTGTTTATTTGGTAATATGCAATTACGATGTCATCAAGTTACCTGATCTGCAGGCTTCAAACTAATATTTCTTTCCTTGGGTCAATGTTGTGCTGATATATTTTAAATATTGGATTGGAAAATATTTGAGCGAGTATAAACATTTTTTTTGGTTTGCTTTTCATGGTTCGTGTTGTGATTACTTTGTTTATATTTCTTCAGCCACCATACACACATGCGAATAGAAAGAAGCTGCAGGAGAGGATCATCAAAGAAAAACTGAAGCTTCCGCCACGCCTAACCAGTGATGCTCATTCTTTGCTCAAGGGAGTAAGTTAAAGTTCTGGGATTGATAAATTTTTATCTCCTTTCATCTGTTTGTGAAAAATTGCAACCAATGCAAATATCTTTATTTTCTCAGTTGTTGCAAAAGGACCCAACAAGAAGGTTAGGCAGTGGCCCCAGGGGAGGGGATGAGATTAAAGGTCACAAATGGTTTCGGACAATTAACTGGAAGAAATTGGAGGCCAGAGAACTGCATCCAAAGTTCAAGCCCGATGTAAGTGGCAAAGACTGCACTGCCAATTTTGACAGGTGTTGGACTGCAATGCCGGCAGATGACTCGCCGGCTCCTACACCGACAGCAGGTGAGCACTTTCAAGGGTATACTTATGTAGCACCTAATCCTTGGCTTTCGGCCGAACGGATTGAAGAGTGAAGGTATGCAAGCAGCCCACAAATTTGTCGAATTAATCCTTGAAAGTTGAATATTAATTTCTTCCGACAAGAAAACTTTAAATTTTTTTCTCGTCATATATTTATCTTGTACTCTTACTTTCGGTAAATTGTACACTATTACCCCTGTAATCTTATGGCTATCAATCCAATCGACTTGCTCTGTGATTATAGCATGGTTTGGCTCTACCTAGGCGAGCCCAACCAATGTGAAGGGGAAGGGGGGGGAGAACAGTCTTTCAATGCTTTTTCTTTTTTCGTCCTAAAGGTTACTTTGAATGAAAACAACCAAGAGGAAAAAGCAAAGTACTTAGAAGTCCTCTAAAATGGTTGCGTAAAATAGTGATTGAGAATATTTAATTCAAAAGTAGAAAATATATCTATGTGCACATTCAAATTGTATCGTACAAGCTGCATATATTTGCTGTATTTTACTGCTGGTGAAAATCAAATCATGTCTAAATGAATGTTCATAAGTTCACCAGTCAACTAATTAGATTGAACCCACACATAAAAATTTGAATTGATTATGATGGGCAAAATATGAGAACTTTCTCAAGTAAAGACTTGTGTTTGCAGACGGACGGTAAAGTTACAAATAACTTGCGGGGTCACCACCCCATCAAGCAATTATATATAGCCACCGACCTTTTAACCTAGCGGATGGCAATGCAACACCAGTCCATAACAAATGCTAAGAGGGAGGTCCGGCCTACCTGCACTTGTTGAAAGTTGAAACAATAATACAACCAAGACAAATAACACCGTCGCTAAAATTATTAGTGTACCAGAGCAATTTCATTTACATTTTGCTTTTATATTTTGGACACACATTTCAATTTTGTAACATGGGAAATGGCAATCATATCTGTCCCACCAATAACAAAGGAAGCCATAAATGCTATCCACTACTAAAACAACATCATAGTCTTCCCTAAATAAAATCCCTGCCTAACGTTGATGTCCCATACCAGAGATGTTACAGTACAACTGCTTTACAAACCCATAAATGAAATTCTAAAGAACTGAGATCGTCACATAAAACAAGAAACCAACAAAATCAATTATATTTTCACATAAGATATACAATTGACTCTCCACCAGTACCCTTCACTTGATATTTTCTAGTGTAACAAAGTTATGGGAACCATTAGACCAATTCCACAACCCAACTCATATCTTCATCGACTAAAATGCACTACTGGTGCTATTCAGTTACTTTCCCCAACTCAACTAAAAAACCAAAAAAACGAGGGCAAACACAAGCATCTAAGAGATATTTAGATCAACAACAGCATATGAATTCTGGTCTGTACATAACAAAAAGGATTAATCTCCCTAGTCAAACTAAATTAATTCATATTCTTCTTTTTTTAATCCACTTTCTCTAAATTATTAACCTCTCTTTAGGTCTTGAATTTCATTTTCATCATGCAACACTGATCATGTCGTCTCGATTGCTGAAGTTTGGCATCACCTGAAACACTGAATGTCTCGATGACAATTGCTTTTGATGATCAGATGACAGCGACAGCTTGAGAGACAAAGTTGAATCCTCGATTGTCAATTTCTGACTTGAGCTAACCACAGCTCTTGTTGGTGGTGGATTAGGCATAGAAACAACAGGAATTGGGCGCAAAAGCACCAGGGATGCATTATTCACTTGATCAGCATTTCCATAGGTCAAGTTTTCAGATGGATTCTCAATCTGTAGTGGAAATACAAAAGAACCAACTGACACAGGGAAAGGCACCACTGGAAACCCACCAATGTTGGGAATTTCCGGTGATTGCGTAACATGCTGGATCAAGTTATCTTGGTGAACAAGTTCTTCTTCCACTGGAATTGCAGTGACCTACAATAATCAATTAATATTAAAAAAATAATTAAAAAAAACAGATCTAATCATCTCGTCTTCAAAAGCTTACAGTTCATAGCATCTTAAAACAGACATCCTCTGTTTTCTAGCTCAAATTGTATTAATTTTTGCTTGCATGATCACTGCAAGTTTTGACTAGTTCTATATCATTACATTTAATGTCGTAAAAACAAGGTGAAACAAAACAATGATATGAAGACTTATTTATGTCGGTGGCAGGACGCTACATTACAAATTTGTGAGAATAGTTAGCTTTTAAATAAGAAAAGTATGTTTTCAATGGTCAGTGGAGAATATGGCTCATATGGACTTGGAAAAAGCTTAAAGAATCTTATATTGAATTACCGAATCAGTGGTAATATCAAAGAGGCTAGAGCGACGGCGGCGGCGATCGAGGTTGCTTCGGCGGAGGAAGTATTTTTGAGCATGGCTAGCAACTTGAGTTGGGGTCCGAGTCTTGACGAAATTCCTGGAAATTCCTCTCCAGTCTCCTTTACCTACTTTCTGCAATCCTAGGAGGAATAGCTTGTGTTCTTCCTCCGTCCATGGCACACCTGTCAATGATCCATCCATACAATATTTAAGTTAATCAACAACTTTTGGATATTTAATTATTTCAAAAATAGTATTATTGATTGATTAGGGATTAACATTTGTGAAAGAAAAAAAATGTATAGACATGTCCAAAATCAATAATTTGACAAACAGCTCAAATTTCAATAAGAAACAAAAAAGTCCAGAAATGCCCAAAAATAAAAATAGATCAAATTTCAATTATTGAATTCATTCGTCACGTATACATGTGTGTGTATAATTCCTCACAGTATATACTCGTATATTAGGAGTATTTATTTACATATAAAAATACCAAATTTAATTGAAAAGACATAAATTAATTTATGATACAACAGATACATTTATATTGACTAATAAAACAGGCAGAATAAAAGCGATTGGAATAAAACCTCGCTTGCGCTCCCGACTCGCGTTGGACTGGTGGTGAGCGGCGTCGTCGGCGGAAGCATAACCGGTAGCTCCCGCGGATGCCGCTGCGTTGTTAGATAAGTCCTGAGGTTGTTCATACTGAGACAAATTATTCATACTGACACTCTTCCTCATAGGATCCACCTTGACGCGGACACCAAACAACATTATCTCGCCGGAGATACATCCGCCACCACGTAAGGCGGAGGAGTCATCGGCAACAGCGGGTAGGCACGTGCGAGAGTTGTGACCGTTGGAACCACAGTGCGAGCAGCAACGTGAAACCATCCTGTATGACTGATTGACCAATTGATGGATTAGATTAGAGAAGTAACGGTGTATTGAAGTCTCCTCTCTCTCTCTCTCCTCTGAGGGGGAAGGAAGGGGAAGGAATCTTGATAGCCGTACAATGGCGGAAATATAAAGAACGAGAATTGATAGACTGGATGTGCTGTTATATAGAGAAAAAAGACAGATCAGATCAGGTGGATAGGAGGGTGCACCGTGTGGCGCGGTGTTTGCTAAAGCGTTATTGGAATTCGCAATTACTACGTGGCTGCCAATGGACGGTTTATCCATTTCATCTCCTGAGTACTCTCTCCTACACGGACAAAAAAAAAATTAAAATAAAAGAATAAAATAAATTTATTCTCGCAAACAAATAATAATATAATTTATTTATTTATAAATATAAATTTATTTTATTTTTTTAATTTAATTTTTTTGTCCGCATATATTTATTATTAATTCATTACCGATTGGGTTGTGTTGACTGTTGTGTTATTAGACAAAATATATATATATATATATATATATATATATATATATATATTGATCTTACAATTTACTACTGATATTTTTTGAAATATAAGATTACTAATTTATTTTTAAGTTAATGAGATATTTTCAAAGTACAAATTGATATTATTTATTTAATTTCTAAAATTATTAAATTTATAATTATTTTATAATTTATAATTTTTATAATTGTATCGTCTAAAAACATATTAACTTGAATTAATTTAAAATCTAGAAATATTTTTAATTGGTTTCAAAAGATAAAATTTGCTATTATATTTTGAAACAGAGAGTATACCTTTTGCAAATAACTATCATGTTTATTAATAATTTATATTATTAATATAATACTACACACTGATAGATTGGTTATGATATTTTCACATGTGTTTTCGATATTTCCTTCTCACATGAAGGTGGAGTTACTGTGTGCTTGTGTAAGACCCCAACTTTTATAAATAAAGATGAATTTTCTATAAATATCATTTTTGAATATAAATATCATTTTTGAATATTATGGAGTTAATTTGATATAATGTTATAGTTGTGGGTAATATTTATAAATTTTGCAAAGTAAGCAAGTTGTTATAAAATATTCGTTTGGTCGGGGAATATTCTGTTTGTCGGGGAATATTTGTACGACGGCACAATCATTGGTGGACCCCACAACAAAAGTATTGTCGTAGTTAGAAAACGACAAAAATTATATTTCTATAAAATAACGGCTGAGGTGTTACCGTTAAAACTGTTGAACTACCCGGTAGTAAAAGTACAGTAATACGCATAGTTACATAGTAGCACACGGTATTGATTATTGATGCTTACGTAAGAAGTCACTCAGCTATACTCAATTATTGCTACAGTAATTGCTGCATCATATCTCTTAAATTATTGTCATAGTATCATCTGTATAATATGTTATATTATTAAATCAATAATTGAGACGTTGTGGAAAGTTTGGTTATTTTTTTATGGGGGGGCCCATATGTCATCATCTAAGAGTCTCTTCGTCAATAGTAATTACCGTCGTCAATAGTAATTACCTTCGTCAATAGTATTTACCTTGGTCAATAGTAATTACCTTCGTCAATAATATTTACCTTGGTCAATAGTATTTACCTTGGTCAATAGTAATTACCTTCGTCAATAGTATTTACCTTGGTCAATAGTAATTACTTTCATCAATAGTAGTTGTCCCTTCAATATTACCAAGAGTCATTTGACCCTTCGTTAAGACCAAGTGCCACCCTCAGTTTTTCTATAAATAGAGGCCTAGGGCTTCATTATTTTTCACGAATTCATTCAAGCTATAGAGAGAGAAAGTATAGAGAGAATAAGAGAGAGAGAATAAAAGTATTCTGCTACTTCACTTTTTCAATATCCAGTTCTTTTAAGGTAAGGGATATTATTCTTTTGTATTCAAGAAGAGAATTTCTGTTATTCCATTTCTTTATTATTCTGTTGGAATAACCTGTATATGCGGAATACCCTATACTAGGTGATATTCTTCTATTATTCTGTCTTTGTTATTCCGTTGGAACATCATGTCTGTGTTTTACACCGGACCTGGTTCCGTCTTTATTATTATTCTGTCGGAATATCCTGTTTGTGTGTTTTACACCGGACCTGGTTCCATTATTTATTATTCTGTCGGAATATCCTGTCTGTGTGTTTTACACCGGACCTGGTTCCATTATTTATTATTCTGTCGAAATATCATGTCTGTGCGTTTACGCCGGACCTGGTTCCATTATTATTATTCTGTTAAGAATAACCTGTCTGTGCGGTCAATCGCATGCATGGTGATTTCTTTTGTTATTTCATTCTTTATTATACTCAGTTGATTAAAACTTTGACTTCTATACTCCATGAAATTAGTGGAATATCCTTGATATTTGCGCTTCATTTAGTATCTATTCATGAAAATATTCTCCTGATCAGTCTTGAAGTTACTCCACAAAGCAGTATCATGTTGACAATTTGGACGTTATTAATTCTTGGATAAATTAATTCTTGAACTTGTTTTATTGAATTCTTATATCATTGTCATCATCCTCATGTTTATATTCTGTTGAAAGTCATCTATGGTCTGTAGTGTATAGATGGACTTGGTATGATTATGACCAGGAATTATTCGGTGTAATCATGACCGTAATATTACAAATGATGTGGTTAAAGTCTCATTGACCGTAGTGCAGTGATGGACAGTTGTAAGACCCCGAATTTTATGAAATAAAAGTATTCAATTTTTCTTATAATTACTATTCAGTAAATGGTTAAATTGATAAAAGTTTAAAGTTATGGGTGAAATATGATTTTTTTCAAAATAAGCAAGTGGTTATAAAATAATCATTGTTGTCGGGGAATATTTGTTTGGTCGTGGAATATTCTTTCTGTCGGGGAATATTCGTACGACGGCGCAGCCATTTGTGGGCCCCATAACGAATAACTGTCGGGTGAAGAAAACGACAAATTTGAGTTTTTAGAAATAACGGCGTAGTTGTTACCGTTAAAACTGTTGGAATACCCGGTGGTTAAAATACAGTAATACGCGTTATTGCACAGTAGCACACGGTATTGCACAGTATTTTTAAAATTATTGATTCTTACGTAAGAAGGCACTACCCAATAATTGTTACAGTAATTACTGTTCAATATTTTATTTTATTGATTCAATAATTGCTACGTTGAAATTTTATATTATTGTTGTTCAATAATTGTTGCTGCACAGTATTTTCTTTTATCAGATCAGTAATTCATATTATTTGAATAATATTATTAGATAGCATTATTGGCAATGTCTAGAAAGTTCTATCAAAGGAGAGGTTTGGTCATCTAATTGCGCGCTAGTAAGGAGAAATCCTTATTGGAAAGCCCCCTCTTTCCTGGGAACGGCCTAGTTGTCATAAATGTGATTCTGTAATATTATTTGTGAATAATTAATTATTGATTCATATGATAAGAAAATATTTATTTTATGTGGATATAAATGAGGGATATATTTTTGTGGTTAAAAAATGAAGGAGTTAATGTTGAGATTTTTATCCGTATTTTTGTCGGAATGGAGGTATTAAAAATCAGAGTTTTTGAGATATTTTGCGGGGGTTATAATTTTTAATCCGACCGTTGGATCGTGGTAATTTTTGGATATGTTATACATATATAAGTTGAGTATATGCCCACAAATTTTGAACCGTTAAAAATGAACGTATGATTTCTTATGAATTTTACGAGATGACTGGTTCAGAAATTGTTGAATTTTCGGAGTTTATCATTTTGGTGAAAAATTCTAGAATTAGTGGGTCCCACTTGTGGTTGGTGAAGAAATGTGCTGAATTATATTTTAAATGTGGTGGGTGGGAATAGTAGCAGGTAAAGCCTTCAGGTTGCAGGTAAAACCTACCAAAATTTTCCTATAAATAGAGGGTTAAGTTAGAATTGAAAATCACACCAGAAACATAAGCTTTCTCTCTTTCTCTCTTTATATTATGAAGTATATTTTGTGAGTTTTTAGATACTTGGTGAGTTGCTATTCATTAGTGCAAGTTTCCTTCAGCATCATATCCGATATCCAGTCAGAAGTACTGCTCTTTTGAGGTAAGGGATTGTAAGGGATAGTAAGGGATATTAAGGGATTTTAAGGGTTGTTATGATTTTCAGTTTCGTAATTTTTCTGATCTTCAAAAATTCTGAAAAAATTTAAAATGATATTTTGATGAGTTTTCTTGATTGTGTCCAAAAATGGTGATTTTTGGATGTATAGATTGAGAGTTATGAATTTTATGAGAAAAGACTATTTTAAAAGTAACCGCTTATAATTCCTTGTGGTTAATTCCAAAATTGATGAAATTTTTATTGGGAGTACATGTATATGATAGAAGTATACTCTGTAAATTTCAGAATTTTTAGATAAAAGTATAATTTTTGATAAATGTCTAAATATTCGGCTATTTTGGCCATATGAAAAATAGTAAATGACTTTTAAAAATTATTAGAAAAATATATGTTCACTATGGGACTATATTATGCTAAATCCCATAAAAGAAATATTTTTGGAACTGATTTGATATTTTTCATAAAAATAGTTTAGTTATGAGTAAATGAATTAAATATGTTTTGTGAAGAAAGAAAATTGGAAAATATGATTTTATGGCTTGAGAATCCTATATGAGGTATATGCAGATTTTTGATGAGGGTTTTGGTTATTGATGATGAAATTGTAAGAGTTGGCATTTTATGATGATTAAATGCATTAATTAGTAAAGTGTAAACAATTAAAATAAATTGTTTATAAATTTAAGTAATGTTATTCTTTCAATATCATTATACCGAAATATTGGTATGGATTTTATTGTAGAATTTCTATCTTTTGTGTCGGGGTTACTATTCATGAGTTACTATTCACGATTTACTATTCATGAATTACGAATATTACTCTTGAGATTAAAACTATATGTTGATCATATTATTTTTATCATCATATATAACATTTTTATAACCCTGATGTTGAAATTCTCTTTCACTGGAGTGTAAAGATGGGTAGATTATTGGTATGATCATGACTAGGGTTCTCTTTTGCCTGTAGTGCAAAGTTGAATTGTGACTGGTATGATCATGACCATTGAATTTATAATTGAATATCTTAAGCTTAAGTGCAAAGGTGAATTGATCAACATGGTTATAATTATTGTTTATATAAATTCTGAAATGATTATATATTTCTTTGAGATATGAATATATTTGGCCTGTAGTGCAAATATGAACTGTTGATGAATATCTTTGGCCTGTAGTGCAAAGATGAATTGTAGATGAATATCTTTGGCCTGTCGTGCAAAGATGACATGTTGTAGAATATCTTTGGCCTGTAGTGCAAAGATGAATTATTGATGAATATCTTTGGCATGTAGTGCGAAGATGAACTGTTGTTGAATATCTTTGGCCCGTAGTGCAAAGATAGTTTATTGATGAATATCTTTGGCCGTAGTGCGAAGATGGATTTATTAGCATGATTATGAACAGGAACTGTGATTTGGTATAACCGTGATCTTTGACGTTTCAGGTAAAAACAGGTGATGATAATATTCTTCGTCCTGGGTGCGAAGAAAAATTTATAGTCACAATTATGATTATGAGTTATTCATATGATTGTGGAAAGGAACTGTTGAGTGATGTTACATGGATAAAATATTGTTGGTGGATTTTTAACATGGAGAAGATAATAGACTTTATAGTCTATTTGACTCTTCTAATGGATTGCTCGTTCCGCTGCAACTATGGTTGAATTTTTTATCATTTACCATATGTTCTAAATCTCTGATTTATTGTTGATGAAGGCTATAGATAATTGAATTATCTTTAGTCATGACATTCTTTACTGAGCTAGTTGTGCTCACCCTTTTGCTTCACAATTCCTTTCAGGTAATAAGAGTGTAGCTGGGTCGAGCGGGGGTAACAAGGGAATAGAACGGTGGTCATCATTTAGTAGTTATATTTGGTGAAGAAAATAGGGTGAGGCGAACCCAACGTTGGAAGGGTGTTTTGTTACTATCATACAAGATGTCTAATGACATACAACCTCGTGTCATCATAAGACATGGTTGTGCTCATCCGCTTGCTGAGTATCTTTACGAGCACTACCTATATAATCTTGGTGTTTGTTTGAAGTATAATTCTCAATTAGAGACAGTGGAGATAATGATAAGTCAAGAGAAGACTCACCATTGGGAAGAATATGATAGTAATCTTCTCGTTTTTCTTTGGGGTCTATTGGGTCAACCAAGGATAATTCTGTGGCCATATGATATCTATCATAACCTAGACGCGTGGCCTCCCATGTACGAAGGTTTCCTTGAGCACTTCCCAAAGATTCTAATTTCTAAAACAGTTTTTGACTATACCTTTATGTAAGGTGTTATTGTGAGGTGATGTCCACTGATGGGACATGAGTCACATTTGGTATATATTTGTATCCAAACTCACAGCATATGTGTTGTTGTATTTTGCACGACAATTGTTGTAATAAAGTTGTAGTTATTTTCTGTACCATGTATTTGTCGACTCAGAATGGGTTGGGTGGAATGGACCTGTTTTGGGGTTGTCACAACAGTTGTTGGCATGATCATGACCATTAATGAATACACGAATATCCTTGGCCGTAGTGCAGGGGTGATTCAATGATGTGGATTATTTTATTAAGCTGAGTCTCAGCGATCACAGTGTTGAAAAACTTTTTAAATCATAAAAGATAGTAGAGTTTATTTTCTACTTGACTCTTTTAATGGATTGCTTGTTCCGCTGCAGTTAAACTTGATGTCTATTATATTTTATCAGTTTAACATTGATGTCTATTATATTATTGTGAATAATAAGGGGTTAAATTGATATAATACTTTGGTTATGGGTGAAATGTGTAAATTTTACAAAATAAGCAAGTGGTTATAAAATATTTATTTTGTCGAGGAATATTCGTTTGGTCGTGGAATATTCTTGCTGTCGGGGAATATTCGTACGACGGCGTAGCCTTGTGTGGGCCCCATAACGGAAAGCGATTGGATGAAGAAAACGACAAGTATAAGTTGTTTATAAATAACGGCATAGTTGTTACCGTTAATACTGTTGGAATACCCGGTGGTTAAAATACAGTAGCACACGGTATTGCACCAATTATTGATTCTTACGAAGGAAGGCACTACTCAATAATTGTTATAGTAGTTATTGTTCAATATTTTATTTTATTGATTCAATAATTGCTGCGTTGATATTTTATATTATTGTTGTTTCAATAATTGCTGCTGCACAGTATTTTCTATTATCAGATCAATAATTCATATTATTTGAATAATATTATTAGATAACATTATTGGCAATGTCTAGAAAGTTCTGTCTAAGGAGAGGTTTGGTCATCTAATTGCGCGCCAGTAAGGAGAAATCCTTATTGGAAAGCCCCCTCTTTCCTGGGAACGGCCTGGTTGTCATAAATGTGATTCTGTAATATTATTTGTGAATAATTAATTATTGATTCATATGATAAGAAAATATTTATTTTATGTGGATATAAATGTTGGATATATTTATTGTGGTTAAAAATGAAGGAGTTAATGTTGAGGTTTTTATCAGTATTTTTGTCGGAATGGAGGTATTAAAAATCAGGATTTTTTGAGATATATTGCAGGAGTTATAATTTTTAATCCGACCATTGGATCGTTGTAATTTTTGGATATGTTATACATATATAAGTTGAGTATATGTTCACAAATTTTGAACCGTTAAAAATGAGCGTATGATTTGTTATGAATTTTAAGAGGTGGCTGATTCGGAAATCAGGTTATAAATCATTTTTGGTGGAAAATTCTAGAATTGGTGGGCCCCACTTGTGGTTGGTGAAGAAATATACTTAATTATATTTCAAATGTGGTGGGTGGGAATAGTAGCAGGTAAAGCCATCAGGTTACAGGTCAAGCCTACTAAAATTTTCCAATAAATAGAGGGCTAAGTTAGAATTGAAAATCGCACCAGAAACAAGTTTTCTCTCTTTCTCTCTTTAGATTATTGAGTGTATTTTGTGAGTATTTAGATACTTTGAGAGTTTCTATTCATCAGAGCAAGTTTTTTTCAGCGTTATACCGGTATTCCGACCAGAAGTACTGATATCTTGAGGTAAGGGATATTATTTTCTTCTTAATGATATTATTTTCTTCAATATCATTATGCTGAAATATTGATATGAGTTTTTATCAAATTTAAAACTTTTTGTGTCGGGGTTACTATTCACGTATACGGCACTATTCACGTATACGGTACTATTCACGAATACGACACTATTCACCGAAAAATAAAATTTTCTCTTTTTGTCCAAGATGTCTATTATGGTTACTATCTCTGATTGTATCCATGTTTTGATCTTTATTTTTAAATTCTGCTTCACAATTAATTATTATGAAGTATTATTGATCTTGGATAAACTGTTATACGAATCCCTAATATTTGTCCTTCTGTCTCACTGGATTCGTTCTCTTTAAGATATTTTTCATCATCCTCAGTCCTAAATGATGATATTATTGAAAATCTTTGGCCTGTAGTGCAAAGATGTATGATTACTTGATGAATATCTTTGGCCTGTAGTGCAAAGATGAACAGGTGTTGAGATGAACATGACTGACAGGTGATACAAATGAATATCTTTGGCCTGTAGTGCAAAGATGAATATTTGGATAAAGATGATTATTAATTGATGTTACAGGGATAAAATATTGATGATGGACTTTTAAATCTTAGAAGATAGTAGAATTCTTTCTCTACTTGACTCTTCTAATGGTTTGTTGTTTCCGCTGCAGTTGTTGATCTAAAACTTGTTGTCGATTATATTCTATCAGATTTTTCCCTGTTGAATACTAATGATAATTTGTTGTATATTATCTTAGTCATAATATTCTTTACTGGGCTAGTTGAGCTCACCCTTTTCTTTTTTGTTCCATTTTTCTTCTCAAGAGGTGAGAACATAGCAGGATCTAGTCGGGGTATGGAGTGATGGTTCTAGAAAGATGTTTTAGCAGTCCTCACTATTTTTGTAAAATAGTATTTGAATAATTATAATGAGGATTTATTTGAGTGTGGATATTGTCCAAAAGACAATATTTGTATTTAAACTTACAGTATGTGTTGTCGTATTTTGCACGACAATTGTATTATTGAAGTTGTAGTTTGCTTTCTGTACCATGTATTTGGCGACTTAGAATGGGTATTGTATACCTATTTTGGGGGCGTCACAGTTGGTATCAGAGCTTAGGGATATGATCCCTGGCAGAGATGTGAGACAAGAACTAGGAGGGGAGAGACGGGGAATTCCTTCACTAGTATGACCTGAATAAGTTTATTTGGTAATTATTTGGTCGGTTAGATATAGGGATAATATGTGACATGTCAATTAACCCTTGTTTTATGGCAGTATTTAAGAATGGCAGCTGAGAACGTTAATAATGGAGTAAATCAGACCGTGGAGACACTTTTGATCACCACCCAGGGGAACGTGCAACAGGAAGACAATATTCCTCCTATAAACAACGTTACCGAGTAAACGATGAATGATGAAATGTTTAGGAGCTTTTTGCAGTTCATGCAAAATCAGACGAGGGAGACTCGTGTGCAGAATACGGGTGGAAATGATAACAACACGCGGTTTGTCACAGGTAAGCAGTTCAAAGAATTGGGACCACCAGAATTTAAGGGAAAGCCGGATCCGATCATGGCGAAAACGTGCGTCAAGCAAATTACCAAGATATTCAATGTCTTGGGATACACGGAGGAACAGAAGGTTCCATTCGCCACCTTTATGTTCCGCGGTGAGGCAGACTACTAGTGGGAGTCTGTGAAGCGTACCCAGCCTGACACACTCAACATGTCCTGGAAAACGTTTCAGAAACTGTTTAATGACAAGTACTTTCCTGAAAGTATTCGTCATATGAAGGAGGTAGAGTTTATTAGACTGGAACAAAACAACATGACGGTGTCCCAGTACGAGGCGAAGTTTGCAGAGTTATCCAGGTTTGCACTTCATTTGGTCGAAAATGAGGAACGAATGACAAGGATGTTTCTGAGAGATCTAAAACCCGAGATTCGGCAATATCTTATCTCTCATAAATTTTCTTTATATTCAGATGTTGTAAACAGGGCTCAATTATTAGAGCGAGATAATGAGTATGTACAACTGAGGGACCACAACCAGGGTCATACCGGTGGCAGCAGTCATCGAAGCAATGAAAACCAACAGGTAGAAAAACATTCGGACAAAAGCGGTAACCACTCTGGTGGTAATCGTGGTCGTGATAATAGAAGGAGCGAGTCGGGAGGAGATTTCAAGAAGAGAATGTACAACAATGATAGCGTGAAGACGTCAGCACAAACATCAACTGTTTTTAGGGGAGGAGAACGACCACCGGTCGTATGTTACAAATGTGGGAAAGAGGGACATATCAGCCCAAACTGCCCACAAAAATCCAAGGTATGTTATAACTGTGGAAAGGAGGGTCATATAGCTCGAGAGTGTTCTGTAGCAAAACTAAGTTCAGCGGGGATGGTGACTCCAAAAGTTGTGCCGGATAAGTTGTCACAGATCTAAACAAAAATACGTCAGCTTTGAATGATATTTCTGTTGTTAATAAATTTCCTGACGTATTTCCCGAAGAACTTCCTGGCCTACCCCCAGAGCGTGAAATTGAATTTTGTATCGACCTTGAACCCGGTACAAAACCCATTTCCAAAGCCCCATATCGAATGGCTCCTATTGAACTTCAGGAGTTAAAGACCCAACTGCAGGAATTGTTAGACATTGGTTTTATTCGTCCTAGTACTTCTCCTTGGGGTGCTCCTGTTCTGTTCGTGAAGAAGAAAGATGGGAGTGTGCGACTTTGTATTGATTATCGGGAGTTGAATCATGTCACCATCAAAAATAGGTACCCATTGCCACGTATTGATGACCTGTTTGACCAGTTGCAAGGAGCACAATTCTTTTCAAAGATCGATCTTCGTTCTGGATATCATCAGCTGAAGGTTAGAACTGAGGATATTCCAAAGACTGCCTTCAGAACTCGGTATGGGCACTATGAATTCTTAGTTATGTCTTTTGGATTGACTAATGCTCCTGCTGCCTTCATGGATATGATGAACATGGTATTCAAGAAATATTTGGATCACTTTGTGGTCGTCTTTATCGATGACATCCTTGTTTATTCCAAAAGCCGTGAAGATCATGAGCAACACTTGAGGTTGGTACTCCAAAAGCTTCGTGAATACAAACTTTATGCCAAGATGAAGAAATGCGAGTTCTGGCTGGAAGAGGTAGCATTCCTTGGGCACGTAGTATCAAGTCGTGGAATATCGGTTGACCCGGCAAAGATTGAAGCTATTCAAAGCTGGGAGCAACCTAAATCAGTGACCGAGGTACGTAGCTTTCTTGGTTTAGCTGGTTATTATCGGAGATTCGTGGAAGGATTTTCTCGAATCGCTACTCCATTAACTCAGCTGACTCGGAAAGATACAAAGTTCGGTTGGACCGAAGAATGTGAGCAGAGTTTTCAAGAACTCAAGAGGAGACTCATTTCAGCACCTGTTCTAACAATACAATCTGGCTCGGAGGGATTTGTCATCTACAGTGATGCTTCGAGCAAAGGGTTGGGATGTGTTCTCATGCAACATGAAAAAGTCATAGCCTATGCATCAAGACAACTCAAGGAATATGAGAGAAATTATCCTACTCATGATCTAGAGTTGGCAGCTGTTGTCTTTGCACTTAAAATTTGGAGGTATTACTTGTATAAGGAGAAGGTGGAAATCTTTAAGGATCATAAAAGCCTCAAATATTTCTTCACTCAAAAGGAACTTAACATGCGACAACGACGTTGGCTTGAACTGTTGAAAGATTATGATCATACCATTCAATACCATCCTGGAAAAGCGAACGTGGTAGCTGACGCATTGAGTAGAAGATCATATGCAAGTACGAGTGCAATATTATCAACACAAGAGCCCATTTTGTGTGACTTGCAAAGGATGGAGATAGAGTTAAAGACTCCAGGGACCCATGTGATGATGGCGAATATACGAGTAGAACCAACTTTAATCGATAAAGTTAAAGCTGTTCAAGCTACAGACCTGGAGCTGATGCGTATGAGGAAGAAAGTGCAAGAAGGTTCTATGCCGGAAGCAAGAATCGATGAAGAAGGAATACTTCGAGTCAACTCCAGACTTTGTGTTCCTAACAACCCTGATTTAAAGTATGAAATCATGATGGAGGCGCACAACACACCGTTTGCAATCCATCCTGGAAGTACCAAAATGTATCATGATCGTCGTCATACATTTTGGTGGAGCAATATGAAGAGAGAGATAGCGTTGTTTATCTCAAGGTGTCTAACTTATCAACGAGTCAAAGTGGAGCATCAAGTACCAAAAGGTCCATTGCAACCACTTAAAATTCCAGAATGTAAGTGGGAGCACATTACCATGGATTTCGTTACCGGTCTTCCTAAGGTTTCTCAAGGTATAGATGCGATTTGGGTCATTGTTGATAGATTGACCAAGTCTGCTCATTTCTTACCGATACGAGAAACTTATACACTTGAACGTCTTGCTCGTATGTACATAAACGAGATTGTAAGACTGCATGGTATGCCAGTATCCATAGTTTCTGATCGAGACCCAAGATTCACTTCACGATTTTGGGTTAGTTTACAAAAAGCTATGGGCACGGATTTACGATTTAGTTCAGCATATCATCCTCAGACGGACGGACAATCAGAGAGGACTATTCAAACTCTTGAAGATCTATTAAGACTCTGTGTCTTTGACTTCAGGGGAAGTTGGGACAAGTTCTTACCATTGGTGGAGTTTTCCTACAACAACAGTTATCAAGCAAGTATTGGCATGGCTCCATTCGAAGCATTATATGGAAGAAAATGTCGTTCTCCAGTATGCTGGGATGAGGTGGGTGAAGCAACGTTGTTGGGACCGGAGTTGGTACGTATGACTACAGAAAAGATTCAAACGATCCGACAACGTATAAAAACCTCACAAGATCGACAAAAGAGTTATGTTGATCTTCATCGAAAGGACGTGGAATTTGATGTAGGAGATCATGTGTTCTTACTGTTGCTTCATGGAAAGGAGTTACAAGATTTGGAAAGAGAGGAAAGCTCAATCCTCGACTCATCGGTCCATTTTTAATCCTCGATCGAGTAGGAACTGTGGCTTATAGACTCGCTTTACCGCCAAGTATGTCTCGTGTTCATAACGTTTTTCACATATCTATGTTACGCAAATATGTGGAAGACCCGAACCACATTATTGAGTTAGAACCGGACGAATTGGCGGAAGATTTGACGTATGAAGAAGTTCCTGTTCAAATCTTGGATAAGAAGGAACATATCCTACGCTCCAAGGTTATACCTCAAGTCAAAGTTTTGTGGAGAAACCACGATGTTGAGTAAATGACCTGGGAGTTAGAATCTGAAATGAAATCAAGGTATCCTTACCTCTTCGACATACCAGGTATGTACTCTAATTTCGAGGGCGAAATTTCATAAGAATGGGAGGTTGTAAGACCCCAACTTTTATAAATTAAGATGAATTTTTTATAAATATCATTTTTGAATACTATGGAGTTAATTTGATATAATGTTATAGTTGTGGGTAATATTTATAAATTTTGCAAAGTAAGCAAGTTGTTATAAAATATTCGTTTGGTCGGAGAATATTCTGTTTGTCGGGGAATATTTGTACGACGGCACAATCATTGGTGGACCCCACAACAGAAGTATTGTCGTAGTTAGAAAACGACAAAAATTATCTTTCTATAAAATAACGGCTGAGGTGTTACCGTTAAAACCGTTAAAACTGTTGAACTACCCGGTAGTAAAAGTACAGTAATACGCATAGTTGCATAGTAGCACACGGTATTGATTATTGATACTTACGTAAGAAGTCACTCAGCTATACTCAATTATTGCTACAGTAATTGCTGCATCATATCTCTTAAATTATTGTCATAGTATCATCTGTATAATATGTTATATTATTAAATCAATAATTGAGACGTTGTGGTAAGTTTGGTTATTTTTTATGGGGGGCCCATATGTCATCATCTAAGAGTCTCTTCGTCAATAGTAATTACCGTCGTCAATAGTAATTACCTTCGTCAATAGTATTTACCTTGGTCAATAGTAATTACCTTCGTCAATAATATTTACCTTGGTCAATAGTATTTACCTTGGTCAATAGTAATTACCTTCGTCAATAGTATTTACCTTGGTCAATAGTAATTACTTTCGTCAATAGTAGTTGTCCCTTCAATATTACCAAGAGTCATTTGACCCTTCGTTAAGACCAAGAGCCACCCTCAGTTTTTCTATAAATAGAGGCCTAGGGCTTCATTATTTTTCACGAATTCATTCAAGCTATAGAGAGAGAAAGTATAGAGAGAATAAGAGAGAGAGAATAAAAGTATTCTGCTACTTCACTTTTTCAATATCCAGTTCTTTTAAGGTAAGGGATATTATTCTTTTGTATTCAAGAAGAGAATTTCTGTTATTCCATTTCTTTATTATTCTGTTGGAATAACCTGTATATGCGGAATACCCTATACTTGGTGACATTCTTCTATTATTCTGTCTTTGTTATTCCGTTGGAACATCCTGTCTGTATTTTACACCGGACCTGGTTCCGTCTTTATTATTATTCTGTCGGAATATCCTGTCTGTGTGTTTTACACCGGACTTGGTTCCATTATTTATTATTCTGTCGGAATATCCTGTCTGTGCGTTTACGCCGGACCTGGTTCCATTATTATTATTCTGTTAAGAATAACCTGTCTGTGCGGTCTATCGCATGCATGGTGATTTCTTTTGTTATTCCATTCTTTATTATACTCAGTTGATTAAAACTTTGACTTCTATTCTCCATGAAATTAGTGGAATATCCTTGATATTTGCGCTTCATCTAGTATCTATTCATGAAAATATTCTCCTGATTAGTCTTGAAGTTACTCCACAAAGCAGTATCATGTTGACAATTTGGACGTTATTAATTCCTGGATAAATTAATTCTTGAACTTGTTTTATTGAATTCTTATATCATTGTCATCATCCTCATGTTTATATTCTGTTGAAAGTCATCTCTGGCCTGTAGTGCATAGATGGACTTGGTATGATTATGACCAGGAATTATTCGGTGTAATCATGACCGTAATATTACAAATGATGTGGTTAAAGTCTCATTGGCCGTAGTGCAGTGATGGACAGTTGTTGGCATGATCATGACCATTAATGAATACACGAATATCCTTGACCGTAGTGCAGGGGTGATTCGATGATGTGGATTATTTTATTAAGCTGAGTCTCAGCGATCACAGTGTTGAAAAACTTTTTAAATCATAAAAGATAGTAGAGTTTATTTTCTACTTGACTCTTTTAATGGATTGTTTGTTCCGCTGCAGTTAAACTTGATGTCTATTGTAAGACCCCAACTTATTAATGAATAAAATCAAATTTTCTCTAAATATTATTGTGAATAATAAGGGGCTAATTTGATATAATACTTTGGTTATGGGTGAAATGTGCAAATTTTGCAAAATAAGCAAGTGGTTATAAAATATTCATTTTTTCGGGGAATATTCGTTTGGTCGTGGAATATTCTTGCTGTGGGGGAATATTCGTACGACGGCGCAGCCTTGTGTGGGCACCATAACGGAAAGCGATTGGATGAAGAAAACGACAAGTATAAATAACGGCGTAGTTGTTACCGTTAATACTGTTAGAATACCCGGTGGTTAAAATACAGTAGCACGCGGTATTGCACCAATTATTGATTCTTACGTAAGAAGGCACTACTCAATAATTGTTACAGTAGTTATTGTTCAATATTTTATTTTATTGATTCAATAATTGTTGCATTGATATTTTATATTATTGTTATTTCAATAATTGTTGCTGCACAGTATTTTTCATTATCAGATCAATAATTCATATTATTTGAATAATATTATTAGATAACATTATTGGCAATGTCTAAAAAGTTCTGTCTAAGGAGAGGTTTGGTCATCTAATTGCGCGCCAGTAAGGAGAAATCCTTATTGGAAAGCCCCTCTTTCCTGGGAACGGCCTGGTTGTCATAAATGTGATTCTGTAATATTATTTGTGAATAATTAATTATTGATTCATATGATAAGGAAATATTTATTTTATGTGGATATAAATGAGGGATATATTTTTGTGGTTAAAAATGAAGGAGTTAATGTTGAGGTGTTTTATCAGTATTTTTATCGGAATGGAGGTATTAAAAATCAAATCAGGGTTTTTGAGAAATATTGCGGGTGTTATAATTTTTAATCCGACCGTTGGATCGTGGTAATTTTTGGATATGTTATACATATATAAGTTGAGTATATGTCCACAAATTTTGAACCGTTAAAAATGAACGTATGATTTATTATGAATTTTACGAGATGACTGGTTCAGAAATTGTTGAATTTTCGGAGTTTATCATTTTGATGGAAAATTCTAAAATTGGTGGGCCCCACTTGTGGTTGGTGAAGAAATGTGCTGAATTATATTTCAAATGTGGTGGGTGGGAATAGTAGCAGGTAAAGCCATCAGGTTGCAGGTCAAACCTACTAAAATTTTCCTATAAATAGAGGGCTAAGTTAGAATTGAAAATCACACCAGAAACAAGTTTTCTCTCTTTCTCTCTCTAGATTATTGAGTGTATTTTGTGAGTATTTAGATACTTTGAGAGTTTCTATTTATCAGAGTAAGTTTCTTTCAGCCTTATACCGGTATTCCGACCAGAAGTACTGATATCTTGAGGTAAGGGATATTATTTTCTTCTTAAATGATATTATTTTCTTCAATATCATTATGCTGAAATATTGATATGAGTTTTTATCAAATTTGAAACTTTTTGTATCGTGGTTACTATTCACGTATACGGCACTATTCACGTATACGGTACTATTCACGAATACGACACTATTCACCGAAATATTAAAATTTTCCTTTTTATCCAAGATGTCTATTATGGTTACTATCTTTGATTGTATCCATGTTTTGATCTTTATTTTTGAATTCTGCTTCACAATTGATTATTATGAAGTATTATTGATCTTGGATAAACTGTTATACGAATCCCTACTATTTGTCCTTCTGTCTCATTGGATTCGTTTTCTTTAAGATATTTTTCATCATCCTCAGTCCTAAATGATGGTATTACTGAATATCTTTGGCCTGTAGTGCAAAGATGTATGATTACTTGATGAATATCTTTGGCCTGTAGTGCAAAGATGAACAGGTGTTGAGATAAACATGACTGACAGGTGATACAAATGAATATCTTTGGCCTGTAGTGCAAAGATGAATATTTGGATAAAGATGATTATTAATTGATGTTACAGGGATAAAATATTGATGATGGACTTTTAAATCTTAGAAGATAGTAGAATTCTTTCTCTACTTGACTCTTCTAATGGTTTGCTGTTTCCGCTGCAGTTGTTGATCTAAAACTTGTTGTCGATTATATTCTATCAGATTTTTCCCTGTTGAAGACTAACGATAATTTGTTTGTATATTATCTTAGTCATAATATTCTTTACTGGGCTAGTTGAGCTCACCCTTTTCCTTTTTGTTCCATTTTTCTTCTCAGGAGGTGAGAACATAGCAGGATCTAGTCGGGGTATGGAGTGATAGTTCTAGAAAGATGTTTTAGCAGTCCTCACTATTTCTGTAAAATAGTGTTTGAATAATTGTAATGAGGATTTATTTGAGTGTGGATATTGTCTAGAAGACAATATTTGTATTTAAACTCACAGTATGTGTTGTCGTATTTTGCACGACAATTGTATTATTGAACTTGTAGTTTGCTTTCTGTACCATGTATTTGGCGACTCAGAATGGGTGTTGTATACCTATTTTGGGGGCGTCACATCTATTATATTTTATCAGTTTAACATTGTTGAAGGCTAATGATAATTTATTCTGCATTATCTTAGTCATAATATTTCTTACTGGGCTAGTTGAGCTCACCCTTTCTTTCACTGTTCTCTTCAGGAAATGAGAACGTAGTTGGGACAAGTCGGGGAACGGAGTGATGGTCCGAATGATAGTATCAGTTAGTAGTCCTTACTATTCTATGTAACGGTGTGTTAATAAATGTAATGAGGACTCCTTTTGAGTATGAATACTCTCTAGAAGATAATATTTGTATTCAAACTCACAGTTTATGTTTTGTCGTATTGTACACGACAGTTGTATTAGTAAGTTGTATTTGTATTTTGTACTATGTATCTGACGATCCAAGATGAGTGATGTATACCTAATTTTGGGGGTGTCACAGCTTGTGTGTGAAAAGATATTATATAAAACTATCAGGAGCAAGGATCAAGTGCATACCCCTTATCTTACTCACCCGTGCTCACCCCCCTTTAGGTGACGGTTTCGGTTATATAACCGTCGTTTATACTTTTATCGACGCTATATGTTGTCTGTCGCTAAAAGTATAGACGACAGTTGTATGACCAAAACCGTCGCCTAAAGGGGGATGAGCACGGGTGAGTAAGATAAGGGGTATGTATGCACTTGATCCGAACCGAAACTATCAGTTCCCATTTATATATCAATCGAATCACCCCACTCTTTTGTCATGTAAAAGGCTTGAGAAATGGGATCAAAATACGAAGGAGAAAGAACAAGGACTACATAATAATAATTTGGAAATTGTTAAATCTACAATATAAAATATTATTTTCACAATAAAAGTGTCGCTATAGATCAAACCGTCGCTATACATCTACAGCAATATTTTTATTGTGAAAATAATAAAAAATATTATGTATTTAACAATTCTCTAATAAATTCCCTCCTTCCCGTTGCTCTTGTGACTTGTAACACCTCTTTAAAACAAAAAGTTAGGCTAAACTTTTAACTTAATTAATAAGTGAATTTTTTAAGAAATCGATAGTTTAATTCTACGAGTTGCTTTGCATATGAATATTAAATGAGTAATTCTATGTGCATAAAAGGTATTAAAACAATTGTACACGAATGTTATTATCTAATGTATAGAATAATAATAAAACAATAAATAATAAATTTTGTTAAAAATCTAATAACCTAAATGATAGATCTGTATACTACTTTTTTTCGCTGTTTGTATATAATTTTTGTACATAAAATAATGTAGAAATAAATAAGGTTCACCCTCAAGTGAACGATTATATTATAAAATTAATATTTTTACTTATAAAAATATTAATCTCCATTTTATACTAATACAAATCACTAGTAAAACACAATTGACCCGAAACTCTACTTAAAAGAAATAGGAGCTTTGGTTGTTAAGTTAGGTGTACGTTTTTTTGTTTTGTTTTTTGGACGTGGCAGTTGTGCATCAAAATTTGATTACTTCTTTTTTAATTTACGTTTTAGATAAAAATTAAAAAATACAAGTATTACTTAATTTATTTGATTGACCAAAATAATTATCAAATCTCAGTATTATCATTATAAAAAAATTTAAAAAGACGAAAGAGAGATAAATGACTATTTAATATAAAAAATTAAGTCATTAATATTTTTAAAAAATTTACAACTGACAAATAAAAAAAAAGACAAATTTCATTATTTAAACGGACAAATTAAGTCATTATTTTTTTAAAATTAATTCTCTTGTTTTACCATATACAGTTGTCCCGACAAAATGTCAATTTTATGATTAGAAATGGGGTAACTAAACCACTAATATATTAACAATTTGATTCTTCTTGATGCTGTTTTCTTCTTTTTGTAATATAAGTATATGGCAATACATCAATTATATACACAGTCGGCTATGGCGACAGTTTTTTGAGCTATAGCGATGGGTGAAACTGTCGTCATAACTATTCTAGGCTACGACGATGGATAAACTGTCGCCGTAGTCCAAAAAATCCGTCGTCATAATCCAAAAAACTCGTCGCCATAGCCCGACTATAAAATACACAGCTGTGTATTATAAAGCCTCTATCAAGATTTACTCTACCATCTACAACTATGTTTATTTGCAAAAAGTATATTTAAAATTGAACTATCTGTCGTAAAAAAAATACTATTTTGAACTATTTTATCTCATGATGGCTATAGATTAGTATTATTTATCATTCATAAGGCTATTTACCATGAAAAATGTGGGATTAATAGTCATTTCATTTTAAATTATAAAATAATTTTATGAGACTAATAATTTCACATTAATTAAGGGAATAATAGTCCCTCGTTATAGGATTAAATAGTCCGAAATAGTGTTATATTAAGATAAATAGTACAATCTCAAGTATATTTTTTACAAACAAACATGACCTATAAGTTTAGCGTAATTGGGTCACACTTTTTTTTATTCTTTTGCCCTTATAACTATAACTACATTACTATTTTATCCTTTTTAATATTAATTTTTTATATATTACTATTTATTTCTCTAAATTTTATAAAATTTTTAATTTACCCTCACACAATTTAAACACAAAATGCATTATGCATGTACAGAGAGACTAGTATATATAAATACTCCTATTTGAATACTCTCTCTATTCATAAATAAGTGACCTTTTAAAAAAAAAAATTATTCCAAATTATCTGTCGTTTACAACTTTCTAAAAGAATAAATTATTTACTTCCCTATATCACCTTTACCTTCTCTCATTGTCCCAAGAAATTCTTACCCTTAGTATTAGTAATAGTTTTCAACTTCTCGTAAAGGGGTAGTGATAGAATTTTACACAGATTTTAATTATTAAATGATACTACCTCCGTTCCTAAAAGATTGTCGTTTAATGTTTTGGCACATGGATTAAAAAAGTATCATTTACCAAGTAAAATTTATTTGAAATTTCATCACTACTCCTTTATGGGAAGTTAAAATAATTAATACAATAAAGAGAATTTCTTGGGACAATGAGAGAAGGTAGGAGTAAGAGAGAAAAATAAATAGTTTATTCTCCTCGAAAGTTGTAAACGATAAACTTTTTGGAATAAATTTTTTATTCTAAAACGACAATCTTTTAGGAATGGAGGGAGTAATATTAAATGACTTTCTTAATCAATGTATAAAAATCTTAAACGACACTTATTTAGAAATAGAGGGAGTAGTTTAGTACTCCCTCCATTCCTATATGTAGGTCGTTTTAGACTTTTTTTTGTTATTCTTAATTATTTGTCGTTTGTAGTTATCTAGGAGAATTGATCACTATTTTTCTCAAATTGCCCCTTATTACTCCACCTAATTTTTTTTATCCATATTTATCATTATCCTATACTACTCCTCTATTTTTAAGTATTTCTCTCCTTCTCCTAATAAGTGAGGTGAAAGATATTATAAATAATTGATAATATAGTTAATACTTTTTAATTATTTTTTTAATTCTTATGTACATATCTAAAACGATTTATATTAAAAAACGGAGAGAATAGTACTAATTGTTTATTTCAATACCCTACAACTTTGGTGTTTTGGGACTAAAATAATGCCTAGAGATAAGAGCAAGTGGGTTGGAGATAATAACAACAAAAATATTAAAGTAGTGCTTTAGTGACTGATTGGCTCACAATTCACAATCTTATCATCTCAAAAATTAAGATTTAGATTCCCGTCCCAATTTGAGTTCGGCACATTATTGACTTTCTAAGCAAACTATAATTATAGTTACTCATAACTAAGCTCACAATTTTGAGCTCTTCTATGAAAATTGGATAGATTGTTTTACGATTTCAGCTATTTATATTTTAATAATATAAATAGTTAAAATTATAAAATATTCATATCTAATTATCATATTCGTATAGACAGGGGCAGATCTAAAAAAAAAATTAACAGGGGCGGATTTTAACTAATTTTTTATTGAAGTTAACTAAAGAAAACTTAAATTAATCATAATAATGTTTACAAATTGCAATAAATATTCATAATCTAAACTAAAAAATAAATTTTAACTAAAAAATATTTAGATACAATTTAGAAGACAAAAGTATAATGAATCTACATTTGTCTGTATTGGTATTTAGAATATGAATGAATTTTTTATACCCTCTCCATGTTTAACTCTTCTATTAATCTGTCCAATTAAATTTATTCATTTACATATTTGTCCCTATCCCTATACCTATAAACAAATAAATCAAATAGATACAGCTGCCCATGCTACTCCCTAAATGGATGCGCCCCAGCGCATAGTGTTTTTCTTCACAATTTTTACAGTAGCTATTTTATTGGAATTAAGCTAAAATTAATTAAATATTTCTTTTTTTATCTTCTTTATTTCCAATGTTCATACTTTGGTATCAACTTTAATGAATGGTCTGAATTTATGTTTGACGAATTTTCACATGGTTAGCCTCCTTTCAAAGGAAAAAAAAAGAGCCATTTTATTTTTATATAAAAATATTGAAATACATATAAGAACATCAATTCTCTAAATAATATTCCTTCGGTCCTCAAAAAAATAACTAAAGTCACAATTATTAAGGATGAGGAAAAATATATAAAGGGGAGGATAATTATATTATTTAGTGGAGTTTATTAGTATAAAAAAATTATTAATCATTTTATAAATCTTGTGGGATCATTAAAGAGAAATTTAAAACTTTATTAACCCTATTTTCTTTATTTTTATTTTGAAATATATATTTTACGCATTTTTGAGGAGGGATAGAGTAATTATTTGAAGAAGTATGGATCTTCTCCTGATCATATTCTATTTTATTCACTCATCTACGACTACAAGCAAGATTAGATCAGACTAATATTTTATTTTTAAAAAAATTGGTAAATATATTTACCCGTACATTTGTATAATTGGGCGATGCATCTGGTGGAGGGAGGGATAAGGGTGTGTTTGGCCGCCTTTCGCTTTTCTTTATCCATTGAATCAATCATTATTATTGTTATCTATAATAACCAGATACCACCACACGCGCACTCAACCAGTATAATATGAAATATCCATAACAACGAGTCGGATAATTTCTTTACAAATACTTACTCCTACATGCATAAATTATATACAAATAATTATGCGTACATAACTAAATTATATTAATGCATATATTAATAATATGTAAAAGTTCAAATAATTATTAAAAAAAATCATAAAATAAAAATAATCGGAGAACAAAAAACACAGAAATGCTCTATGCTACCTACAACTCGAATATTGAATATTGTTTTCGGAGTCGGGTCGATGGATTACTCCATATTGATGGGGCATGTATGGGGAGGGGGTCCCCCGGATCATACCAACCCCTTTGCTAGGCCTAAGTGTTTTCTTCATGTCCAAGACAAACTAATAGTCCAACAGAGAAATTATTAGTATTATATTTTGAAAGGCTATTCATAATGTTAGAGGCTCAAAATAATAATTATGTTGTCAGATCAATAAATGTCATTAAAATATTATTAAAATAAATATAAACCTTTCAAAACATAAAACAAAATATATGTTTAATATTTTAGATAATATAGTATTTTTCATATAATTTTTTTATATCAAAAAGACATATATCAGTTCCGTATTTTATTTATAAAAAGACATAGTGAGTGAGTTAGGTCAAAATTAATTTCCTCAAATCACAATACAGCTGTGCCTGTGGATGGAGAGATAAGAGTGTGTTGTGAGTGCAGGTTTGCCTAATCAGTGATGTACTACTACTACTACTACTACTATATTTATTATTTTGTTAAGCTCTATTATAATAACCATATATTAATATTAATATTAATATTAATATTAATATTAATATGCCTGTACGTACGTACAAGTACAACAAGGCAAAGAAAGTTTCAATTTATAAAACGGTAATATTCCTTGTGTCCCATAAATAAATTTCATGATTTAAATATGTTTTATTTTAATTAAATTTTCAAAAAATTATTCTAGTATTTCATTACAAACATAAAGTCAGTGAAATATTGCTATTTATTTTTTGTTTCCTTGAATTATATTGTAACACCTATTTTAGGATACAAGTAACGATCATAACTGGAGGGTAATATGTATGCAATATATATTTGTGTCTTCGCATAATACTATATGATTTTTATGACAATTAAGAAAATAATTGTATAATATTAAATATTTATAATACTATCATTTATCATACTTATCTCGTATTTTCTTTTATTCGTAATATATTCTCACGAGAAGTAGTTTTAAAAAAATTATGATTAATTCTCATAGATTATATAAAATATATAATAATTTGAGAAATCTTAAATGTCATGTATTATATTATAAAAAATATATATAGGATGGAGAGAGTAATAAAGTAGTGGAGTACTCCACATCCTAATTAGTTGTATTGTCAAATTCTTTATGTTAAGTATCTTGGATTATCATATCATATGGTTGATTAAGGTTTGTCCTCCCATCTATGATTGATTTAATTAACTAGTATTAGTAGTAGGACTATTAGCCCACAACTTGCAATAATTTAGTATTTGTTGACCCAACCCCACGTCACGCCACCCCCCCTTTGAATTCCTCCGTTCATTGGTAGCAACTAGCAAGAGGAAATGGGAACCATTTTGTTTTTGTACCCCCCCTGCTTTTTCTGTTATTAATATTACTACCTAGTACTACAATTAAAATACAAATAGTACTAGTAATTAGGAGTGAGCATGGTACGATTTAATGCAGTTTGAAATCTAAACCGCACCCAAAATCGCTTAAGTGCGGTTTGAAAAATTTAAAATCGCACCCGAAACCGCTTGTGATTGGTGCGGTTCGATTTTAAAGTGTACGGTGCGGTTTTAATTGGTGCGGTCTCGGTTCCAAAATCAATTGAAACAAAAAAAAAAAGTTTAAGCCTTCAATAAAATTTAACATAAAATTTACATCGAGCAATTAACTTAGTGACAAAGTCGACAATGAGAATTATATCAAGTATGCTTTAAACCTAAAATATGCGCTACATAAAACAACGGAGACTATTCGATAACAAGCTAGAATGTTTATCTAGTTCCCCAAAAATTAAAAGTATATACTGAAGATAGAATAAAATATATTGCAGGGAGGACTAAAAATAATCTATTATTAGACTATTACAATAATAGCATTGACATTAACCAATGCATCAAGTGCTCGAGCCCCTCAACTATAAGCCCCTCCAATAGCGCATCAAACAAATTCAAAATTCCAAAACCCAATTGCTTAATTTTTGACTCTATAACCTCTAACATCTTTCAATTGGTGAAAAAATGACAATGCAAGACTGGGGTTTTCTCTAAGCGTGTTCAAGTGAAAAATAATTTTAGAATTTACTAGAGATAATACATACATACACACACATGGTGCGGTTTCGATTTTATACGGTTTGGTTTTAGCTAGTAACCAAACCGGAACTGTAAATTTGGTTATTCAACCCACCTAAAACCGCCACATACGCCGGAACTGTTGGTGCGATTCGTGCGATTTCGGTTCCAATTTAGTTACTTGCTCAGCCCTACTAGTAACACGGACCATTTCCCATACATCCATAACTATACCTCCCAATATAAATTCAAGACCAAAGGTTGAGCACCATTTTTATGTGTATTTATGATATTTTTATATAATTTGTTTTCATATGAAGGTGTGACTCACTGTATGTTCATGTGAAAGAGAATCATGTAAAAATATATAAGAAAATATCAATTTTTTAGAGCAATATGTTATGATTTAATACGAATCATCAAGTATGATAATGGATTAATGATCTGGTTCATTATACAGTGGATCATTGATTTGCTACATGATCCACTTAATCTATAAATATAAATCATGATTAAAATCGGTTCATTTAAAACTTTATATATAAAGTAAATTTTTAATCGTTAACTTTTTAACTTCATAATTTTAATATTTAGGTTATAGTAATAGACTTTTATTTAGACTTGGCAAAATATGGTTATGGGTTGATTTTGATTTTTAAAATATGGTTAACCAACCATTTAAAAACTAAAACCATATTAACCATTTCTAATATGGATAATGTGGGTTGGAACCATAAGGTTATGGTTAAAAATCATATTTGTGACGCCCCCAAAATTAGGTATACATCACCCATCTTGGGTCGTCAGATGCAAAGTACAGAATACAAATACAACTTACTAATACAACTGTCGTGTACAATACGACAAAACATAAACTGTGAGTTTGAATACAAATATTATCTTCTAGAGAGTATTCATACTCAAAAAGAGTCCTCATTACATTTATTAACACACTATTACATAGAATAGTGAGGACTACTAACTAATATTATCATTCGGACTATCACTCCGTTCCCCGACTTGCCCCAGCTACGTTCTCATTTCCTGAAGAGAACAGTGAAAGAAAGGGTGAGCTCAACTAGCCCAGTAAGAAATATTATGACTAAGATAATGCAGAATAAATTATCATTAGTCTTCAACAATGTTAAACTGATAAAATACAATAGACATCAAGTTTAACTGCAGCGGATCAAGCAATCCATTAAAAGAGTCGAGTAGAGAATAAAATCTACTATCTTTTATGATTTAAAAGGTTTTTCATGACTTATATCGCTGAGACTCAGCTTAATAAATAATTCACATCATCGAATCACCCCTGCACTACGGCCAATGATATTCTTTAGTATCACGACCATGAATTATCCATGCACTACGGCTAAAGATAATCATGTTTTCATCAACGGTCCTGATCATGCCATAAAATAATTCATCTCTGCACTACGGCCAAAGAGAATCCATAGCCATAATCATACCAAAAACTGTCCATCAATGCACAACGGGCCAATGAGGACTTTTTCCACATTATTTGTAACATTACGGTCATGATTATACCGAATAATCCCTGGTCATAATCACACCAAGTCCATCTATGCACTACAGGCCACAGATGACTTTCATCATTTTATAAACATGAGGATGATGACAATGATATAAGAATTCAATAAAACAAGTTCAAGAATTAATTTATCCAAGAATTAACAACGTCCAAATTGTCAATATGATACTGCTTTGTGGCGTAAAATTCAAGAATTCTTAGAAGAATATTTCCATGAAAAGATACTAGATGAAGCGCAAATATCAAAGATATTCCACTAATATCATGGAGTATAGAAGTCAAAGTTTTAACCAACTGAGAATAATAAGGAATGAAATAACAACAGAAATCACCATGCATGCGGCACTTCGCATAGACAGGTTATTCCAACAGAATAATAATAACGGAACCAGGTCAGGTGAAAATCACACCAACAGGATGTTCCAACAGAATAATAAAGAATGGAATAACAACAGAAATCACCATGCATGCGGTACTTCGCATAGACAGGTTATTCCAACAGAATAATAAAAACAGAATAATAAAGACAGAACCAGGTCCGGCGTAAAGCACAGACAGGATGTTCCAACGGAATAATAAAGACAGAATAATAAAGATGGAACCAGGTCCGGCGTAAAGCACAGACAGGATATTCCAACAGAATAGTAAAGACGGAACCAGGTCCGGCGTATAACGCACAGACAGGATGTTCCAACAGAATAATAAATAATGGAACCAGGTCCGGCGTAGAACGCACAGACAGGATGTTCCAGCAGAATAATAAGGAATGGAATAATAGAAGAATTTCACCAAGTATGCGGTACTTCGCATAAACAGGTTATTCCAACATAATAACAAAGAATGGAACAACAGAAGTTCTCTTCATGAAGATGAAAGAAAGAAATAATATTCCCTACCTTTGAAAGAAACTGGATATAGGAGTAGTGAGGAAGCAGACTTCTCTTCTTCTATAGATTTTCTCTCTATAGCCCCTCTCTATAATTTTCTCTCTCTGGAGTTTCAGTGAATTTGTAAGAAATAATGAAGGAATGAGCTTCTATTTATAGGAGAATAAAAAGGCACTATTCATGGATGAAATAATTTTATAAAATTATTTTTCAATCAACTAACAATTAAGTCAATCATCTAACCAATAAAATCACAACAAAAATTAAAATATAATACATATATATAAACACATGTTTTCATATTATATAAATCAATATTATATATACACCACTTAATTTTTCTCCCCCATAACCAACATCAATCCCCCACCCACTAATAATCATATTCACTACACTCTTACACATCACTATCACACTACCACTTTTCCACCATTTTTCACTCACATACATTACTTTCACTCTTCCTTTTCTCTCACTACTCTCCACTAACAAATATAATATTATATATATACACACACATCACAATCTTATATATATAAACTCCTTCCCCATACGTAACTCTCTCCCACCCCCATTTCCAAAATTAGTTTTTCAACACATATGGGCCCCACATATGACCCCCACATGTGGGCCCCACCTTTAAATAAATTCTACCGATTATTTTAAAAAATAGGTAAATGAGAGTCTATAAAATAAGCAAAACTGAGTAACTTCTCACATAAGCATCAATAATCAATACTGTGTGCTACTATGCAACCACACGTATTACTGTACTTTTACTACCGAGTAGTTCAACAGTATTAACGGTAAAACTTCCGCCGGTATTTTCATAAAAATATTTTTGTCGTTTTCTCAATCCGACAATAATTCTGTTGTGGGGTCCACCAATGATTGTGTCATTGTACGAATATTCCCCGACACAAAGAATATTCCCTGACCAATCAAATATAATATGACAACTTGCATACTTTGCAAAATTTATAAATACTACCCACAACTATAACATTATCTCAAATCCACACCATAATATTAAAAAAAATATTTCGAGAAAATTAAATATTTATTCATAAAATCTGGGGTCTTACAATATTAACCATATTAACCATTTTAAGATGTTTCATGTAAATATTTATTTGTATTAGTTGTTATAATATTATATATTTTTTATATTGTGATTGTATCATAAATAAATAACTAAAATATAATAGTATTTAATTATAATTTGTGCTTGAGATAATTTTATTATATAATCTATCATAAGTAAAGAGGAGTGAAAACAGTAACAAAATATTATTTTTTTTCGTGGGTCGGATGGGTGAGGTAGGGGTGGAGTGGGGTAGGGTGGGGTGGGGTAATATTATTATTTTTTACATAATATTATTTTTTTACATAATCACATAATATTATTTTTTTAGTGGGGGTGGGGTAGGGGGTAGGGGTGGGATGGGGGTGGGCGTGGGGTGGGTAGGGTAGGGTAGGTGGGTGGATAGGGTAAGATAGGGTAGGGTAGGTAAGGTGAGTAGGTAGGTAGGTAGGGTAGGTGGGTTGGGTGGATAGGGTACGTGGGTGGGTAGGGTAGGGTGGGGTGAGTAGGATAGAGTAGGGTGGGTGGATGGGTAGGTAGGGTAGGTGGGTGGGTAGAGTAGGGTAAGTGGGTGGATAGGGTAAGGTAGGTAGGGTAGGTAGTAAGGTAGGGTAGGTGGGTGGGTAGGGTAGGGTAGGGTGGGTGGGTAGGGTGGGTAGGTAGGGTAGGATAGAGTGAATGGATAGGGTGGGTAGGTAGGGTAGGGTAGGGTAGGTGGTAGGGTGGGGTGGGTAGGTAGGGTAGGTGGTAGAGTGGGTGGGTAGGTAGGGTAGGTGGTAGAGTAGTAGTAGGGTAGGGTGGGTAGGGTAGGTAAGGTAGGTAGGGTAGGATAGGGTATGTAGGGTAGGTAGGTAGGGTAGGTAGGTGGGTAGGGTGGGTAGGGTAAGTGGGTGGGTAGGGTGGGGTGGGGTGGAGTGATGGGTGAAGTTGAGGTGGGCGTGGGGTCGGGGGTGGGTTGAGGTTGGGGTGGGGTGGGGGTGTGGTGGGGGTGGGGTGGGGTGGGGTGGGGTGGAGTGGGGGTAGGGGTGGGGTGGGTTGTGGTGGGATGGGGGTGGGGTAGTGGGGTATATTATTGTATAACAGTATAATAGTATAACACTCAACGGGAGAAATAAATTAGGAAATAAAGTGCACAATTTAAATTAAAAAGTGTTATATAAATATGGGTCGAAAAATGGTTAACTGGTTCAGAACCATAATCGACCTGAATAAATATGGGTCCAAACCATAACCAACCTGAATAAATAAAAATGGTTAACCGACCCATTTGGTTCCAGTTAATATGGTTTGACCCAACAGTTAATTACTTATATTGCCAGGTCTATTTTTATTGGAAGCTCTCTTGGCTAATTTGAGATTTATTTTTTATTTATTTTGAGATGTTGGCTTTCTGTTTGTACTGCCTAAATAATGGTAATATAAAATTTCATTTATATTGCAAAAAAAAAAAAGTAGTAGTAGTGTTGCCTTTTATCTTTTTCAGATCATGTTAAGCTTGATTGTCATGTGATCATCTCGGCGTACGTTGGAAGAACAACTTTTTTTTTATCTGAGATCAAAAAGTATTCAAGAATTCAAGTCCCTCTGTTCACAAATTATTTTTATTACAACGAAATTGTACGATGATCATGTCAAGAATCTAGCAACATGTTTTCTTGTAGTTTAAGATAACAACAAAAACAAATTTTTTTTTTTTTTTTTTGGATCGATGGGTCAAATTAGATCAAATTCATGATTTGACCCATTTAAAATATCGATCAAATGAATCAAATATCTCATATCATTGAATAAAAGGAGTTGAAGTTTTGATCTAATAAATTAGATTAGAGCAAATCAAATCAGGGTTAAAATTTGACTCGTTGACAGACCTATCAAAACCTAATATTGGTGAGCAATCAAATTCATCTAGATAAAAAATTTAAGTTTAAATTTGAATTGAAAAAAAAGAGAGAGGATATTATTTTGTATGGAATAAAGTTGTTAAGTATTAGGGATTTGTTCAGGAATGGAAGCCATTTCTTTTTTCTCAATATCATCTGGTATATACTACTAGGAACAAGCCTTTCTCTCGGCCCAACCCAGACCAAATCCCCTTCCCACAAGGATTGGATGGGTTCCATAATCTTGACTTCCTGAGCCCGTCCAGCATGATCTGCCTTTTGAGGTGGACCCACTATTTCTGGAAAAAAAAAGGTCCTTAAAACTAATATACAACAATTAGAAAGTAATTACAAAAATAAAACATACACAAAATAATTACAAAAATAACGCAATTCATATTAATAAGAAAACCTCAAATTAAGGAGAAATATCTGTCATAACTAATCATTCAAATTCAAATATTTGGGATCTAACCACAAAAATAAATTCAAATTCAAATTTTCAAATTCAAATTTTATAGGAAAGACTGCACAAATTTTGTATTTTGCAGAAGGTGGCGGAGGCAATTTTCAGAGGAGGTGAAAGCCTTGGAGGAGGTGACAGCGTCGGAGGAGGTGGTAATGGTGGCTTTAGAGGCGGCAGTGATGGCTATGGAAGAGGTAACAATGGCGGTGGTAGCGGAGATGGCGGTGGTGGCTCAAATGGTGGTTACAGAGACGGTGGAGGTGGAGGCTTGGGCGGTAGTGGCGGGAGCAACCATTTTCTGGTAGTAAAAGGAAATTCTCAAGATACTGCAGAGGAGAAGATCGTTAGTAATGCCATGGTAACCAAATTTTTATAACAAGATAACCAAAACTTTTATACTAAGGTAACCAAACTTTTATACCAAGGTAACAAAACCTTGGTAATTACCAAGGTAACCAAACTTTTATACTGAGGTAACCAAACTTTTATACTAAGGTAACCAAACTTTTATACCAAGGTAACCAAAATTTTTACACTAAGGTAACCAAACTTTTATACCAAGGTAACCAAACTGTCATACCAAGGTAACCAAACATTTATAACAAGGTTACCTTGGTATGAAGGTTTGGTTACCTTGATGTGAAGGTTTGGTTACCAACTGCACTATGAAAAAACTGATAGTGTGGAGGTGGATTGGTTACCTTGGTATAAAAGTTTGGTTACCTTAGTATAAAAATTTAGTTACCTCAGTATAAAAGTTTGGTAAACACCAATCAACACCAATCAACAAAAAAAGTTATCATAAATTTATAATCAAACGTACATCTTACATAAAATTAAGATCATAAATCCCAAATGAATGAAATTAAAGAGAAAACCTTAAAAACTGGTGCTCGAGAGAGAGAGATAGAGGTAAAATAGAAGTAATTACAAAAATAGAGTACAAAAAAATACGAAGAACAATTGGAAAATGAAAGAGAGAGAAAAATATGGCAGAATAAAAGAAAATGGAAGAAATGACGTCTTCATCTTTTATACAAAAATGACAGAAATGACGTCTTCATCTTTTGAAGAAAAAATGGCAGAATAGAAGAAAATAAGAGAGAAAATGGTAAAATATCGTCTTCATCTTATCTCTTCACTGGTGTCTTCATCTTCTCTCTTCACTATTCATCTTTTGTCTTTAAATATGAAAATAGAATAATAGAATTGCAGTGGCGTACATAAAATGGCAGTAGGAGAAGATGAGAGAGAAAATGACACCTACCAAAACTAATCCCCTAAATTAAGGAATTCTAATTACACTGATATTGCCATGTCAGTCATTACATATTAATCCCTTAATTTAAGGACCTTTAATTATGTTAAGATTGAAAATAAAAACAAAAAAGTGTAATATTTTTGTAATTATTTTATAGGTGTATGATTTTTGTAATTATTTTTAAAAATGTACTATTATATGTAATTTATCCAAATATATATATATATATATATATATATATATATATATATATATTCTTCCCGTTTCAAACTATAAAATTATTAATTATAAAGTAATGTCAGGAATACAAACTATGCACAAATAGTATTCAAAAAAGAGAAATTAAGAAGTAGGCCCTACGATTAAATATTTTATCTATTTTCATTGGTAAACAATACATGAGTCATATTCTTTGTGCACAACTTTTTGTGTACATATTGTACACAGTATTATTCTTGATTATAACAATTTAAAGTTAACTTGAGATCTTTCTAAAACTCAAAATTGACATATTTTTTTAATTTTAGTCGGTACAACAATAAATATTGTAAATTATCTAAACGGAACAATTTATTGTAAAATTTATTATTTCGTAGTTTATAATGAATCTCAATTTTAAAATTTAAAAATATTTTAAATTAATTTTTAAAAGTCACTAATAAACTGATTTAAAACGAACGTAGTACTTCTTAGTTATATTTTAAAATAAGGGAATTGATATTTTTACAAGGCTCCACTCAAATGAATGTGGGTCCCATTATTATTCATGTGAGGAGAATCTTGTAAAAATATCAATTTACCTTGTGGAAATATCAAATCCTTAAAATAAAATACTAATATATACCGATTAAGATTAGGGCCTTGTTTTACCCTGTACCTAGAGCTAACGGCTGGGCCGTTGGGGGTCCAAGATATACACTGTGTTCGGCTCTGAGTCTCTTTCCACGAATACAAGACCAGTTATAACCCTTATATCGGGCCCTGACCCAGGCCAGGCCCCGGATCCAGGCTAGGGAATATACACATGTACCCATAATTACCAAAACTACATCACATATGAGTCCAAGATTGTTACCCGGGTATTTGATCTTGGATCAAATTTTAAATCTTAATCGAAATAAATTTATTAAAATAAGATCTTACTTAAACCACTATCTCAATTAGATTTTTAAGGGTCAAATCACGAGTTCAGAATAAATTTTGGATCAAATCGGAATCAAATTTTGGTCAAATCTCAAGTATAAGACTCAAGTCTCGAATCTAATTCATCTAAACAAAGCCTTAAAACCACTAGCCCAGTAATATAATATTATATTATTTTATCCCACCACAAGCTCATCTTAAAGGTCATGACTGAATTATTTATATAAACAATTTTTAATTAACTTTTGATGTGAAATTGGAGTATTACACCAACTAGATGACATCTTGCAATTAATTTTGTAATAAATATTTTTTGTCGTCACTCGTTTATTGGTAAAAAATGAACTATAACAAATATTTTTTTTTTTGGAATTTCTTCATATTTTACTTGCCTTTCATAGTGGTATTTTTCTTGAAACGTTTAACGTTTGCACATTTATTCAATTTGAAATTCAAAAAATATTTTTAATACGCAAATACAATAAATATATTAATTTTTTGTAATTAAATATAGTTAGCATACAAAGAATTGATATTTTCACAAAAACTATCTTAACTAAATAATAAACGGGACTCATGTTCATGAGAATAATTTTTTTGTGTAAATATCAAAATCAGATTGTAAATATAGAACTTCTCTTCATATAATTCTATGGCGGAAATAAATTTATAGTAGTTATCATAAAAGAAAATTTACTTTATGATAATTAATTTGTTATACCTTTATCAAAGGAATGGAATTACATTTTTTCACGTAACAGTTAATATAAAAAAAGAAATTAATATTTTTATACGACTCTCTCACATAGAGGTGGGACCCACTCACTATTTATATAAATAAATCCGTTCATTATTATTATAAAATAGAATTATAGATGAAAATTTTGATATTACATATTATATTAATTTTCTTTCCACAAACTATTATTTTTGAATGATGACATATTAATTTATTATAATATATTTATATGATATAACAATTTATGTTATTTTTTTATTATCATTTTGCACCATTTCAGCTGTATTCGCTGCAATTTTAGCCGAACAAGAATCGTAATTTCAACAACATAAATCGTTGATAAACGAATAAAATCAAAACTTTTCAAACGCTACAAATACTGTGCCCAGATTGTCTTGACATGCGGTAAGTGATTGTAGAATGCAACCGCTTAATATTTGAGTAGACAATTTGGGCCAAGATTTTTCTATTTTGCAATATTATTTATTTTTTTTGTCTATTAATATAAGTCGTTTTATAAAAATAGTTTTATCCCTTAATATAAGTCGTTTGAGAATTTTAATTAACAATTAATTACTTAATTTTTAATATTAATCCAAATATTAAAAATAACTTTTAACTTATATTAATGGACAAAGAGAGTATTTTTCAAAAATTAAAGATGTTATTCCATTTATTATACTTATTATTGTGTCTGTTCACGTTTATTTTACGTATTTATTGCAGCTATTATTATTCATATCAACATTTATTGTACTTACTACTGCTTACTCTAAATTAAATTTGACAAAATTTGGTATTTGACTCGACTATTGGATATGTTTTTTCTTTTTTGAGAAAAATAAAAATAAAAGAATTGATATTTTTACATAAAAAATTATAATTTTTACATGATCTCTCTTATATGAATAGTGGATGAACCCCATCTCAATATAAAATTTTTTTATGTGAAATTATCAATTTAACACGTGGAAATATAAATTTTTTAAAAATAATTGTAATTTATTTTTTGAGATAAGCTTAAAGAGTTCAAAGGAAAGTTATATAGGTACTATACTTTGCTCATCGAAAGTCATGCATGCGTCGAACCACGTGTCAAGTAACAGCCCACGTCAGCTCGAAGCGGTGGGACCAATTTGTCATGGCGCGCTCTGAGAAAAACCCTCAAAAACTTAAAAACAGCACCGGTGTTCCAAAGTGTCGTAATCCATGGTGTTTAAGTAATTATATGTTTATAGCAAGGACAGTTTCGTAAGAAAGGGCAACAGAACTTTCAGTTCATAACAGACAGCTGCTCTCATAAAAGAAGAGAAAAACAACCTTCACGCTCTCTCCCTCTATTCTCTCCCCAACTCGGTCCGAATTAAAACGACATTTGATGCTCTAAAGGATCAAAAAATGGACGCCGACGAGGTAAATTCGGCCAGCCATTACCGGAATTTGACCTAAACCAAACCTCCTTTCACGGCGGAGCAACTGCCACAACTACTAACCGCACCGCTACCAACTACCCACCTGATTATTTCAGCTTTATTTTATTTTATTTTTATGTTTGGGATTTTTTCGCACCTGGGGTCGCTTTTGATCTTTTTTCTGCAAACTCCATTGGTGTTTAAGACTGTTTTTATGTTGATTTTGATTTGATTGTTAGCGGGTTGATTTCTTTTTCCTTTTTGTGTGTAGCGATTATCGCCCCTGAAGAAGGCTTATGCCGATATAATCTTAAATACCTCAAAAGAAGCAGCGGCAAGAGTCATCGTGTCGGAGAGGAGAGCTCTTCGGTTTCAACACGAGCTGATTGTAGCAAAAGAAGAGGGGATTCAGATGATGCTTCGACTTAAAAAAATGATGGAGTCTAAGGTATAATTGTTCTTCACTCAAATAGGTTTCTTTTTGTTTGATTTTGATTTTCTTATGATCAATGTTCTTAACGTGTATCTATATATTTTAGGTAACAATTTGTTTAGATATGTCATGTTTTTTGCTGTTTTCTATCTCGAGTTCTCGACTTCTAGTTTGTTGGATTATTGTCTAATATAGATAATGTTGGTGTCAAGAAATCTTGATTGTAGATTAATGTGGGTGGGAATTATGACTGATCATATATTGTGTTAATCACTTAACAGTCCCTCTTTTCATCATACATTATATTAATGATTCTTATTAATGTGCTTATAGTTTTAATGATTCAAATGCACTAGGTTTTCTACGAAGTTGTTTTGATGCACTGACCTTTGTGTCTACTGGTGTTTCTTAAGAACGCGGCAAAATTTGAAAATATGTTAAAGCTGCAATGATGTTAATTTATCCACTTTTTGTTAATTTATTGCAAGGAGGTCTACAAATGGGGGGATTCTAAGACTGTTCTGGATATTAGTGTATATTTGTATTTCTGAGTTTTGTTGCTACCGTAACTTGAAATTGTATAGTAATATTATTTTTGTCGTTATCCTAACTGGAAGCTGTACGATGATATAATTTTGTCATTGCGATCTGAATTTTCTGGTAAGCATAACTGTATGGTGATCTGAATTTTGTCGTAAACGTAACTGTTTGGTGATCTGAATTTTGTGCTTATTGTAACTAGACATTGTATAAATACGACATAGCATTAAAAGTTTAAAACGGCTACTTTCTGATTTGTTCAAGAATTTTCTTGGCTGTTACCGTTTCATTGGTCATTAAAACATTTATTGCTACGAGGCTACAATTTATGGATCTGAGTTCTGTCGCTATCCTAACCGGAAACCTTGAATTTGTCAAAGCCAAAAATGGAGTGATCCAAGTTTATCATTCTCGTAACTGGAAACTGTGTTGGTGAACTGAATTTTGTTGTCAGCATAACTGCATGGTGATATAAAATTTGTGTTTAGCTTAACTTGACATTGTGTAGTGATCTGATGGCATCAAAGTTCAACGTATGTTTCTTAAGAAAGGGGCAAAATTTGAAAATATGTTAAAGCGGCAAATGGTATTAAGTTAGCCATGTTTTATTAATTTTTTGTTATGAGGGATACTACTGGGGGATGTAAAGAGAGTAAAGACTGTTTTGGAGATTAGTGTATATTCCTATCTCTGAGTTTTGTCTCTACCGGAACTGGTAATTATATAGTGAGCTTAGTTTAGTTTTGTCGTTATCACTAGAAACTGTATGTTGATGTGAATTTTGTCCTTAAAAGAGTAACTGTATGGTTTACATGTTATCCGAATTTTGTCGGTAGCATAACTGTATGGTGATCTAAATTTTGTAGTTACCGAAACTAGACATTGTATAGTTATATGACATTGCACCAAAGTTCTAAATATGGTTACTTTTTGTTCCGTTCGCTAGTTTTCTTGGCCATTAATGTTTCGTGGGTCTTTAAAACATTTATTGCCATGAGGCTACAAGTTATAAATAATAAGACTGTTAAACCAGATTCGTGTATATTCCTTTCTCAGAGTTCTGTCACTACCATATCTGGAACCTATATAGTGATCCGAAAAGTTAATTAACAACGATGGAGTAGCGTCATTGCATTTCCAGTGTTCAGGATTATTTTTCTCCATGTATTGGTCTACTTTTTGTTGTTATTTCTTCATAGTGAGTGTAGTGTTTACGGCTCTAACATCTTGCAAAAAATTTACAGATCAGTGAAGCAGAAATGACATCCCGGAGTCAACAGGGAAAAATTGAAGAACTTGAAGCACAACTTCAGGAAGCGGAGGATATAGTAAGAGACCTCAGAGAAGAGTTGAGATACGTGCAGGATAAACTAGAGAGGATGACTAACAGCGAAGCGCATTGCCTAGATGAACACGATACTGCTGCTACTCTAGAAGAAGCATCTAAGAAGAGCACACTCTATACTTCTCAGTCTATACATCCTCCTCTAGAATCACAAAATGACTCCCTTGGAGCTTCCGACATGAAAACTTTAGATTTGAATCAGAGGATCGAGCACCCTAGGTGCTATAATTCACTGATTCATAGGAGGAATTCCTATGGTGTGAAGCCCAATTTACCCTCTATAATATTGAGAAGCAAGGAGCATGAGTTATACAGAAATGGATGTACTCAGAGAATTCGTGCATGTGAAAGGAAGCTCTTAAATGGTGAATTGTCTCCTACTAGACAGCCAAATGATGTAAATCATGAAAGAAAGATTGACGGCGGTGAAGAAGATAAAAGTATCTGTCCAACACCCACTGATGAAGTTGATAATATGTTTAATATAGAGAATAAAGCAGCATTGCAAGAGGATAGCAGGCTTAGTAGCTGGTACCAAGTTCAGGCTTATGACTCTTTGCTTAGAAAAAGAGACGGCACTACTAGATGTAGGAAAAATAGAATCCCCTCATGCAAGCAACTTTCTGATCAACTTATGAAGATGGATCAAACTCCTGATACTAGTCTAAACTCAGTTAAAAGCAGTGCTCAACCTGAAGAAAATCCTGCCAACATAGCCTCAAAGTTATCAACAGATATAACTGATATGGGTCTGCATCCAAAGTGTGCAGAAACCACTGAAGAATATGTTAAAGAATTTGATGTTGAAAATAAATCAAGTAAGAGTGAGACTTTGATTGATATAGTGCCTATGGGAGAAGAAGGTGGATCCACGAAAAGTTTTGTCATTCAAGTTTCTAAAACAAACTTTGAGAAAGTTGATGAGCCAATGGCACGCTCCAAGTCCAAAGCCTCTGATACAACAAATGAAATTCCTTCTCAACCTATGAATCCTAAAGTTATCAAATACACATTCCAAAGGAAGCGGAAGAGAGAACCTTTGAGCAGCTCTGATGAAAGTGTCTCACTTAAAAATAGAAAGAGAGAGGAAAAACAAAATGATTCTGCTGAGCTAGATAATTCTTGCTTTGTAAAAGAATCCTCTTGAGATGGTAGGCGGTTACCGCAGGTTATTTGCCAGGTTGGTGATTTATGTGTGTTTTTGTTTTGTTTTTGTAATCATGCGTTTCTGCATATATGCATTATTGGAATCCATCGTTGAAAATTTTGTAGAATTGCGACATGGCTATCATAAGTGAATCCAGCTATTATTTTTGTGTGTGCGTCCATATATGTGCATCCCTTGAATGTGTCTCAGAAATTTTATATGTCTACTATTCTGTTTTATAATTTCATTGTTTGTTTAGAGTAATTATCATAATTGTCATAACAGGTGGCGGGAGAGAGACAGGCTGACGGGCCATTCTCCCGGATGTGCCCTAAATAAGAATCTCATTTATTATATATTAAACTGTGAAAGTTTTTTCTTTTAACAATAAAACATAAGAGTAAGTTGTGAGAGTTGTTCCTGTGCCTTCCAGATGAGTTTATCCGATATCTTCCCACTTCTTTTTTTTCTTTTCAAATTAATGATTTGAACTTTCTTCTAGTATATGTATACTGTATGTTTACCTTTCTTAGTTTCTTTCTTAAATTGGCCACTCCATTTAGCTTCTTCTTTATAAGGGCTTTCTTTTGTGTTTATGATTTGACTTGCTTAAGTCAAGTATTTTAGGCTGAAATTAATTGTGTGTTTACTTTATTTATTGAGACTTGAATACATTCAAATAAATCAAGTTTAAACTATTTGTGCATTGAGTTTTTTTTTATAGGTGTATGTAAAAGTGTTAGCTGCAATATTACCTTCTATCAAGATTCCTCATGAAAAATTAAGAGCCCAAAATATTAACAACTTGTTAGTCCATTCAAAAAAAATTGCGAGAGAAAATAAAATCCAAACTAACGGAACTAAAGTTCAATAATATACTAACTGGTATCGAGCATATAAGGTAATCAAAGTTAGACTTTCATAGCTATTTCAAACAACTTTAATAATGTGAACAATTACCAAGAAAGATAATTTATTTCAATATTTAACTAGGTCCCACCCCCATCTCCCAAGGAAGTGCAAGCCAAGCTTGTCTTTTGATAATGTTATCATTAAAGTTATAATTGTTATGCTTATATTTCAATTAAGTTTCACAAATATTTAGTTGAGCCTCAAATTTGTCACACACTTGTGCTTTTAGGATGCTTAGTAACATGAATAAGTTTGTAGAGGCTACTTTAGAGAAATGAAATTAGGATGGGGCAAGTGATTAACATTTATCCTTGGGAGATATGAGATATCTCAAATTTGCCTGTTTTTTTGTTTGTGGGTAAGTATATAGATGGGAACAGTAACACTACTAAGAAATTAATCAAAGTGACAATCATTGAACTTAAGCAACTCAGTTTTGTTTGTATATATATATATATATATATATATATATATATATTTTCCTTTTTGTATTCTTTGCTGGATTTTTATTGTTTGAAAATTTTTAACTACCTTAATAAACAAAGAAAAATAGTATGATGGCTATAAAACTTGCCATGATTCGCTGGGGGAGATGATGGGGAGGATATATTAAATTTTATGAGGATAAGGATTTATTGAAGTTATTACATTTTCCTTTGATTAGGCCTGATGCAGAATTTTGGAGAACAGGATCTTCCATCATGTTGTTGAGACAACTTTCAAGATAGCAAAAAAGTTGGCATAAACGAAAAAGGAGCGCTTATCTTAGGAGACTAGGTGCATAGGTACTTTCATTTTGTCCGCGCTTTGATATACTCCCCGAGTCCTTGCATACTTGAGGTTCTGCCTCTTTTAGGATTTCAGTGAAATAATTTTTGTTGAGGGAGAAATATAATTAAGGAGGAAAAAAGACTATTAACAAAAATCTAATAAATATGGTGATCCTTTTCACTCCAAATTCCTAAATTTGCTAAAATCTAATAAATATAGTGCTCCTTTTTCATTCCAGATTTCAGACTACTAAATATAAGCAACATGATAGTTTGAGTAACTTGAAGTTAAATTTTTTATTGACTATTGTTGTGAAGTGTCTGTTTTATTACTAGCTTCAACTTGAGAATCTTTTTCTGATAATTATCCCCTGTGCCATGCCCATACTGCCATCTAATTTTTGATTCACCTTGAGTTTCCCTTTTCTTTTCAACTAGGCTCTTGTAATCTTTTTCCTTGTCTCGAGTCTCTCCAACCCCGTATCTGTTATTCTTCGGTCTGTTTTGACTTTCGAGCCACATGGCATCGTAATCAAGATTGGCATTTATGCAATTAATTTATGCCCGTATTGAATGCCAGTGTCATTTTTGGCTGTACTCAGAGATATTGAGCATTTGGGTTGAGAAATATTCCTTGAAGCATGTTATCCCTGTCGAGACACACAAGAGCTGGATTAGTCACCTCAAAACTTTTCTGAGTTGGTGTTGTCATTTGGTGTGAAAGAAGTCTTAATCTGGTTTACAGATTCCAGTGCTGGTAGTCTGGAGCAGCTACAAGAGTGAACCTATCCTGTTCTCTCCTTTCTTGTAACCTTTTTAGTTCCTAAACCCATATGCAGTCGGTCTTCCCAAAAAATTATATTTCTACACTAACGTAATTCTCTCGCTCTCCCCTGAAAGCACTGTCCTTTTGTCTGTCTCTATTAAATATAGATAGTAAGGGAATATTTTAGCAAATAAGTTATCTGACAAGCTAGAGTCAAAACTTTAACTATCATCCATATGTTTGGGAAAAGAAGCGTAGATGTTGATCCCTAGTGCCTGAAAATTGGTTAGGCAGGTAGAAACCTTCATTCACCATTTAATGCTCAAGTGGAGAAGGACAAAGCAAACTTGATAAATTTTTATTGGTAAGTCAAATATTACAGTCCCAACTATTGACATAACTTCTTTGCAATTGTAAAAATTCTTAATAACTTTCAAGAGATACATGGGTCGGGAGAAAATTGGACTATTGGAGAGATAAGGTGGTACTGGTAGAAGAAAGGAAACCTGTCTCTTTTCAACTATGTCTTGGACACTTAGGTGAAATATGTGAATTTTTAGTTTGTCTTTGAGGATTTGAAAGTAAGAGGGATGCCAAAATTTTATGGAAGTATACATTCTTTTCAGTTTTATGGCATATTTGGAATGAGCGTAATGTGGATTGTTTAGATGGAGCTGCTTAGTTTAAGTTGCTGACTGATGGGTTATTTTTTCTTCTTCCCTTTGGACTTCTGTTATGGTTAGGGGTACCTCTATGACTGATTTGTGCAGAGATTGGAGAAATGCAATTTTTAAGTACTCTTTTGGTCTTGTTTTTCATTGTTCTCAAGAAGACCCCCCATTTCCTCTTTTTTTGATTAATAATTTTTTTTAATAAAAAAACTATTGTCATGTACACAAGTTCTACAAAAATGAATGGCTAAAAGAATTCTTGTACGGTATGCTATTTAGGTGTTTACCCAACATGGAAGTATGTTTCCAATATTGTAGGACCAGTCTAATTAAACATGGTCTGTTTCTAGGGGTGTTTGGGATAGTGAAACAATTAAGTGGTCTTCTAGGTGTTGTTTACCATATAGGGTTCTCTCTTTATAAGGGTCTAAATATATCTTCTGGAAATAGCTAGTAGTGTGAAGATTAAAAAAGGGCAAAACTAATGATTTGGCCACCGAAGTTGGCACGTTTTATTAAATACATGATTGAATATTTAATTTTTCAAATTAACTAACTAAATTAATTAAAATTGTTAAATTGAGTCATTCTGTCAAATTTGACTCACGGCCGTTAAAAAGTTTCCCCTATTATCTTACGTGGACGTAATAAAAAAAAAGAAAAGGAAATGACAATCAGCTCAGATAGAGGGAAGCCTACCTTGAACCCTTTCAATCTAGTAATAAAACAACTAATAACAGTCATCTCATCTAACAGCTATGTAGTCTTCTTCTCATTCTATCACTACTTTCCTGTCGTCATGCCATCCGGTCAAATTCCACCTCAAGCGCCACCAGTCCCACCACAATTAAGTTGCCCGATCTCACCAACACCTACTCCCGTAACCCCACTCTACCATCACAACCACCTAGTCCCTCCCATCGCCGGCGGTTTCTTCGCCGCTTTCTCTTTTCTTATAGCCCTAACCCTCTGCTTTTGTAAGCTCACGCACAAGACCCGAAACTTGACAGATCCGGCAGCGAAACGTTTCTGTCAGTGAAGCATTTGTAGATGATGAGTTTACTGAGGTGGGTCAGAGAGGAGAGAGAAAACGGGTCGATAGTGGAGTTATAGGTACGCGGTGGGTTCGAAGAATAATCCGAAACGTACCCAAAACTGAGCTCAGTGACATGAACAGTTTCGACGGTGGAGTTGGGTTGGGTGAAGTAGTCACAGACGACGCCGTGCGGGGCGGAATAGCAAAGGTCATCTGGGAACAGAAACCGCCAGGAGATATCTGAGTTGACTGAGTCAAGTATTCGGTAGACCGATTCCTGCTCAGTCGAGTCGAGAAATGGTTCTGAAATGACAAGATGATGATGGAACACTGAAAGGACAATGAAGATGAGAGCGGACAGAAGAGAGAGAGCCATTGGAGATCAGATGGGTGAGAAATGTGAAGCAAGTTTTTTCCAAGACTGGTTTAATTAGTAGAAGAAAATATATATACAAATATATAGATATATATGGAGAGAGACAGATTAGTGCCAAGTATTTTGCCGCTCAAGCCACGTCTGATTAGGCATGTTATTTTCTTTTTTTTTTCTTTTATTTATTACATTCACGTCAGATAATAGGTGAAAATTTTTAACAGCCGTGAGCCAGATTTGACAGAATGACCCAATTTTACAATTTTAATTAGTTCAGTTAGTTAATTTGAAAAATTAAATGTTCAATCGCGTATTCAATAAAACGTGCCAACTTCGGTGGCCAAATCATTAGTTTTGCCATTAAAAAAGTATTCATATAATTAAAGAATGATAACTCGCTAGAAAAATGATATTGTATGTGCATGGGATTTGTTGTAGAATAAGTCTATGAAGCTAGGGCATTTTTCTGGAGAAAGCTTACTATCATATTATCTATGAATAGATCTTGCTTTTTGTTACTCAACACATCTGAGGAATATATGAAAAACATAGGAAAGAAAGCTTCAATCAGAACTTGGAAATGTTGGTAATATAGAAGTTAGAATTGAAAACAACCACCACCGGTCCAGAACCACCACAACTATAATGGATACGGTGATTTTGTGTTTGAGGAAATTAGATTTTGACACATGCTGGTTTAGGGAGTCGATTCATTTCAAATTTGAGTTGGCATTTCCATGAGAACGGTTGATTCTTCTGGTAATGGTACTTGTAGGAAATTTACATAGATAATGGCTGGCTTAATGAGCTAATAGATTCGAAACGTGCTTCAGTCTTTTATGGTGTATGTATGTTATTCATTCTTTCTGTAGTATGTATGGGTCATGACTATACATTGATATCTTTCTGCTGCTACTTCTTTTTGCAGCTTATTGTCGGACAAAGCAATAACAAATCTGGGTGTTCCTGAAGAAACACAGTAAGAGTTCTGAACTTGAGGAGAAAGCAAATTTTAGCATTTTTCTGCACTAAAAATCCTAAGACAAAGTTTATCGTTGAACTGCCAACTTGCCGCTTTGATAATCTATGGAACTATATTGGTATAAGTTGTTGTAATGTTCTCTCTATCTCTATCTCTCTGGCACACACAGTGGCTATGTAGTGGTGTAAACTTTTTTACCTTTACTGGATTTGGCATCTTGATTGGTAACTGCTAAAGATCCATCCACTGAATCATGATTCATGGATCCACGAGCAGTAATTAATATATTCATGATTGATAGGTAAGTGGGCACAGAAACCAGCTTGAGGTAGTTCCAATAATTGTGAAACTGGGTTTAAATATGTGTTGGAGAAAGGTTACTGGATTTCTCTCTGATAATGATAATGTGATCTGATTTTATGTAAGGAAAAAAAGAAGAAAGATCCTTTTAATATGTCGTGATTAAATCATAATCCTTTTCTTCAACCATCTTTGTGGTTAGACCTAAGAAATATTGGAAACAATATATATATATATATAAATATATTATTGTTTTGTTCGAAAACCTCAATATACAAGGGAAAAGAAAAAGAGGGCTCTAACTATAGACAGACGGGTTTAATATTACAATGAAATTTGATTTAGTTGTCATTTTTTTCGATCACTATAATTTAAGTGTTATGGTGATCTTTAAGCCTAACAAAAAAAGCAAATCATTTTAGGTCAAGTAGGGTATAAACCAAATACTCCTATATAATAATTAATTAGTTGTAGCTTTTTTGATAATATATTATTATGGTAAGTATAAATTTAAAAAATAAAAATGACAAAAAATGAAAAATGAAAATATAACATGAATAAAATCAAGTTATGCCCAATAATAAGTTGGCATGCCAAAACCCGACAGTTTGGGGTTTTATAAAGGAGTCGGCTTTCATTTCCTTTCCTTCTGTAAATAAGAAATCGAATCGAACCGAGTATTGAGTTATATATATTTAGTTTATAAAATTTATCGAGTATAAATTAATGTTTGATTGAGGCTCGTTTAACTATCGAGTTGAGTACGATGCCCGAAAAGTTTGAACTTTTCGAAAAACGAATATAATCCGAATATCAATAGAAAATAACAATTTGATGAGTTTCAAGTAATTTATTGAATTTTAAAATTTATTCATATTTAAATTATTTATATTTTGAGTAGATCTCCAATCGAATTTTTAATCGAATAAATATGAATCGAGTTTTAACTGTTTGCTTATTTTACTGTCATACTTTTACATAAATACAGAAGAAGTAGAAAATTACTAATGTTGTATTTAAATTAAAAGAATAAAATTAGTGAAGAAATAAAATAAAGAATGAAATGAATAGCAGACTAGGTCACTGTATTCTAACTAATAAATGAGGATCCTATTGCCGTAAAATTAATTGATGTGTTCATATTTTATTATTGGTCAATTCATCAAATTAAATTCATCTTGACCGCTCCAGAACAACCCAACATAATTTTTTATTGCACAGGAATCAATCATTCCATTTCCGGTGGGAATGGGAATGGGAATGGGAATGGGAAGCAAAGCAGGGGATTGGGCGTTTAAGGCATTCACGGCAGGGCTCGGCGTAGCCACCATTTATCTCACCGCCACATTCTCCTTTAATGTCTACCGTGGTCTCGCTTGGCATAACGCCCAATCGGTAACTACCGCTGTCTCCCAGTCTCTCTTCTCTCTCATAGACGCCCCCACATGTATATGTATATTGATGTAAACCCTAGTTGCTGATGCATTCACAATTTCAGGTTAAATCTAGATGCTACTGATTTTTCAGTTATATACTCACCGAAACTTTTAGGGCTTTTCTGAAATGTAATATCTAGTTTTCTGAACATCTGCATGGTAAATGTATTGTATTAATCAGACACTACCTCACTATAATTGTGCAAAATCCCTGAGTTCCAGGTGTAATCGTGTCAGTGCATTTTCTGTATCCAAAAAGCAGTTAACAACCAGGTAGAAAACATTGGATAGCTTCACAATTAGAGAACTGATGCTATAAAAATTCCTGTGAATGTATGAAAAGATTTTTGGCGTAGAAGCTTAAAGGTCCTTCATAATTACTTAATCAATTGACGCTTGTTATTTGATTCAAGAATTATATAATATTGACCATTGATTCCAATTATCGCTTGTACCTGTTGGACATTAGTCCTTCACATTTGCAAATGACTAGTGGATACTATGTTGGTGCTCAAGATTATATTTCTGGTCAAATTAGAGCCTCAGAAAGTCAGAAAGTGAACTTTCATCTTATCGAGCATTGTATATTACTACTATACATGAGTTTGACTTGGTAAATTTCATTGTTGTTTAACATATGAAGATTTACCTTTTATGAAGACTGGAGTCGGTCTAGAGTGATGAAGTTTAGAGGAAAAATGAGAGAAGTGTTGGACCCAAGCAACCCTAGCCATTTCATTTGCATAAGAGCAAACTGAATAATCTTCTTCTGTATAATATATTGGTCAATGGAGGAACTCTTGGTCTACAGAAATATCTTTCGCGAACTCACAGATGAATAATGTGTTTATTGGGCTGAGTAGTGTCTCTACAAGGTTTCTCCTCCTCAGTAACAGTATTGAATAAAATCATTTGCACTTTTGCAAGTCTTGCATCCTGATTAGACAAGAATGAAGGATTCATGCTTATAAATAGGTATTATATTCCATTGGCCATGCAAGATATGAAAATATAACATTTTTCACCATGAGAAATATGACACGCTTTTTGGATTTCTGATGGCATTCCAGGTGAGTGACATCTGTCCGAGCTGAACATCCGACACTAATACTCTTAGTTTTTTAGTCGGTCATTAATTTCCCTAGTTTGGATTGCAATAAGCCTAGAGAAAGATGTGTGTTAGGCATTGTGAAAAAAGGCGAGAGAAGGGTTTCAACAGCCCCTAAACTATAGGGCTTAAAATTGATAAAGAAGATATCAAAATGGAAATAGTTAATTTAGAAACGGGGTCTAAACTAAATAGAGAAGCTATCTAAGTGATTGGCGTGGAAGACAATTAATTTAGACTAAGATATATTTATTGTCTAAACAGTGTATGAAAGAATCATTGGGCATATACACTAGAAAGAAATGTGACCGAGGCCAAGTAAATGGGAGTATAAGCCATATTGGGCTTGGAAAGATAAAATATTTTGGCTGATGTATTTGGGAGGTGTTACTTCTTGTTTGCGCGGGTGACGTTTTTGTTCTCCGGTGAATTAATTGCCTATTTATAGTTTGCTAAGTCTCACATCAATCCTTGAAATGAACAACTATTATATTCTTGTAATATAGGTTTTATGCCCTCGTATGGGCATCAAACTGTTGGAGAATGAAACAATTGCTCATGCTGAGCATATACACGTGTAAACTTCTTTCCCCACTCCATGTGGAGAACAGAAAGTGTGTACCGAATGTGGGAGAAAACTAATTGACTAAGAAGGCGGTGAATACTTTTGAACTATGAACCCAATGTCCCCATGATATTTGTTTGCAAAACATGAGGTAAAAGCACACTATTACTTGTTGTATCTTGAATTTCTTTTCCTTTTCCGGAATTGAGAAATAAGCATCTGTATGTATGCTGTTATCTATCAAGTATTTTTTACGCTCTTCCGGTCTTACTTATCATTGAGCAATCTTCCTCAAACAGGTAAGTTTCTTCATCAATTATCAATTTGTGACTTTTTTGTAGTCTTGAAACACTGGGTTTCTATATATTTACGTTTATTACATTTATTTGTTGCCAAATAGTTGACTGATGCAAAGTCAAATTATTATTTTTTTTTCTGCAGAAGATTGAAAGGGAAGCTACTAGTGATCAAAATGCGTAATGAATGTTGCTTTCGTTGACAAATCTTTAATTTGCATTTTTTTAGTTCCTTGGGTATGTATACCAAGTAGGCAATTCTCTGTTTCATTTCCTTGCTTTTAAAAAACAGTTAGGTCCATGTGCAAAACCGGACCACCGGTGTGGGAGTGTTTATCCGTCTGTTAGAAACTACTACTGTTTTTTATTCTGAACCGATGTAGAACTTCTTGATATGACACTGTCCAACTTGTGGAGTGGATTTTAGTGTTGTTTGCACAAATTCATGCAAAAACAATACTAACAAGTAGTAGTAACATTCTAAAAGCGTATCTGAGATTTTTTCATTCCCTGAGTGAATGAGATGAGATGAGAGGTCTCATCTCATGAATTATTACGACTACTGTACTTATTTTGCATGTTTCGGTAAATTTTATTAACTTGGCCCTGACTGACCGACCGACCGACTTACTTATAGTTTGATTCAAGAATTCACTTGATTTGCATGTTACTACCATAATATCTCTTTCTTCAGACCAAAAGTTGAGACATTTATTCAGTTATCAAGCTTAATATTTACCCATCCCCCACGTCTATTTGAAAAATGGATGTACAGATAATCCCTCCTTTCCAAAATATAACAATTAAATGTTTTTGTATCGATTTGAGTTTAGAAGAAACTTTTAAGAAATTAATTATAATATTATGTTTTGGAACAAAGAAAATATATATTTTCTTGAGGAACACTACTAGAGAGTTTTATTTTTATGTGAAATATAATATAGCACTTGTTTTACTTTCTTAATTTCGAGTAAAAAAACATATACCAAGAAAATTCTTTTTTGGGAGACAAAGGAAGTATAGTTGTCATTACTCACTATGTCACACCAGTTCTTTATATTTTTATGTAAACATATACACCGATACACTTTTTTCCACTCTACTCGACCTCGGTTTATAAATGCATTACTAAATTCAAATTTTTTACAATTAACTCATTAAACTGTAATTTTTTTATAAAAATTGAAATTTCTTGTCTAAAAGTGTTAAAAGTTAACGGAATATTTATGTGGCACCACATCATATGCTTAGGTGAATATTCAACAATTAAAAAACAAAACAATTGTCGATTCTATAACAAATAGTTAAACAAAATATAAATCAAATTAAAATAATTAAATAAATTAATAATAAAATATATTAATGTATAATTTTTACAAATATGTTTATATAAAATTAATGAATTCATATTATTTTTTAATTTTTAACTATTTTAAGTTCATTTTAAAAATATAAATTATCTAACATTTTTAAATGGAAGGATTATTATTATTATTATTATTATTATTATTATTATCATAATTATAATATTTAAAAACAAATTACTACCAAAATAACCATTATATTTTACAAAACAAATAAAACTAAAAGAACAAATTAAAGCTTAATGTAAAAACATAAAAAGAAAATTTGGACAACTAAAATCAAACTAAAAGAACAAATTAATGCTTATCATTCAGTAGGTACAGGAGTGCAAAACCATCATTCAGTTGAACCAAAACTAAAAAAAAATTTAGATTTGATAAAAGAAGAAACTAGATCCGAAGCAAAACCATCGTTCAGACTATTATCCGATTAGATGAATCAAGGAATTCAGCTGAACCAAAACATATTATCCGATCCGAAACAAAACCATCATTCAAAACATATTATTTGATCGATACAGAACAATCCGCACAGAACAGAAGATTTATCCGCACAGAACAGAAGACCCTAAAACCAAAAACAAGAACTGATTCGCACCGAACAAACTCAGTTTCCGACGAGGTCAAAACCAGTTGCCTTTTTTGCCGGCGAGATGGGGGCACAAGTTCAAATAAAACCAATAATAAACCAATCAATCAGTTTCAAAACAATAACAATAAAACCTGATAAATTGAAACACAACCCAAGATAACACTCTTAATTTCAGATCAATAACCAGACTCTGTTCTTGGATTAAGAAAAACCAAACATGATAACTCAGATCGGTACCATCAATGATAAATCAAAAGAAAGGAAACCAAATCGGTACCATTAAAGACTGAAACAAGGATCCCAAATCAAAGCACTGGGCATTAAACAAATATGAAATCCAACAATCATAAAGCACACAGAATAAAAGCAAGACAAGGAGCCCATCCAACCGGAAAATAGGACCAAAAACCCAGAAATTGGCAATAACAGTTCAAGACTTGAATAATAAAGAGAATAAAATAAAGCCCATAAACCTAAATCTAAACAGATCCATTTTCCAAAAGCCCCAAACACAGACAAATCGTCAAGATCCAAACTCCAAGCCAAGCAGATCCACCACTACATATCCTAACTCCAAATCCACGAAGATCAAACCCCTACTAATCTCACAAAGATTTTATTTGGTTGTTTTTTTTCTATTGTTTTATTTGGTTAACTTGTTTTAATTGTTGACTTTTAAATATATTTTTTACCATGAGATGCCACGTGGACGTGTATATATATATATATATATATATATATATATATATATATATATATATATATATATATATATGTACAAAGTCCATCTGTAATGTGCCTACTCAATCCGTTAAAAGTCAAACAATTTAACAGAATTTGTAACAGTTTGTAAAAAAATTATAGTTCAGTAAGTCCAATGAAAAAAATTTCATTTCAATGATGCATTTATAAACCGAACTCGAGTAGAGTGGAAAAAGTGTATTTAACCCTACTACACTTAAGTAACCAACTCCTTTACACACATATACATACATATATCCACTCCTACCAACTAGACCTAACTGCCCGAAATGATGATAGTTTAACGGGCAAAGGAAACCCTAAATCAATTTTTTTGTACATATTTGTTGTTGTCACCAGCTTTTCATCTGGCCATCCTGCAAAAAAATAACACAAGTCAGCATTAGCAAAAGCAGAATATTGGTAGAGCAAAGTAGAATAATTCTTTTTCTTTCTTATTTTTTTGGAGCTATTGTAAGCATAAGATCATCACGTCTACGTTGTAATACTAAATAAAATTTGTTCCATAAACTAACTCTTTAAATTTGAAAAATTGACTTCGTGGTAGAAATATAGCCACATAACATATAATACTGTTTTTCTGCATCTGTTAGATCATGACGGCATGTGAGCTGGCTCTGGACCCATCAAAAGTGTGCACCTTTTCTTCTTTGTTTTTACTCAAGGGTAGCTGTTTCTAGCTTTCTAAATCTGTTTATTTCCTCAATTCCTCTCATCTTTCTCAAATACTTTTCTCATCTTTATCTTTGATATTACCAGAAACTGCAGTCACAATGAGTGGCAATGTCAGCTACAATCTTCTATCTAGAGGTCTTGGTTCACAGGAGGAACCATTATGTAAAGTTGAATCATTGTGGAAATGATTATTATTCCTTAATTGAGGAGCTCCAAAGCCAATGGTGCAAATCTACAAGGACTAAGGAAAATATTTAAGCACTAGCACAGAACATAACTAGGGAACCAAATAATAAGGAAAAGAGGTACCTTTTTATGGTCTTGGCATCCCTAGCATCTCTTCATTACCTTCATAGCAACTTGTAGGCGTGTCTTGATTATTTTGGCTGGCTCACGGAATTTGAGTCAACTGCAAGGAGTTTCTCCCTCGCTTGTTCTAATAATTTTGTTAGAAGGTTACATTTATCATCAGACTTCTGCCCAAGCAGTAGAACTTCAAGCACTAGTGAACTCAACTTAATACGACGTCGTGTTTGCTCAGAATCCCCAAAATCATCATAAACATTTTCAACAGAAATGTATCCACGCTTAACATCCTTTTGCCATCGCTCCAATACATAATGAGATGGAACCTCATTCACCTTTTCTTTAATGAGTACGGAAATTGCATGTCTACATAGAATTCCCTTGAACTCAAATAAATGACATAAGCATTGGACTTCAAATGTAATGTTATTATAGAAAACCTGATAAGCAACTTCCTTCAAAAATACACCATCTTTCCCCAACAAACTTTCAGTCACTTCATACGTGGAAACTGATCCTACTATTGTAATGAATGAGGCGTTACAATAGGTTAGCCCCCTTAGCTCTTCTTGGAATTGCTTGAAAATATCATTAGTATAAGCATTCTGAAATTGTCTTTCAATGCAAAGACTAGTAATTGTCGGAATAACTGAATAGCAAGAAGCAGAATCAGCATTCTTTTCTCCTTGTACCTTACTTTTCAATGCATTGTCGTATTGTTCAACAAACTGTTTCAATGTAGTCTTCGAGTGAACATAGTTATCGAAGAAAGAATTCATACTTTCACTTCGTTGAATAGTAGACATTCCAGCCCAAAAACTATTGTTCACATAAACTGGACCCCACCATTGACGATCTTCATATAAAGACTGCAACCATTCATTATCCTCTAGATTGTATTCGCCAATCATGTCCATCCAACTTTTTTCAAACTCATCTGCTTTAACGGAATTATAGACAAGATTCTTTAAAATCTTTTTGATTGTTTTATACTGAGCGAGTCCTCCCAACTTCACAGGAACCTTTTTCATTATTTGCCATAGACATAGGCCATACCGAGAATCTGGAAACACCTCTAAAATTGCGGCCTGCATGTCTTTGCACTGGTCGGTAATTACAGCCTTTGGACTACGGCCTAGCATACATGTCGATAATGCCTTGAATAACCAAACAAAAGTATTTGTATTTTTGCTAGATAGCAAACCACAACCAAACAATATATAATGTCCATGGTGATTCACACCAACCAATGGGACTAATGGCATGTCATAACTTTTTGTCAAGTAAGTTGTGTCGAATAAGACAACATCTCCGAAAGACTCGTATGCAGACCTACACCTCGCATCAGCCCAAAAGACATTCCTTATACGGCATTCATCATCCACATCAATCATATAGAAGAAATTTGAATTCCTACTTTGCATACGATGAAAATATATGCATAATGCCTCAGCATCCCCATCCCCTAGTCTCAATTCTCTTGCATTTGAAATACTACAATCCTCACCAAACGGTAAATTTTCATACCCACTAGTTTCAACAACAGGAGAGTGGGAGATTTTATTCAAAGGCATGGAAGTCAAGTCATTTGGTTTCAATTTCTTTTTTCCATGCGATTCCAAAACCTTGTTACACCTTAGCCGTCGTGCTTTCTCGGGACTCAACAACTTGTGATTGTGATCAAGATAGACTCGAGTGATAATGAACCTTCCATCATCTCTAATTGCGACATTAATCTTGGCCTTACAGTTTGTCTTGGTTGAAGGTCTTGGGTGAAAAGATTCTTTTGTAACAGAAACAGTCTTACCATTTTGAGCGCATGCAAATGAGAAGTACTTTTGCTTTCCATCATCTCCTTTTTTGGTGCTTGTTTTTGCTATACCAAAACCCCGAAGTATTGCAAAACTGTTATAATATTTTCGAATCTCTGCCTCAGACTGAAAAGACATTCCCACTTTCGGTGTTTCCACTTCATTTCCAGTAGACATTGCACCAAGTTCCTGTTCATTTCCTCTTTCAGGATTACTTTTCTCTTCATCATAAGCCGTCTCTCCATTTGTTTCTAAATTCATCATCACATTAAAAATGCAACACCTGTTCTCTGTCAGCATCAGAAGAAATAGTAAATAATAATTATCATGACTAAATAAATAACATGTATTTTTCTAATAAGTAACAAATAAACACTTGTAACAAAAACCAAACAATAAAGCTATTATATCTCCTAATATATTAATAAATAAACAAAGTAAGGCCAAGGTTAAAAATTACTGGTACAAACTTCTGCTGCTTTTTGTATTTTCTATATAATAAGCAATCAAAATCCCTAATCTTAAACTTCAAAGAACAGATAAAAGATGCGGACACCTGTAAATTTAAGATTGAAATGGCACCATTAGATTTTGCTACTTTCTAGCTGCAGTAAGGATGCAAAATTGCAGCATGCAAATTATATAAACAGGACAACTAGAGCCATTAACCTATAGTTTTCTAAAGAAGTAAACTAATGGCACCACAAAGTCTAAGATATGGAAACAAGGCTGATAGTGTTTCTATGTTCATCATAGTTCATATCTTATATTTATAAATCAACAGATAATCACATATGGATCGAAAAAAGGTCATTTTTTGCTCTTAAAAAAAATAAAAATAAAACAGATTAAAAAAAGATTAGCAAGAACAAGTTACAAACGTAAAATGGGATAGAAGTTGGAGGTGGTACCTTAAAATTTAGGAATGAGTATATGGTTTGATAGTGAAAGTAACAGAAATAGTTTCCGGAAAACTTAGAGATCAGATTGAGTATAGAGATTCTCATGTAATTGGGATTTGATTCTAGGGTTTAAACTTCCTGCAGTAGATGTTGGCCGCAACCGGGAGGGGCAGTGGTTGTCTATGGTGTGTAACTAATTTAGCTTAGGATCTTAAGGCGAGTTGGTATCACAATGGCTCAGCTCAGTATTTTAGGGATGGGGATGGGGATGGATGGGGTTAGTTCCAGCGTTTTTGAAGTGTTCTCTCTTCTCCTTCTATGTAATCAAAGCTTTTAATTTGAAAGAGACTGATTAGTACGAAGTTCAAGGCGCGTGCGTCATCTATCTTTCTTCCTGTGATCCTGTCTGTCAAAAATGTAGTATTTGTCAATTAACTTACCTTACCGGACATGAAGTTTATAGATGATCGAGTGTTGATACGCAAACGAAATTATATACGTTAATATTTTATTGATTAATTAATTAATTTATTTTAAAAAATAAAATTGATTCTAACCGAATCTTAACTTACCATATGATAAACAGGAGAAGAAAAACTATGTCCAAATGTTTACGAGACAAGAGGAAAACGAAATATAACTGTCAAGAAATCAATATTACTTTCTTTTTTAAAAAAATAAATTTATTTATAATTATCAAGATTTTTGTTGGAGTCATTTTAATAAAAAATATTTTGAATTAATTTTGCATTTATCATTGAAAAACTAAAATGTTATATATAGATTTCAATATTCAAAAGAAGAGTTTCTGGCAGAGTGCTGGAAGTCTGGAGAGAGTAATAAATATTGGTATTATTATTATAATTATATGCAGATCGATCACCGACCAAGGAATTATGATGGAGATGGAGTAGTAAACCCAACCCTGCTTCTCAGGTTAGGTTAGGTTAGGTTAGGTTAGATGCAGCAATCCTTCTGTCCTGTTGTTTGAACAACTATATGATTTAAGCCAACAAAGAATGAATGGGGGAATTTACCAGTAAAAAATCAAATAAGATGGAAGAACATTTTCTTCTCTATCTATCTATACACAATCCATCCCACTTGTTCCTTTAACTTCTCACAGTATGAAATCAAAAGTTGCTAATGACAATTCCATCTCTAAATCAATTTTGAATGATCGACTGACATACATCTGAATAATTTTGCCTTGAGATGAACCAACCAACGTGTAAACTAAACCAAACTACTAGTAACAAAACGCCTTCCATTATGTACTTCAAATTCAAGCTCCAGCTCTAGTTGATTATATCATTAATTGAGGACCAACTCCAGTTTTGATTGTATTTATACAGCTTTCCCTGAACAATACAACACACATAAATATCAGAAGACTGTTTAGTTCCTGCCAAAACTCATTAATTTGCAACTTCTTTTTATCTTAAGGAAACAATGTTGGGACCCTTCTTAATTCTTACCTATCCCTATGCACGTACGTCGCAATCATAATTCGGCTGAAAACTTTTGCAATGTATAGCAAGACTCTTTGAAAAATGCTTAATAAGTTGTTTCATATACTACCATTTACCATGTTTGGAGGTCAAAACAACAAAGTGCATTCAATCAGAATTGCATTTCTAGCATCCGCAAATGCAGGAGACCATATGAAAGAGGGCTATCCTATATAGACATCTTTGCTAGGACTGATCATTCGGTTATAACCGAAAATCGAAATTTATACAATTTTGATATCCGAACAAATAATCGAATTACCCAATAACCGAATTTACTATTCGGTCGTTCGGGTAATAACCGAAATTAAGAAATATATTTCTGATTTTTAAAACAAAACAAAACCCATTACAAATACTGCTTCAAATGGAGGAAAAAATTTGAAATCAGAATTCAAAAGCAAAGAAATGCATCAGCAAATTATGAAATATGAAATGCATGTGCATCAATGCATACAATAAACCCCAAAACAGAGATAAGCTAAATATAATTGATAAAAACACAGAGAAATCAACGATCTCAACTCCGGCCCAGAGACTAAATAGAAATTCGATCAAAACCCAACTGGGTTTTCTTCAAATAATGAATACATTAATAATCCCTAATTGCTCCACATCATCAAGAAAAACAGAAAAAGAAGTAAAGCAGAGTCTTTTACTGTTTCTTACCTCATAAACTCATGTGGGTTGTCTTCAGTAGTTGCTATCTCTAGAGCCCGTATGGTTAAGTTTCAATCTTCAGATACACCCAACTCTGTTTTGGCCCTTTTGAAAGACTATGGATTTGACAAGACTCAGATTGCTAAATTTGTTACCAAACGGCCAGTATTCCTAATATTAGACCCTGAGAAAATCCATTTGCCTAAACTAGAATTCTACCATTCTATTGGAATTTGCCTAAATCCTTTGGCTGGTGATTTAGGGACTGTCGGACTGGGGTTTTGACTTTTGAGTAACTCCATATGCTATTCACTTGGACACTAAGGCAGGGAGTTAGAAATCTGAGGGGCGATGGTTGAGGGCTGAGATCAATTTGGTGAGAGAAGATGAGAGATTAGAATAGATAGACGATTGTCGAAATAGTCTTCTGAGTTTTGAGATTAGAGAGAGTGAGATTGTGAGAGACAGTCAGACGAGAGAGTAGAGACGAGAGTATGATGTTATCAAGACTTCAATTGGATTTTCTATTTCGGTTATTCAGTTAACCGAATAACTAAAAATCAAAAACCAAACCCGAACCCGAAAAGCGAAAATAAAATCGGATATAACCGAAGTATAAAAAATAACCAAAAAAATCGGTTAAAAAAGTAAGGTTCGGTTATTCGGTTTTATCCGTTTTTTGCTTGGTCATTCTTCGCACCTTGGATCATATCACAGATACTGCCTGCTGATGATGAGATGCAATAACATGCAAATCAGGCAAGCATTACACATGGAGTGTGTGCAAGTCCAAACTCTAAAGTTATTTTACTGAGGGATTAGATTTATTAACTTCAGAATAATGATATATAAGCACATACTTCAACATGATTTTCATTTTTCACGCAGAGTGAATGATGTAGCTTGTGATTCATGAACCTATCATTTCAAGACATAAACACAAGAATCACCATTCTGGATGAGAATCATGTACACAATTCTGAAAAAGTAAAATTTTCCTGAACTTCATTTAAATAAGATGCAACAAATAAAAAATAGTTGGAATGAAATTTATCCACATAATACCTACCCACAATTCAGGTACATGATTCAATGATGACGTGTCATGCGGCACCATGGACATCCTTTGAGACTCTATTTGAAGAAACCTCAGAAATCCTCTGGGGGTCGTTATGGACCTCAGCCAATGGATTCACAATAAACCCACCACCGCCCTGGAGCCCAAATCTCCTATTCTCCAGCTTAAAAGTATCAGTGTTCCCTTTCTTATCACCCATGTTGTGTAGAGCATCCACTGTTGAGGTTCCACCAGAAGCAAAGTATCTTAAAGTTGACTGTCGACCTTCTGTTCTTTTCCAGAGCTTAGAACTTATAAATTCTGCACCAGGTAGTTTGCAACACATGGCTCCTGCAGAGTCCGTATTTGGCATCCTTCCAGTTGACACACTCAAATCAAGTGAGATCTCATCCAAGACCAGCTCTAGGCCATGAACACGTGATTCCAAAGAACGCATTCCATCCTGTGACCTCCCAATGAATCCCTACAACAAAAATGAATGGGAGAAAATTGCTTCATTATAGTAAAGGCAGGAGTAGATAAACCAGTGAAAAATCTGATGGTACTAAAAACATGCATCAAACACAACCAAAACCATGTACAAACCAAAGGCAGGCTTAGAAAGTAGATTACACTATTCTCTCTCATTGCTCTACGACCTCTATCGACAAGCGTCTTAACAAAATTAAGTTTAATTTACCATAAATTTGATACATTTTCTTTGTCGGAAGTTTCTACTGAGTTAGTACCATATACCAAGTCACATCAAGGGTAAAATTATGTTTCATTGTTTAGTATTAGTCCACCAAGGTCTGCAAACTAGATCTCTCGACTTCCTTGTTGCTACAGTGATGCTCTTTCCATCCCATAAAAAGAGTATCATATATAAATTTCAAATACAAAATTTTGCATAGGACAGAATTTACAAACAACTTTTTTCAATTGATTTTGTGTCAATATTAAACTTTAAAGCTAAAATTCTTATTGCAATTTTATCAAAGTGTCTTATGGAATCCATAATACTCAAAAGAAGAAAAGTAGTATTTTCTTTAGTTGGTAGGAGTACAAAACTCCAAAACACCTTTTATTCCAAACTAGTTGGGATATGCTGAGAATGAGTCCTATATGTAAGCGTAAAAGTACAAGGATATATATATATATATATATATATATATATATATATATATATATATTTATGGGAGCCTAATTTCCAAGGATAAGAAAATTACCTGGAGTAGATCTAACAAACTGGACTGCTGGTTTTCAATCTGAAGAAGCTGTTTGCGGATCAAAGATAGATCCTCAAAGTCTTTCTGGTTCCTATAAAGATCCTCACTACCGTTACTAGCTACTGCTGTAGATCCTGACACCTCATCATGGTATAGAAGCACATGTGAGCCAGCTCTAGCCCCATCGAACTTGTTCATCTTTTCATCAGAGTCCTCACCGAAGAGCGTCCGCCTCGTTTCTAGCTTTGTAAACCTATTTATCTCCTCCTCATCTTTGTCAAATATTTTCTCACCCCTATCTTTGCTATCCCCAGAAACTACAGTCACAGATGGAGCAGCAATGCCAACTTTCCAATTAGCAGGCCGTTTCTTATGATCTAGCTTTCTGAACATTGCTGGATCTGTTTTCTTGATGGTACAATCTAGACGACTTCTTTTGAGGGCAGTGGCAGGGGAAGAACCATCACGTGCAGGGGAACCATTAGCCAAGCTATAATTCTTCCTCACTTGAGGAGCTCCAGAGCTAATGGTATGCGAAGTTTTTGAGCCAGGTGGATAGCATCCATCAGTAGCAACTTCTGTCCATTGTACATGAGAAACAAAATAATTTCAGAAAAGCCATTCTGTCCATTGTACATGAGAAACAAAATAATTTCAGAAAAGCCAATTGGGGATGTACCGTCCTTCACATTATCAATCTGAAATGACAATCAAAATCTAACATCTGGATATAATCAATTTTGTCGGTCATCTCAAATAATACTGCATAATGATTAATTATGTTCCCAAATGTGCAATTCCTTTTCTGAGGGTAACGGATAACAAAAATATTTGAACTTGAAAATAGATCAAACAATATGAAATCTTTCTTTTTCAAACACTATGAAATATTTCTCTCTTTGGTATTTAGCTTTTTCATCAAGACAGATAAATTATGAGGAAAACAATATCATACCTTTAGACGAAGATTGAGATTCACCAGGCAGTGAGACCTCATCGGATACATCTGGAATTTCTCTCCAAGCTTCCACCATCTGATTCATGGTCTCCCTCACTACCTTTACCTACACAATTACCAACACTTAATCCACATTACATCTACCTAATCAAATTTATCTAGATCTACATATCTTATATCTAAATACACATTGCATCTCTTTGCAACTCTAAATAAAAATAACAAGTATCAAACTATTGATCTATTTAAATTTAATTTAATAGAAATTACAAATCTAAATATTTTGCGACAGCAATCAAACAATTAAACTACTTAATAATTGAATTAACATGAAACCAAACCTTATCGAATCGTTTGGTTTCAAATGTCTTCAAACAGGAAGCCTTATACTCAGGCAACTCATTTCTCTCGACCACTGCCAACTTGGCCAACGCCTCCGCAGCTGCCTTCCTCATAGCCCAGTCATCACTACTCACAAACTCAACCAAACACTTGACCAAATTCCTCAATGCCTGCTGATTCAAAGTGCCTTCAGTTCCAATCACACTGCCGAAAACAGTCAACAGTGCTGCCTTCGCCTTAAAACTCCGAGACCTCAATAATTTCACCAGCCTCGGCAGCAGTCTCTTCAGAAACGCCGGCTCCGGATCCGGAGATCCGTCAATTGCCGCGGCCAAACACAAAGCCGCGCCGATCTGAGAATTCATGTCCTGTTCGGTCACCAAAGCATCAATTAATGGTTTAGCAATCGATGTGAAGGGGGGTTTAGTGATGTGAGACGAAATTGAGCTAATGGCGGTGACGCAGGCGGAACGGACTGCGGAGTCGGGGTCACAGAGGCGGCGGATTATAGAGGAGAGGAGTTTGGAGAGGTGAGGAGAGAGAAAGTTTCCGTGAGATTCAGAAAGGAGAGAGATTAAACGGACGCATTGTTTCCGTACGGGTGATTTGTCGGAGGAATCGGTGGTGGTGATTGAGGATAGGAAAGGTGGAATAGAGTCGTGACTGAGGGTTTTGGCGATGGATTCGAGCTCGGTGGCAGCGGCGGAGTAGGTGTCGCGGTCGGAGAGCTTGTTGATGCACGTGAGGACTCGGTGCTTGAATTCACATGCTGTGGGGGCTTGGTTTGTAGAGTGTTTTGCAAGGGCAGCCATTGTTGGTTAAAGTTGTAATGCTGGATTTAGATTAAGATGTGACGGTACCGACGGGCCGTGGTGATGTTATGGTCGTCCGGGTGGTGGAGCAGTAGGAATTCCAGTCGGCATAGCCGGTGTAATGGTGAGGTGTTCTTAGCCCCGCCGTGGGTGAAGTTTAAAAGCTCTGTACTTGTTTTTAAAGAGAGAGACAATAAAGATGGTCGATCTGGGAAGACGATGACGTTGCCGTTAATTTCAGTTTCTTTCCTGAAATTTTGGACACGACAGCGTTTGGGCCGCGTGTGTGTGTGTGAAATATCCCCTACTTTTTAAAATTGGAGATACTACTTGAAAAGAATTTATAATGTTTAAGTTTTGAAAATAATTTATAATTTTAATACTTAGTAAACAATTATTATACTAGTTATTTATATTAAAATTAAATAATTTCATCTTAATTTTGAGAGTTAAAATTTTATAAATAAAGTTTAAAAAATATTAGTATTAATTTTGAAACAAACACAATAATAATTTGGTTGCATATTGATTCAGATTTCCATGTGCAGCTTTTGTTTGTATGTAGACAAATAACATGGGAATGTTAATGTAAGCAGAATCAGAAATGTTAAAAAAAATTATAGAAACTTAAAATTTGGCTTTTCTTATACTACTAACCTTGAACTAGGGTAAAAAAGTTACTTATTTCACATGTGGAGTGGAGTGGAGTGGAGTGGAGTGGAGTCGAGTAGTAGACAAATTAGACTGGGCATATTCATGCATCTGAAGGGAAGGGAGCTTAATTATCCCACATTCCTTTTTCTTCCTTGCAATTGGGTCGCCCCAGCACAACCTCATCTTATCGCATGAACCCTCCCCCCTTCACCACAAAAAAATAAAAAGAAAGAAATGTTTTTTTGATTATTTTTTATTTTTAAAAGGTTAATTTGAAATATTTTTAATATTAAAATTGATATGAATCAAAATTTAAATAATAAAACATTAATTTTATACTTAGTATAGTACCTTTATAGTAATTTATACTGATTGAAATTAAATGAATTTGTATCAATTTTGAACTTGAAATATTTTAAAAGGTTAATAATAATTTTATATTACTTTAAAGTTCCCAAATTTTGGCATTAAAGAATAAAAATAACTAACCCTATGACTGATTATGACCTCAAAATTCTAAACTCTAATTTTGCTGAAAATGAATCATTACATAAATGTTTGCATCAGGGAATTTTTATACTAGTATCTACTCCCTCCATCCCATAATAACTGTCGCTTTAGCTTGATGCACATGGATTAAGAAAGTCATATAGTGCTATCATTTATTAATTAAAATTGGCATCACTACCCCTTTATGGGAAGTTGAAAACTATTAATACAAGAGAAAAATTTCTTAGGACAATGAGAAAAAGTAGGGGTGATATAGGAAAGTAAATAATTTATTCTCGTAGAAAGTTGTAAACGACAAATAAATTGAGAAAAAAAATTCCTTCTAAAACGACAATTATTATGGGATGGAGGTAGTACCTATTTTCCTCATTTTATACCCTTTTTTTCAGTAGAAAATAATTCATAAAAGTTTGTCGGCAGACAAGTTTCCAGGCATCATCATTTCAAATACAGTACAGCTTATTAATCAAGTTAATAAATACACAAATACTACAATTATTCAAAGGCTCAATTAATTTGGCCCACTATCACACTGTCTGTCTGCCTGGCTGCCTGCCTGCCTGTTAGGTTAGATATGAAACTAGCATTAATTTAATCTAAAGATCTAACAGATGGACGGACCTGACCTTGTAGTAGAGTGGTGTAGAGTAAAGGTTGAAGAAAATGACAAAAACAAGATTTCATTATTATTACGGAAAGGTGAGAAAGAACATAAATGATTGTCTGATAAGACAGAAAGGAGATCAACAAACAGGAGTTACCAGTACTTGTGGAACCCAGGCCTAAACTTTAGCTGAATCAATTCATCAACTTCTAATTTGGATACCACACAAATAAACGTGTAATGGCTATTTGAGGCATCTCCTTTCTCATAGTATGGTAACCAGCTGAGGCAGTGGATTGAGTTGTAGTGGCCATATACATAAAAGGAAGAGCTGTATAATGGCAGAGGGAGGTCAAGCTTCTTATTCTTCTGCAATTGAAGGGAATTGACATAGATAGACACATACATGCTATAGTAGTGGCTGCAAACATCTGTATCCAAATGAACCACGGAAATACAACAGATTTAGAATTGTCCAAAAGAGGCACTCCAGAATCCATATACCATATATAACTTTAGCTGCCATATCTGTGGAACAAACGCATCACGTGAATAACTTGTTTATTGTACAAATAAGTCCGCAGGCCAGACTTGAAGAAAAGCTGAATCATCATAGATCTCAGCCCAAAAGTCCAACAAAACCCCATGTTCACGTACAACCAGATTATCATCTCAGATTCACATGAGAATCCAGAAAGGTGCTCAGTGAAACCATCCAATCCCCCACCACTAAAGGCATGCAGGTCATGTACTGCCTACATGCCGAGTCCAAGAACCTATATTTATCCCACATTAAATCTTAAAAATGATCTCCCTGACTCCTGCCTCGTGGCTAACCTTTTAATCTGGCTGGCAAATGATCCACAAGAGAATTATTCCATGTAGATGTTTAGTAAGGCCTAATGGTGAGTGCTTGCTCCTCCAAAAATGCATCAGAATCGAGACTTGGTTTGGTTAATATATGATGATAAGAGCCTGCAAAGAAGACAAACTAATTTCCATTAGCCCACATTTCTAATTTTGTCTCTCTTATTTCTCACATGTAAAAACACCTTCCGTTCAGGCAACGTCCTTGCAAGGCTCTTTCTCTAGATTGGTTTGTGCTGTGTTAATCTCATAATGAATCACCTTCAAACCACTTCTTGCACTGTTCATGTGATTTCGGCATTTTTGGAGACTCATGGGTTTGCCCTTTGAAAGTTTGTTTACCATGAGGTTTTGAGGCTTTGGGAGGAGAAGATAGATAGCGACTGCCATAGTCTTCTGATATTTTTGTAGTTGTATGAGTTTGTTAGGAGTGAGGACAGAACACAATTCCAGAATTTTTAAAATTAATCTTTTCCTCCGCATTTACTTTGGGATAAAGTCATCTTTTATGCATTTCTTTGATCTATTGTTGCTGGTGACTTTTGAGGTGGGCTATCAGATACGTAGTGTGATTGGAAGGACATAACACTGATGCGCTGTTGTGTAATTGTATTTCTTTTCTTTCTTCCGGCAGAGGATTCCTTGTTCTCTTTTCATGTGGAGTATAACTCTTCTCAATTCATAATATTTCCTTTTTTTAAAAATAACTACCATTCCTAACTAATATTAACCAAGCAATGGCTTTAGTCCTGACAGAATAGGCACTTCATTTTGAGAACCAAAAACAATGGAAGAAAAAAGTATACAATATGCCGCTGCTAATAGTTCTAAATAAATCATACAGAAGGTCTTTCGTCACTAATAATATCAGTATTCTAAAAATATCCGTCTAGGTCTGATTAAACCCCGTCTAGGCGCTAGGCGATCCTCTACCGCCTCGATTTGGCTGGGCGCCTAAGCCCCCACTTAGTTTGAAGCTTTGCAATACTTAAAATCAATTTGATAAGCCTTAATTTGTACTTTATAATGTGTCATTTAAAATTTAAAAAGTTTACTATTTACTATATGTTTTGCATAGTATAACAAGTATCAAGTATGTACAAATATATATATATATATATATATATATATATATATATATATATATAGACCACGCCTAATTTGCCATTTGCCTAGCAAAATGCCTAGGCACCCACTTTGCCGTCTAGGTCTGCCTAAAAATTTTTAGAACACGGAATAATATGATGTAGGCAATGGTCTTAGCTCCAATTAACTATGCACAATGTTCGAAAAGCCGTTTGAGGCGTACGCCCGCCTTGAGGTGCGCCTCGTAACGAGGCGAGAGGAAACTGTGACGAGGCTACCGCATCAGATACAAAAGCAGAAACTTACGCCTTATTTGGCCGAGGCTTACGCCTCAGTGCGTTGCGCCTCGAGGCGGGTCAAGGCTTGCGCCTTGAGTTGATTTAAAAAAAAGCCCTAAAACTTTTTCTTTGACAGCTGCGACTTGCAACTTCAACTTCCTCTTCTTCAAAATTGCAACGTCCGACATCCAATAGTCAATCGACTTGCGATTGGTTTGTTTCTTCTTCGTCGTCTTCTTCTGCTGGCTGCGTCGTCTTCTTCTTCTTCTGGCTGTTGCTGCGTCTTCTTCTTCTTCTCTCCCTCTCGTTCTTTCTCGTCTTCTCTGTCACGGTTTTTTTTATTCCGTCTCCTTAGATTTCTGCTGGTAACAACAATTTTTTTTATTACAATTATTAATTATATATATATAATAATCATATGTATTAATGTATATACAGTAAATCAGTAATAACTAGTAAGTAATAACATTACTGTGAATATGTTTTTAAATTTCAATTAATGATTTTAGGCAAAAAAATATTACTACAGTGAATTGTTATTTAATATGTAAATTGTTTACATATTTATGTAAATTAAATTAAATATGTAAATTGTTTATATAAATATGTAAATATTTATACATATTAATAATTTACAATTTAATTTAATATGTAAATTGTTTAAATATTTATGTAAATTAAATTAAATATATAAATTGTTAATATAAATTAAATTGTTTACATATTTAAATTGTTTATATAAATATGTAAATATTTATATATATATTAAATTGTTTATATAAATATGTAAATTAATTTGTTTACATATTTAAATTGATTATATAAATTAAATTATTTACATATTTATATAAACAATTTAATTAAATTGTTTACATATTTATGTAAATTGTTTATAATTCCTATTATCGCATATATAAATTGTTTTGGGGACTTTTAGGTTTTCAAATTGAGGCTTACACCTCGGTTCGCCTCGACGCTTACGCCTCGACTCGTCCGGAGAAAAACACCTCGTACCGTTTTTAGCTTTTTCGAACATTGACTATGCATATGCTTAAGAGTTGAGATTAAGAGCTAAGACTAAGTAAGGTTACTTTCCAAACAAAAAGCAAAAAGAGAAGACTCTCATCCTCCTTTAATACCTCCTTCAACCCTCTTAAAATTTCATATGTTCTAGAAACTCCACCTTCGTTATATCCTAAAAAAAATTAAAGACGCCCAAATCCCATCGAGCACAAGAACTACCATTGCATTGTCCACTCTTATGCTCACATCTGGGCTTATCAACCAGTTGTGTCTCACTCCCCTGCCACAGTGAAACATCTACAAGGCTTAATAGCCTGCATGGGAACCCAATGAATACCTGAAACTGCCTAAACTTGAGAAAACCATAGAATGCAATCATGTTTTCATTTCTTATAGCCATCATCAATATGTGGATACAACCCCTCCCCCCACCCCCCTAATTTTCCCATTGTCAGTTCACTTTTGCTCTAGAATCCTCACTGGGATTTACCATCTTTTGTCTATATATTTATTGTGATAAAATATGAAAAAATGGTCAGCATACAACTGGACAGAAAATTAGGAGAGTTAAAAAAAATTCCACAAATATCAGGATTTAAAGCCCTTAAACAAGGCATATATGGCTTCTTATCTTCTTCCATTTAACCACCTGACAAAGAATTATCTATGCGCAGCATCAAATTAGATAATAAAACACAAAATACCCGCCACTGATTAAAGATATACATCCTTCTTTTGACCTCCTAACGGTAAAATATAACACAAATCAGATCCAAAGAGAACAGTATGATATAAGGCATATCAGATCCAAATAGTAAATTGTCTTACCGAATATGTAACTTTCAGCAAATGCTCAGGTCGTCGAAATAACCGCCGTCTACTCCGCTGCGGCGCCACCACTCGACGGTTAACTCAAATATACCTCGATTCGAACGCGTTACTTGCGTAACCTAAGAACTTATTTCTCCGTTGAGTGTTATACAATGTTACACCACGTAAAAAAAGTGCACAGTTTAAATTAAAAAGTGTTATATAAATATCAAACTACTAGATACAAACCCGCGCGTTGCAGCGGAATTATTCAATTTTTTAATAATAAATATGTACGTACAATTAATAAATTAAAATATAATAAAAAAATAATAAATTATTGTGCGATAATCAAATTTCACACAAAACATCCAAATAATCCAAATTAAAAACTCAAAGATCAACGTACTAATTATATTTAAAAGTTTCTAATATTTAAAACAACCAAGATACGCAGTAAAATGAGGTTATGAATTAAATTAATTTGAAGCAGTAAAGTTATAATCTTTCTCTATTTTAATATTCTTTTGCATTTTGTTGATTGACGTTTCAACATCAGTTGACTGAGATCCTTGTACATCATCATCGCTGATTGAATGTATAGGCTTTTTGCTTATAAGTGTGACACAGTTAACATCGAGCATTGACTCACCCTGTATAGAATATAATAAAAGAATTAAATTGTTTAGGATTCAATTACCGAGCGTTGCAGCGGGATTATTCAAATTTTTAATAATAAATGTGCATAAAATTAATAAATTAAAATATAATAAGAAGATAGTATATTATTGTGCGATTATCAAATTTTACACTATACATTATAGGGGGTAGTGGTGAGAGTTTAACAATTTGTGCATTACACTCTAAGAATAATTTGGTAATAATAAATTAATAATTCCAGAAGGCTCTTCTCCCACACTCTCTCTCTCTCTGGTAATACCACTGTTAGTAAATTAACTTTATCTCTCTAACAATGTAAGAAGCTTTAGCCACCTGAACAATGTAAAGACGGTATGTACAGGCAGGCAGGCAGCAATAACGTTTTGTTTGTTTTGACAAGTTTTGCTATTACCAGAATCATAGGGAAGGAAATTAATTAGTGGGGCAGTATTTGATTTTTCTTTTTTACCCAAACACAAACACTTTAAAAAAACATTTCCATTATTTTAATCCACTGATCTTCTGTACCGAAGAACCATAAAAGTAGACTAAAAACAAAAGGGATTAGAAGGGGATGTCCTGATTAGTCATTGATCAGCAAGGGATCTCCCATGACATACAACTTAACCTGTTGGTTGAGAAAAGCAAAAAAAGGAGTAGGTAACAAAGATGGCTCAGTTTCTCACCCAAAGGAACTTTTTGCTGCAAAACAGTACATTAATGCATCAATTTCACAAATAACACTACACACGGACAGGATACATTTGCAATCAATCCTATCCATAAAATAACTTTAAAATGTGATGTTCATTAGGAAAGAGCCATGAGGTAGCAGTATATATTTTGTAAAACAAACAAAATAGTAAAACAATAATCTGTGTATTAAAGACAATAGATATTTATATCTTATAGTTTTCTTTTTACATATTATATATTTATATCCCCTAACCTCTATATATAAGTGTATTTGTAATATTAAATTAATTGAAGAGTTTCATTTTTTTTTATGATGCAGATTTAGTGAAGTGATTTCAGAGGAAGCCCAGTAAATGCAGAAACATGGTAAGCAAAGCAGTAGTAGTACTACTACTACCACCACCTCTTCTCTCTCTTTATATAATCGCCATAGTCTTTCTATTTCTCTCTCATATTAGAAGTTGCTAACCTTAAAGTTTTTTGTGCTTGTTTTTGTTGATAAAATAAACAGAGGAAGCTGATGGGAGACAGGGAAGAGTAATTGTTTACAACTACAAAGGAAAGACCTAAGGATCAACATCATAAGACAAAGGTATAAAGTATCTTCTTCTTTTTTTGGTGTGTGTTCTGTACCAACCCCAAGAGATTTCTAAAGAAAAAATTAAGTATTTCTTACGTTAGTTATGTTTGGGAAGAGAAGATAAGTGGCGGGTGGAAAACATTTTCCATCAAACTCAATTGAAAAAAAGATCAGATAAAAATTTTGTCAAGATGGTTAAAAGAGTTGATGTGCTTTAACAACTTTAAGTTTGTGTTGTTAACGACTTTAAGTTTGTGGGGTTTAAGCTGGGTTTACCTCAAGGCCTTCAGCAGCAGCCCAAACTTTAAACACATACGGATCTACTGAGACCAAAGCAACCAAAGAGGAGTTCCCCCAAGGCTGTATACATCAGTCTTTGCATTAGCTTTCTTGAGTCCTGGTGCTCAGTAACCTAATGCTCTTGCAGTCGCAATCACATTGGAATTTGCACAAAGTGACATACTTTATTTGCACAAAGTGGCTGCCTCACATATCATATACTTGCCATTCAAGCCAAATACATAACCACAGATCACATGATAAGTCCTCCAATTTCAGTTAAACCCATCAAATTACATCAATGTTATTTAAAGAAAAAAAGTATACTTACCCAGTTTGGCTCATACATGTTAGACCCATATGAGCAACTATGACAGCAGCCCCAGCTTTTGCCATTGAATCATATTCATCCTCATTTAAAGCGTAAGGGGTCGTCAATAAACCCATTTTATGAGTTTTGCCAATCATCTCAACCTCCAAGCTGAATACCTGAAAAAAGGAAAGAAACATCAAAGAGCCCAGATTTTGTCTAAAATTACCATCAAAGAGCCCAACAGTTGGAAAATTTTTTACTCCAGAGCATCTACTTGACATTCAAGCCAACTTACTTTGAAATTACATAATCACAGATCACATGATAAGTGGCTGCACAAAGTGACATACTTTATTTGCACAAAGTGGCTGACTTTAATATTCCACGTCTCTTTTACAGGGCTGATTTCATCAACAAAATCGTACCTAGTCGTCATCTAAATACTGGGATAAATATTTAATAATTAGTAGTAGTTGAATGTTTGTAGCATGAGATGTTGGGTATTGAGTTGGTATTTATAGCCATAATATCATAAAGTAGTGATTAATATCAAAATAGCTTATATAAATCTAAACAGTGTTTAGATTTATCATAATTATATTAAAAAGGATATTATCATAATTAAAATAAAAAGGATAATATTATAATAGTTGATATAAATCTAAATATTGTTGAGATTTATCATAATTAAATTAATAAAGGATGATATCATAATAGTTGACATAAATCTAAACACTGTTTAGATTTATCACAATATCATAATTAAATTAAATTTAAAAGGATAATATTATAATAGTTGAGATAAATCTAAACACTGTTTAGATTTATCACAATATCATAATTAAATTAAATTTAAAAGGATAATATTATAATAGTTGAGATAAATCTAAATACAGTATATTAGATTTATCACAAGTCTAGCACAATAGCATGAAATACAACATATATACAGCAGTAACAAACCAATATAAATCTAAACAGTGTTTAAATTTATCATAATTAAATTAAATTTAAAAGGATAATTTATAATAGTTGAGATAAATCTAAACAATGTTTAGATTTTTCACAAGTCTAGCTCAACACAAGTAACTGATTACTTCATCAGACAAAAGTATGAAATACAGCAGATCTACAGCAGTAACGAAAAAAACATAATTAAATTGGTGAAGGGAAACTGTCTTGAAAAAAGAAATACAGCACATCTACAGAAGTAACGAACCAATAATTTCACAAAGAACATCATTAAACAGATGAAGGAAAACTTACTTGAAAAAATATTTTCCGAACAGGAGCCACCACCAACAAATAGTACACCAAAAGCGAGGATAATGAAAATCTTTCCTAGCCGCATATCAGCATTTTCTTCAAATTTTTGAACTGTTCCTGTCTCATTCAGTACTGCTACCTCTTTGTCAAAGATTTCTTTGCTATAACTGGGTTTTTTAGATAACGATTTTCTCGTCATTTTGTCCTTTGTGCCGTTTGGAGATTTCACTGGGAGAAAGACACAAGATGCGTTGCGACATCTAAGGAGGTATGGTTGTAAATTTGACTTTGATACTTGGACTTACAGTTGGCCTGTGTTCTGGACGCTTCCTTAGCATGCTCTTCTTTAAGCCAGTTTATCTCAATTGAAACTTTTTTGGAATAGTAAGTGAGAGTTCGAGGCTAGATAAGGGTATCATCAATTACCACCGGGAAGATAAGTCGGTGTCGAGGAAAACCGGTGGTAGGGGTTTCGTATACCCGGAAATCCGATTTCCGTCGACGACATGGCAAGCGATGCGAGATCGGATTTTTATATCGAAGATTATCATCAGCCGGTGACAGTATGTATGAGCCAAAGACTCCGTCAATTGCGCCGATCGAATGTTATGTGCCGATGGAAGCCATCTATGGTTCCGGATATTAGTTTAGAGGGGCTCTGTTGTGAAGGGTTTTTTGATAAAGGACATTTAGGAGTAATAATTGTGATGTACAGGTGTTGTAAGGTTAGAAGGACAGATGGCAGTACATGTGATATGACAGATGTGAATATATTGTGTCATGTACTGTTGTGTTGGGTTTATTGTTTTTAAGAAAAAAAAAATTATCATGTACCGTGATGGGTAATAAAATTATATTTTAATAATATTATCTTCTCTGTTTTTTTTTGTTTTTTTTTTTCTTTTTAAAATAATTTAGAGAAAAATCGATAGAATAATTTATTCATTAAAATTAAATGGGTCTAAATTATAAATATGGTAATAGTAGAGGGAGAGAATTCCTCTATATATTTAAGATTGAGATCGGTTATAAAATAAAGGTTAACTTAACAAGAGAATTAGTTAAACTATAATTTTTACGGGAAGATGAAAAGTTTAAAAAAAACTTAATACTTATGTCTAATAAGTCACCTATAATCTCTTTTCTACTTTGAATTTTAAAATAGACAGAAAAGAAAATAAATGGACGGAAAATTTAAGTTTTATTTTCAATTCTTATGTTTTTTAATAAACGGAAAAGAGAAGAAATTGATAGAAAACTTGACCACTTTTCCTGCTAAAGTTTTTCGTCCAAAATTGGTCCGATTTGGACGGAAAAGAAATTGGAATAAGTAATATTTTTATAATTTTAATATTATCCTCAACTTTTAATATAATAAATTTTAAATTACAACTCATGTCCTCAATTTTAAATTTTCTATTAAAAATTCAGAAACAACACAAATAAAAACTTCAAGTTTTCTATTCTTTTCTTTCCTTTTCTAATTTAAGTTTTCTATTCTTTTTTTTTTCTATTCAAAACTCATAAACAGAGTGTTAATTTACATGAAGATATATCTTAAACGTTTTTTATGGAACACTGAGAGTATTTTACTTTAGAAAAGTAATTGAATAAAACAATAAAGGGTTTAAAATAAATTTGTTAAAAGTTTTATTAATATCAATACACCATAGATAATGTTTGAGATGACTTCAAATTAAAATGCGATTACTAATTTTCATTACTACTTTTGCTTATAATGGTTTAAAAAAAAATAGTTTGTGATTGGTAAATAAAAAGTACTTAAATTAATAAAAAGTAAAAAATATTTGGTACAAAATAATTTGTTAATTACTTATTTCAAATGTAAGTTCTTAAAAATGAATATTTTGAAAAGTAACGACTTATAACTAATGGAATTACTAAAATATGATTAATTAGTAATATGTTTGGTCAAATTTAATTATTAAATTTGAAAAATAATCATAAGCTCCAAATTAAAATTTATGATTATTTTCATAAAAAATAATTATAAACAGTTTTAAAATTAATTTGCCAAACATTTTTTTTATTAAATTGATTATAAACAGTTTTGATTGTTTATAATCTATCCCAATTCCCAAACACTCTCGTACTCTAGGATTGTTTTAAAAATATAATTGTCGATTCTGATTAAATAGTTTGTGTTAAGTAAATAAAAATATCTTACATGAGTAAAAAGTGAAAAGTGCTTGACGTAAATAAACTGCTAATCATTTATTTTGCAAGTATAAAATACTAAAATGGAAGATTTTGAGAAGATAAAATGTGTAGCGGATGAAATTATTAAAATAATTAAGGACCAAACCTGATTATTAGATTTGATAAATGATTAAAAAAATCAATTTAAATTTCTGATTATTGTCAAAAATCGATTATAAACAATTATTAAGATTAAATTATCAAATACTCTTAACCTCTTAAAATTAATTATAAACAATCTCAAACACTATATTAATTTACTAGCTGTGTCCCGTGCCTTCGGCACTACATGGACGGTGGGATTTATCCCAAACTTTGGACGGCCCAAATAATTTATTAGAATGAGATAGATTTCCTCATTTACTTTATTTTCTCTCCAATTTAAAGCTCACAGTGTTATTGTGGTTGATGTGTTAAAATTATGTACTGTGCAAGTACACAGTGTCGAATTGAATAACAGACAAGTACAGGTCGAACTCACAGAGACTATTTTAATTTTAATGTTTCATTAATATCTATTTTAGGTGAATTGAAAATAAAGATTAAAAATTAATTAACTATAATATGAAACAAATAATAAGGAAATAATCTAGGAATTCGAATTCATTAAATAATAAACATAACATATAATTCAATATCTTATATTTTTATAACTCAATTATGATTTTGATCTCCCTTCCATTTAATTTAGTAATTTTACAATTAACGTGGACAACAATGAATCAGAAATTACAATTTAGTAATTTCATAAGCATAGACTATAAAAATTTAATGATTAACTATAATCCATCAAAACTTCTTTGAGCAAAAATGAATTATGAAAACTCATATATTAATAATAATATATCAAGACCTCTTAATTAATTTAAAATCACATAAGAACTATAAAACGAAGATATTTCAATAACGAAACATGAAAACAAAATCAATTAAATATAAAACAATAAATAATAGAAGAGATGAAAAATATTATCACGGATAATTATTAAATTTCATATTTATCTTACATTACAAAAATTAGCTAGACATAGAAAATAACTAAACTAACTACAATAAAGAAAACAAGAAGATTAAAAATAATTAAAAAAACTCCATTTAATTAAGGATCATTCAACGAATCTACTAACTTATTCCTACAATGAAGAAGTAATTTAATCTATCCTACTCCTAACCTAAACTAATACATAAATATCTAATACCCTCCCAAAAAATAAGAGACCTAATTATAGGAAAAATTACTTTGAACTATGATTTAGATTCATTGAACTTAGACATTTTTGTTTCCTTTTCATGTAGTTTCAACTTCCTAGTGATAATCAATTTCTCAAACACATCTTCTAGATAAATACTTTCCTTTGTTGGATTTGATTTGTAGATTAAGATTGTTTCACCTTTTTCCTTGTCCTCGTAGGATTCTTCTTAAATATTGAATAAAATATATTAATTTAATAAATTAATATAGTTAAAAAGATAAAATTAAGGATACTAAAATATATGAATTATATGTGTCTATAAGTGATAAACGTGTATTTAATTTTTCCTTAATTTTAAACTAGCATAAAATTACGATCTTCCAAATCAGCATAAAATAATTCAGAGGCTAAAGTAAAGCCAAACAGACCAAGGTCTGCCGTCTATATATATCTATATATACGCGTGCAGTGCAGGAAGAGGGAGAGTCATTGTGTCAAATACTACTACGATAGCATTTCGCCTTCATAGAGAATCTTGAAAGCACAGTCTTGTTCGTACTTTTTCGGAGCTCCGATACGGTTAAAAATGCCTGATGAACACCAGATCAACCCCCAGTCGTCTGAAGAATCGTGAGCAACTTTTTGTTTTCGGAAACGTCTTTTTTTTTTCTTCTTCTTTGATATAAATATTTATTTATTCATATATATCAGATTATTCAGTACTCTATATTATACAACAATTTGTTTGTATGTAATGCTTGTAATTTATACGTGATTTACATTTGATGTACAGTAATGAATCAACGTTATCGTTTCAAGAAGTAGAGAAGGTGGAGTTGAATGCAGCAAGAACGACTGTCAGTGATGCCTTGAACTATCTCTATTCAGTGAAAGTTGCTTTTGGGGGCAATAGTGAGGAATATCATGGTTTTTGTGATCTGATGCTAGATCTCAAGGCACTAAGGTTTGGGAACAATCTATCCCTTAAAAAAATTTAATTTTCTTATGGTATCTGTTTAGGCTAGCAGTTTGGAATCAATTCTTTATAATATTGCACAATGTTTAAATTTTAGTTTATTGGAATACCATAACAGATGGGTTTAAGGTTGATCATTTTAAAGATTTATTTATAAATAGAAATTACCTTTAATTTTATCCAAATTTTATATTTAAGGTGGCACTTGAGAGTCTGGAGCCAATTTATGTAAGTTGAAGCAGGGAACTGCGTTTGCATAAGCCTTAATCCAACCTATTTCCTTTAACTGTTGAAGGTATTGGTCCAAGGCAAAGTGAAGCTAAGATAGATTACACAAGATCACACAAAATTATTAACAAAAGTTGAGTTTTTCTCTTACTTTATTACAAACCAATATTAGATTCAGAGTGGTTTATTAGTACAAGATAGAATAAACAAAAGTGAGTTATAAATAAAAATTGCAAATAATTGTAAACTTAAGTAAGAAAACCATTTTATGTATTATCATATACTAATTCAAGTAAATTAGGTAGTTTTTTGTATATTAATGATTTATATTCTAGATAAGTTCTTCCTAAATCTGAATACTGCTATTTACATGTATATTCTGTTGTTATATTGTGCAAGCTTGTTTTACTTGCTCAAATCATTCATTATCTGAAAAGAGTGCGGTTTGGTGCTTCCACCTAGGAGAAGTTTCCTTTGAACTCCTGCTAAATGATTCTTAGATCATTATTCTGTTCTGCTAGAAAACCCGTACTGTTACTTTTACTTGCAGGAAAAGAGTTTAATCTTATAGGCCTATATACATGTAGACAGGATTAAGAAAAGAAGATAAAAACTAGAGAGAACCATTATAGTATAGAACATCTTCTACAAAGAGGTTGCAGACATTGAGTGTTATGGTTAACTACTGATCTTTAAAGTAATACTGCTTATACGACTTAGAAGGAGGAAGAACTTGCTTCTTGACAAAGTAAATAACTTGATTAAATTGCATCTTTTTATTGGAAAATGAGATAATGGAGTAAATTTTGTTTGTCATTGACGCTGTTGCCCCTAGATCTGAGACCATTTAGGAATATTAACTTCTGAAGCATAGATAAATTGCCCAACTGATTAGATATCTCCGTTATGGGTGTCATTCGTAGAATCTCTATACTTTGTTGTTTCCTTATAAAATGATAACGTGTCTATTATTCCCTCAGAATTCATGGAGTCCTAAAGTTGCTGTCTGAATGTTAAGTTGTATTTTCTTGGGTTTCGCGGGTCTGTGGAAAAAGCATTTCCATAAGTTGGCCATACCTAAATAAAATACCATTCTCAGTATAAGAGATGTCATCTACACTTTGTCATGCTGAATTACGAATACTGCGTACACTTTAATTGTTATTGTGTTTTTGATTGATTTCTCGTGGTACTAAATCGGAGGATCTTTTATTTGTTTATATTTTTTAAAATGAGGATTTAATTGTTGGAGATACAGTTTTTTTTGGTTTGTTGGGGTGTAGGATACATTTTTTTATACTCCAGGTGTATCGGGGTCGGGGCGGGACCCCTTCATTTTTTCCCTTGGAATAAATAATGATTTAGTTATAAAAATTGAAATTAATGGTTGTTTTTAATATACATGATGTAGTTGGACTAAAATATTTTGAATAGTTAGGACATGCTGTGCACGTCACTTGCCAAACAAAAAGGGAGAATGTCCGACATGTGAATTTGGTTTCTGAAGGATGCAACTCCGTTTTGTACCAAATCCACATTGTAAGCTGACGGTAATGGTTAATTATCTAATCCAAAATCATCATTAGAGCCCGACCCATATGGTTTCTTCATATCGGCTTTTATTGATTAGGTGTTGACATCATCAAAATCTTTCTGCATTAAGTTTATTCTTGTAATGTGTCATTTAATTGAGCATATCATTTGATATTTATGGTGCAGAATTACGACGTCGGGAGTGATATCGAGGGTTAAGGTATTGTTTGTCAATCACCCGGAACTTCTTGAGGGGCTCAACCCATTCTTGCCAGCAGGATATAAGATATCTGTCCCTTGTTCAAGCAAGTCTGGTTTTGATTTTGAAGAGGCAATGAGATTTGTTAACAGAGTCAAGGTACACATTGTCAAAAGCAATTGAACTGATTAATTTTGGATATCTAAGCTTCTATGTCAGTTGAGTAATGTTGCAACTGCAGGAAGCATTCCCACATGACAAAGTGTGCTATGCCTCCTTTCTGAAACTTCTCAATGGATATCACAACGCTAACACGAATATTGCGGAGTTTGACCGGAAAGGTTGTTACTGTTACTGATCTCAATGTTTCCCTTTTGTTATTCATCAGAATATAAAAGATAAATTATTAAAAAACAAATAAGAAGCCAAGAGAGGAGGAGGGACTGTTATGTTCTGGGAGTTGGGAGGAGGTTCTTTTACTGTTTTTTTCCCTTGTGAAACTGGGAGTATAGAGTTAGGCTGGCTAAAAAGAGGGAAAGTACACTTTCAATATTCAACAATCCATTAACCTAAGATGGTATAAGGGGAGAGCTTCCATAGTATAGGTAAATATAAATGACTGGCATTAGTTTGTTTAAGATATAATACCCACCAACGGTACTGACGCATAACATAATTATTAGAATGTGTACTGACTTCTCTTTTGGGTTTTGTCCTATATATTATATGTTGGATTTAATTAAAAATAAGGATATCATAGTTGTATTATTGTGTGAATAAATGTTCATTTCCAACTCTAATGTCTCTTTATTATTTATGGGTTTCTTATTTTCTTGTATTGTAGATGAGCGTTCTTCATCAAAATAGGAAAGATTTACTCGAGGATTTCTTTGAATTCCTACCTAAGTCAGAGCAAGAGTTGTCAATAAACCAAAATGTAGTTAGCAATGCAACACATGATGAAGTTAGTGATTGCTTCTTGATTTCCGAAATTAGAAATTCAGTAGTAGATTATGTTCTTGGAAATTTAGGCTCCAACTATGTTATGTTCTTTACTTATCATATGCATTACTTGTTTATCCGTGTTACTACTTTTTTACCTCACTTGACTGCTTACCCTTTTTCCTTAGCCGCCTGCTCAAATATGCTTTATTACGGAATAAATGATTTCTAGGTCACTCTATTTTAGCTTAACTTACAAATGAGCAATTAACTCACTGAACTTTAGTTTGCTAATAAAATATTTGTAATTTGTTAAGTCTGTTGACTTTTAACGGAATTTGATACATAAGCAACTGAGTTGGAAAAAAAAGCTTGTGTCAATAAACGGAATTTGACACATAAGCAACTGAGTTGGGAAAAAAAATTTATGTGTCAATAATTATCTCACGTGGCCTTTATTATGTGGATCTGAAAAGAAAAATTTATACCAAATGAATTTTTATTTAATTCTTTACAAATAATAATATAAATTAGAAAATTTTGTCAAAAAATAAGAAAATAAATAAAATATATATTTAAATATTTTTGTAATTAATATCAAATGATTTTTTATTTATTTATAAATATAATAATATAAATTAGAGAAGTTAGCCAAAAAAACAAAAAAATAAATAAATAATATATTTAATTATTTTGTATTTAATATCAAATAAATTTTTATTTAATTCTTTACAAAAATAATAATATAAATTAGAAAAATTTGCCAAAAAATAACAAAATTCATTTATAAAGAATTATTAAATATATTATTTTATATTTCGCCTGAAAATCAGAATTCTTGCCCTAAATCCACAAGTATTATATCTGTTTCTGAGTTTTGAACGGAAAAAAAAAAGAATAGAAAACTTGAAGTTCTGAGTTTTGAACAGAAAAGAAAAGAATAGAAAACTTGAAATTTTTCTTTGTGTTGTTTCTCAATTTTTAATAAAAAAAAATAAAAAATTTAAAATTGAGAACATAAATTGTAATTTAAAATTTATTATATTAAAAGTTGAGGATAATATTAAAATTATAAAAATATTACTTATTCCAATTTCTTTTCAGTCCAAATCAGACTAATTTTAAACAGAAAATTTTGACAAGAAAAATGACCAAGTTTTCTATCAATTTTTTTTTAATTTATTTTAAAACTCAAAAACATAATAATTGAAAATAAAACATAAATTTTTCGTTTTTTTTTTCTATTTATTTTAAAACTCAGAAATATACCGTAAATAATTCAACACCCAAACATAGAGATCTGCTTTTATTACAGAGCTAAATAAGCTGTGAACCTAAATCGTCAAATTTCCATCAATGGCAGTCTCCAACAAAGGCAAATCTTTATTTCTCTATTTTCTGTTAATCTTCGATTTCCTTCGCATTTATGCAAACCCAAGTTCTGGCAATTCAATTGAAATCGATCTTATAATATGTTGAGCTTACCGGCCACGACCAGCACCGGCGTCGGGGTTGGCGTCTTCACCACTGCCACCAAATGCAAAGAAAAAAGGGAGGAGGAATTGTACAGTAGAATTAAATAACTTCCTCCTGTTAATACGACGAGCTCCTCCACTTATCTCCTCGTCCCTGATCTCCCTTCCGCCAAATTCACCACCTATGATGTTGCCTCTCTCAAAGATCGAACCCTATTTTACTCTGGAAGAAGTGAAATGAATCTTTCTCCCATTGTCTCGCTCTTTTAAGGAGGGAGGAAGGAGGTATAACAAAAAGAAAAATAAAAAACAAACTGGAAAAACATAAAGGGCATTTGTCCAAAAATACTTTTGATTTTTACCCCGAAATTTTACTTGCACTCTAAATTATTTTTTTTTTTCAAAAATACCTCTAACGTATAAAACGTGGCTCAAATATGCCTCTTCTATTACAAAAATGACAGCTAAATAAACAGATATTAATTTATTTATGATGTGACTGTCACGTGGCAAGATTGATTCTTATATGTTAAAAATGAGTTATTTTATAAATTTTCTTTTATCATTTATATGAGTTAAAAAGCAAAAATAATACTAATAAATTATACTAAAAATAAATTAATAATTAAATTAAACAAATAACCAAAAAAAAAGAAGTAAATAAACTACCCTCCTCCCCTGCCCTTTCCCCTTCCCAGTCCCCACTTCTCTCTTCCCCGTCCCTTCCCCCTTCCTCGTCATTGCCGTCCCCTTATTTCCTTTACTCGACATCCCTTTCCCTTATTCCGTTTAGCAGATGTTTCATTCCCCTTTCCTGTCATGTCTTATTCTCATCCATACTAGATAGCAACAAAAGAAAAATAAATAAAAAGATTAGCACAAAATAAACCATCTGTACCATCGACAACGAGTGAAGATGTCGGCGATCTAATCGGCAACAAGTGAAGACACACACGAGCAGATCTGCAAACATACTTTTATTTTCACTGTTCTCCCTCTTGTTATTTTTCATCTTTATTTTATTTTATTTTTTTTCTTTTTCTTTTTGCTTTCGTTTGGGCTTATTGGTGACAATAAATTTGTTGATAGGTGTTAGGGTTTTGCTTCAATTTGGGACCCTTTTAAAATTGATTTATTTGAGTGGTTGATTTTGCTTTATTTCATTTATCTGCCTTGTTAAAATTATTGTTATTGTGTTCTGGTTTATCTTATTGTGTGTGATGGTAGTGATGAAATTTTTCGATGGGTGATTTCTTTTCTTCTTCTGTTCTTTTATTTTTTTTCTATTTGGGCTATGGTGGTGTTGTGGTGAGTAGTATTAACGGTGGTGGGTTGTGCTAATGCCTTAGTGGTGGTGGCGGGTTGTGCTAACGCCTTGGTGGCGGGTGGATCTCGTGGTGGTGGTGGTGGGTCTGTTGATGGCGTGACGGTGCATGGTGGTGGATGGTGATGGATATCTGAATTAATTAGATTAAAAAAAACTTATTTCACTAAATATTCATGTGATAATTACTTAAAAAAATAAGTCTCGAAAGAAATAATTATTTACATAAAATATAATTATTAAAAAAAATAAGTATTTACATAAAATATAGTTATTTAAAAAAGATAGTTCATTCTACCTAATCATTTTTACTTAATAAAATTAGTAATAAATAAAACTTAATTAATAACATATATATAATATATAAAATATAAAATATATCTAAAATATTATTTTTTATATCCATCAGATGTCACATTAGTAATTTTAGTTTTAATTATTTGTCAGTCAGTAAATCTTGCGACGTGGTAGCCACATCATAAATAAATTAACATCCGTTTGTCTAGCTGTCATTTTTTTAACGGAAGGGGCATATTTGAGCCACGTTTTATAACATTAGAGGTACTTTTGGGAAAAAAAATAGTTTAGGGTGTAAGTGAAATTTCGGGATAAAAGTCTAGGGTATTTTTGGACTTTTGGCCAAAATATAAATCACGGGAGTGGTTAACATGAAGTAACTTCATGGTAAGTTTATTTAATGTCCAATATAGTGCTAACACATAGGCGAAGAGATTACTCTTCTACCTGTGTGTCAGCACTGTATTGGGTATGAAGTGAACTTACCATGAAGTTCACTTCATGCTAACTGGATCCATAAATCACCCATACCAAATTCTTCTTTAATATTATAATTAATTAGTAATTCAAGACTTACCAAAAAGTAAGATACAATACAATATATTATTTTTAATTTATATTATTATATTTGTAAAGAATTAAATAAAAAATTATTTTATATTAATTACAAAATAATTAAATATTTTTTTTATTTATTTTTTTATTTTTTTTGACTAACTTTTCTAATTTATACTATTATATTTGTAAATAATTAAACAAAAATTCATTTGAGATTAATTACAAAAATATTTAAATATATTTTTTATTTATTTTCTTATATTTTTTGGCAAACTTTTCTAATTTATATTATTATTTGTAGAGAATTAAATAAAAACTCATTTGGTATAAATTTTTCCTTTTAGATTCACATAATCAAGGCCACGTGGGATAATTATTGACACATAATTTTTTTTCCCAACTCAGTTACTTGTGTGTCAAATTTCGTTAAAAGTCAACAGACTTAACAGAATTGCAAACGTTTTGTTAATAAACTAAAGTTTAGTGAGTTGACTGTAAGAAAAAAAAAAGTTCAGTGACCCATTTGTAAGTCGACCTAAAATAGAGTGTCCTAAAAAGTATTTAACCCGCTTTAGTACTAATGTACTATGTAACGACCCCAAAATAGGTCCATTCCATCCAACCTATTCTGAGTCGCCAAATACATGGTACAGAAAATAACTGTAACTTTATTACAACAATTGTCGTGCAAAATACAACAACACATATGCTGTGAGTTTGGATACAAATATATACCAAATGTGACTCATGTTCCAACCGTGTACATCACCTCACAATGACACTTTACATAAAGGTATAGTCAAAAACTGTTTTAGAAATTAGAATCTTTGGGAAGTGCTCAAGGAAACCTTCGTACATGGGAGGCCATGCGTCTAGGTTATGATAGATATCATATGGCCACAGAATTATTCTTGGTTGACCCAATAGACCCCAAAGAAAAACGAGAAGATTACTATCATATTCTTCCCAATGGTAAGTCTTCTCTTGACATATCATTATCTCTACTGTCTCTAATTGAAAATTATACTTCAAACAAATACCAAGATTATATAGGTAGTGCTCGTATATATACTCAGCGAGTGGATGAGCACATCCCTGTCTTATGATGACATGAGGTTGTATGTCGTTTGTAAGACCCCGAATTTTATGAAATAAAAGTATTCAATTTTTCTTATAATTACTATTCAGTAAATGGTTAAATTGATAAAAGTTTAAAGTTATGAGTGAAATATGATTTTTTTTCAAAATAAGCAAGTGGTTATAAAATAATCATTGTTGTCGGGGAATATTCGTTTGGTCGTGGAATATTCTTTCTGTCGGGGAATATTCGTACAACGGCGCAGCTATTTGTGGGCCCCATAACGAATAACTGTCGGGTGAAGAAAACGATAAATTTGAGTTTTTACAAATAACGGCGTAGTTGTTACCGTTAACACTGTTGGAATACCCGGTGGTTAAAATACAGTAATACGCGTTATTGCACAGTAGCACACGGTATTGCACAGTATTTTTAAAATTATTGATTCTTACGTAAGAAGGCACTACTCAATAATTGTTACAGTAATTACTGTTCAATATTTTATTTTATTGATTCAATAATTGCTGCGTTGATATTTTATATTATTGTTGTTTCAATAATTATTGCTGCACAGTATTTTCTATTATCAGATCAATAATTCATATTATTTGATTAATATTATTAGATAGCATTATTGGCAATGACTAGAAAGTTCTGTCTAAGGAGAGGTTTGGTCATCTAATTGCGCGCTAGTAAGGAGAAATCCTTATTGGAAAGCCCCCTCTTTCCTGGGAACGGCCTGGTTGTCATAAATGTGATTCTGTAATATTATTTGTGAATAATTAATTATTGATTCATATGATAAGAAAATATTTATTTTATGTGGATATAAACGAGGGATATATTTTTGTGGTTAAAAATGAAGGAGATAATGTTGATGTTTTTATCAGTATTTTTGTCGGAATGGAGGTATTAAAAATCAGGGTTTTTGAGATATTTTGCGGGGGTTATAATTTTTAATCCGACCGTTGGATCGTGGTAATTTTTGGATATGTTATACATATATAAGTTGAGTATATGTCCATAAATTTTGAACCGTTAAAAATGAACGTATGATTTGTTATGAATTTTAAGAGGTGGCTGATTCGGAAATCAGGTTATAAATCATTTTTGGTGGAAAATTCTAGAATTGGTGGGCCCCACTTGTGGTTGGTGAAGAAATGTGCTGAATTATATTTCAAATGTGGTGGGTGGGAATAGTAGCAGGTAAGGCCATCAGGTTGCAGGTCAAACCTACCAAAATTTTCCTATAAATAGAGGGCTAAGTTAGAATTGAAAATCACACCAAAAACATAAGCTTTCTCTCTTTCTCTCTCTATATTATGAAGCATATTTTGTGAGTTTTTAGATAATTGGTGAGTTGCTATTCATCAGTGCAAGTTTTCTTCAGCATCATATCCGATATCCAGTCAGAAATACTGCTCTTTTGAGGTAAGGGATTGTAAGGGATAGTAAGAGATATTAAGGGATTTTAAGGGTTGTTATGATTTTCAGTTTCGTAATTTTTCTGATCTTCAAAAATTCTGGAAAAATTTGAAATGATATTTTGATGAGTTTTCTTGATTGTGTCCAAAAATGGTGATTTTTGGATGTATAGATTGAGAGTTATGAATTTTATGAGAAAAGACTATTTTAAAAGTAATCGCTTATAATTCCTTGTGGTTAACTCCAAAATTGATGAAATTTTTATTGGGAGTACATGTATATGATAGAAGTATACTCTGTAAATTTCAGAATTTTTAGACAAAAGTACAATTTTTGATAAATGTCTAAATATTTGGCTATTTTGACCATATGAAAAATAGTAAATTACTTTTAAAAATTCTGAGAAAAATATATGTTCACTATGGGACTATATTATGCTAAATCCTAGAAAAGAAATATTTTTGGAACTGATTTGGTATTTTTCATAAAAATGGTCTAGTTATGAGTAAATGAATTAAATATATTTTGTGAAGAAAGAAAATTAGAAAATAGGATTTTATGGCTTGAGAATCCTATATGAGGTATATACAGATTTTTGATGAGGGTTTTGGTTATTGATGATGAAATTGTAAGAGTTGGCATTTTATGATGATTAAATGCATTAATTAGTAAAGTGTAAACAATTAAAATAAATTGTTTATAAATTTAAGTAATGTTATTCTTTCAATATCATTATACTGAAATATTGGTATGAATTTTATTGTAGAATTTTTATCTTTTGTGTCGGGGTTACTATTCATGAGTTACGAATATTACTCTTGAGATTAAAATTATATGTTGATCATATTATTTTTATCATCATATATAACATTTTTATAACCCTGATGTTGAAATTCTCTTTCACTGGAGTGTAAAGATGGGTAGATTATTGGTATGATCATGACTAGGGTTCTCTTTGGCCTGTAGTGCAAAGTTGAATTGTGACTGGTATGATCATGACCATTGAATTTATAATTGAATATCTTAAGCTTAAGTGCAAAGGTGAATTGATCAACATGGTTATAATTATTGTTTATATAAATTTTGAAATGATTATATATTTCTTTGAGATATGAATATATTTGGCATGTAGTGCAAATATGAATTGTTGATGAATATCTTTGGCCTGTAGTGCAAAGATGAACTGTTGTTGAATATCTTTGGCCTGTAGTGCAAAGATGAACTGTTGTTGAATATCTTTGGCCCGTAGTGCAAAGATGGTTTGTTGATGAATATCTTTGGCCCGTAGTGCAAAGATGGATTTGTTAGTATGATTATAAACAGGAATTGTGATTTGGTATAACCATGATCTTTGATGTTTCAGGTAAAGACAGGTGATGAAAATATTCTTCGTCCTGGGTGCGAAGAAAAATTTATAGTCACAATTATGATTATGAGTTATTCATATGATTGTGGAAAGGAACTGTTGAGTGATGTTACATGGATAAAATATTGTTGGTGGATTTTTAACATGGAGAAGATAATAGACTTTATAGTCTATTTGACTCTTCTAATGGATTGCTCGTTCCGCTGCAACTATGGTTGAAATTTTTATCATTTACCATATGTTCTAAATCTCTGATTTATTGTTGATGAAGGCTATTGATAATTGAATTATCTTTAGTCATGATATTCTTTACTGAGCTAGTTGTGCTCACCCTTTTGCTTCACAATTCCTTTCAGGTAATAAGAGTGTAGCTGGGTCGAGCGAGGGTAACGGAGAAATAGAACGGTGGTCTCTAGCTGTGGATGTTCTCCCGAAGCAGTATAGAAAAGTTCATTTAGTAGTTATATTTGGTGAATCCAATAGGGTAAGGTGTACCCAACGTTGGAAGGGTGGTTTGCCACTATCATACAAGATGTCTAATGACATACAACCTCGTGTCATCATAAGACAGGGTTGTGCTCATCCACTTGCTGAGTATATCTATGGGCACTACCTATATAATCTTGGTGTTTGTTTGAAGTATAATTCTCAATTAGAGACAGTGGAGATAATGATAAGTCAAGAGAAGACTCACCATTGGGAAGAATATGATAGTAATCTTCTCGTTTTTCTTTGGGGTCTATTGGGTCAACCAAGGATAATTCTGTGGCCATATGATATCTATCATAACCTAGATGCGTGGCCTCCCATGTACGAAGGTTTCCTTGAGCACTTTCCAAAGATTCTAATTTCTAGAACAGTTTTTGACTATACCTTTATGTAAGGTGTTATTGTGAGGTGATGTCCACGGTTGGAACATGAGTCACATTTGGTATATATTTGTATCCAAACTCACAGCATATGTGTTGTTGTATTTTGCACGACAATTGTTGTAATAAAGTTGTAGTTGTTTTCTGTACCATGTATTTGACGACTCAGAATGGGTTGGGTGGAATGGACCTATTTTGGGGTTGTCACAGGTGGTATCAGAGCTTAGGGATATGATCTATGGCGGAGATCGGGGAATACAACTAGGAGGGGAGAGATGAGTAAATCCTTCGCTAGTGTTGTGACAACCCCAAAATAGGTCCATTCCATCCAACCCATTCTGAGTCGTCAAATACATGGTACAGAAAATAACTACAACTTTATTACAACAATTGTCGTGCAAAATACAACAACACATATGCTGTGAGTTTGGATACAAATATATACCAAATGTGACTCATGCTCCAACCGTGGACATCACCTCACAATAACACCTTACATAAAGGTATAGTCAAAAACTGTTTTAGAAATTAGAATCTTTGGGAAGTGCTCAAGGAAACCTTCGTACATGGGAGGCCACGCGTCTAGGTTATGATAGATATCATATGGCCACAGAATTATCCTTGGTTGACCCAATAGACCCCAAAGAAAAACGAGAAGATTACTATCATATTCTTCCCAATGGTGAGTCTTCTCTTGACTTATCATTATCTCCACTGTCTCTAATTGAGAATTATACTTCAAACAACACCAAGATTATATAGGTAGTGCTCGTAAAGATACTCAGCAAGTGGATGAGCACAACCCTGTCCTATGATGACACGAGGTTGTATGTCATTAGACATCTTGTATGATAGTGACAAAACACCCTTCCAACGTTGGGTTCGCCTCACCCTATTTTCTTCACCAAATATAACTACTAAATGATGACCACCGTTCCATTCCCTTGTTACCCCCGCTCGACCCAGCTACACTCTTATTACCTGAAAGGAATTGTGAAGCAAAAGGGTGAGCACAACTAGCTCAGTAAAGAATATCATGACTAAAGATAATTCAATTATCAATAGCCTTCATCAACAATAAATCAGAGATTTAGAACATATGGTAAATGATAAAAATTTCAACCATAGTTGCAGCGGAACGAGCAATCCATTAGAAGAGTCAAATAGACTATAAAGTCTATTATCTTCTCCATGTTAAAAATCCACCAACAATATTTTATCCATGTAACATCACTCAACAGTTCCTTTCCACAATCATATGAATAACTCATAATCATAATTGTGACTATAAATTTTTCTTCGCACCCAGGACGAAGAATATTTTCATCACCTGTCTTTACCTGAAACATCAAAGATCATGGTTATACCAAATCACAGTTCCTGTTCATAATCATACTAATAAAACCATCTTTGCACTGCGGCCAAAGATATTCAACAACAGTTCATCTTTGCACTACAGGCCAAAGATATTCATCAATAATTCATCTTTGCACTACAGGCCAAAGATATTCTTCAACAATTCATATTTGCACTACAGGCCAAATATATTCATATCTCAAAGAAATATATAATCATTTCAGAATTTATATAAACAATAATTATAACCATGTTGATCAATTCACTTTTTCACTTAAGCTTAAGATATTCAATTATAAATTCAATGGTCATGATCATACCAGTCACAATTCAACTTTGCACTACTGGCCAAAGAGAACCCATAGTCATGATCATACCAATAATTTACCCATCTTTACACTCAAGCGAAAGAGAATTTCAACATCAAGGTTATAAAAATGTTATATATGATTATAAAAATAATATGGTCAAAACATGGATTTAATTTCAAGAGCAATATTCATAAATCAACTATAATTTGGTTAGAAAAAGAAACCAATTTTGTCGTGAATAGTAACTCATGAATAGTAACCTCGACTCAAAAAGGTAGAAATTCCACAATAAAATCTATACCAATATTTCGGTATAATAATATTAAAAGAAATAACATTTCTTAAGCTTATAAACAATTTATTTAAATTGTTTACACTTTACTAATTAATGCATTTAATCATCATAAAATGTCAACTCTTAAGATTTCATCATCAATAGCCAAAACCCTCATCAAAAATCTGCATATACCTCATATAGGATTCTCAAGCCATAAAATCCTATTTTCTAATTTTCTTACTTCACATAACATATTTAATTTATTTTCTCATACCTTGTCTATTTTCATGAAAAATACCAAATCAGTTCCAAAAATATTTCTTTTCTGGAATTTATCAGAATATAGTCCCATATTGAACATATATTTTTCTCAGAATTTTTAAAAGTCATTTACTATTTTTCATATGGTCAAAACAGCCGAATATTTAGACATTTATCAAAAATTGTACTTTTGTCCAAAAATTCTGAAATTAACAGAGTATACTTCCATCATATACATGTACTCCCAATAAAAATTTCATCAATTTTGGAGTTAACCACAAGGAATTATAAGCTGTTACTTTTAAAATAGTCTTTTCTCATAAAATTCATAACTCTCAATCTATACATCCAAAAATCACCATTTTTGGACACAATCAAGAAAACTCATCAAAATATCATTTCAAATTTTTCCAGAATTTTTGAAGATCAGAAAAATTACGAAACTGAAAATCATAACAACCCTTAAAATCCATTACTATCCCTTACTATCCCTTACAATCCCTTACCTCAAAAGAGCAGTACTTCTGACTGGATATCGGATATGATGCTGAAGGAAACTTGCACTGATGAATAGAAACTCACCAAGTATCTAAAAACTCACAAAATATGCTTCATAATATAGAGAGAGAAAGAGAGAAAGCTTATGTTTCTGGTGTGATTTTCAATTCTAACTTAGCCCTCTATTTATAGGAAAATTTTGGTAGGTTTGACCTGCAACCTGATGGCTTTACCTGCTACTATTCCCACCCACCACATTTGAAATATAATTCAGCACATTTCTTCACCAACCACAAGTGGGGCCCACCAATTCTAGAATTTTCCACCAAAATGATAAACTCCGAAAATTCAACAATTTCTGAACCAGTCATCTCGTAAAATTCATAATAAATCATACGTTCATTTTTAACGGTTCAAAATTTGTGGACATATACTCAACTTATATATGTATAACATATCCAAATATTACCACGATCCAACGGTCGGATTAAAAATTATAACCCTCGCAAATTATCTCAAAAACCCTAATTTTTAATACCTCCATTCCAACAAAAATACTGATAAAAACCTCAACATTAACTCCTTCATTTTTTAACCACAAAAATATATCCCTCATTTATATCCACATAAAATAAATATTTTCTTATCATATGAATCAATAATTAATTATTCACAAATAATATTACAGAATCACATTTATGACAACCAGGCCGTTCCCAGGAAAGAGGGGGCTTTCCAATAAGAATTTTTTCTTACTGGCGCGCAATTAGATGACCAAACCTCTCCTTAGACAGAACTTTCTAGTCATTGCCAATAATGTTATTTAATAATATTATTCAAATAATATGAATTATTGATCTGATAATGAGAAATACTGTGCAGTGACAATTATTGAACAACAATAATATAAAATTTCAACGTAGCAATTATTGAATCAATAAAATAAAATATTGAACAATAATTACTGTAACAATTATTGAGTAGTGCCTTCTTACGTAAGAATCAATAATTTCAAAAATACTATGCAATACCGTGTGCTACTGTGCAATAACGCGTATTACTGTAATTTAACCACCGGGTATTCCAACAGTGTTAACGGTAACAACTACGCCGTTATTTGTAAAAACTCAAATTTGTCGTTTTCCTTCACCCGACAGTTATTCGTTATGGGGCCCACAAATAGCTGCGCCGTCGTACGAATATGCTCCGACAGAAAGAATATTCCACGACCAAACGAATATTCCCCGACAACAATGATTATTTTATAACCACTTGCTTATTTTGAAAAAAATTCACATATCACCCTTAACTTTAATATTTATCAATTTAACCATTTACTGAATAGTAATTATAAGAAAAATTGAATACTTTTATTTCATAAAATTCGGGGTCTTACAATCTCCCCTCCTTATGAAATTTCGTCCCCGAAATTTACGTACCTAGTATTTCGAAAAGTTGAGAATACCTTGCTTTCATTTCAGATTCCATCTTCCTTATCATCATGATTTCTCCATTGCTCATCTCCTGTATTTCAAATATCTTTCTAGAATACAGCTTCAAAACAAGGGTTAATTTAACAAATTAACATATCACATAATATCTCGATATTATGACTGACCAACAAATAAGCTTAGGTAGGACACACTAGCGAAGGATTTACTCATCTCTCCCCTCCTAGTTATATTCCCCGATCTCCACCAAAGATCATATCCCTAAGCTCTGATACCAAATGTGACTCTCATGGTGCTTCAACCACAGCACCTCACAATGGTACCTATCAGTTTGCCACCGCAGAACGGCGTCCCCTACGGAGAGTCTGGCTTCGGTGCATCCCCCATCAACAGGAAGTCACCAGCGAGAGGCTCGGGGCTCTTTACTTATAGCTCTGATACCACCTGTGACAACCCCAAAATAGGTCCATTCCATCCAACCCATTCTGAGTCATCAAATACATGGTACAGAAAACAACTACAACTTTATTACAACAATTGTCGTGCAAAATACAACAACACATATGCTGTGAGTTTGGATACAAATATATACCAAATGTGACTCATGCTCCAACCGTGGACATCACCTCACAATAACACCTTACATAAAGGTATAGTCAAAAACTGTTTTAGAAATTAGAATCTTTGGGAAGTGCTCAAGGAAACCTTCGTACATGGGAGGCCACGCGTCTAGGTTATGATAGATATCATATGGCCACAGAATTATCCTTGGTTGACCCAATAGACCCCAAAGAAAAACGAGAAGATTACTATCATATTCTTCCCAATGGTGAGTCTTCTCTTGACTTATCATTATCTCCACTGTCTCTAATTGAGAATTATACTTCAAACAACACCAAGATTATATAGGTAGTGCTCGTAAAGATACTCAGCAAGTGGATGAGCACAACCCTGTCCTATGATGACACGAGGTTGTATGTCATTAGACATCTTGTATGATAGTGACAAAACACCCTTCCAACGTTGGGTTCGCCTCACCCTATTTTCTTCACCAAATATAACTACTAAATGATGACCACCGTTCCATTCCCTTGTTACCCCCGCTCGACCCAGCTACACTCTTATTACCTGAAAGGAATTGTGAAGCAAAAGGGTGAGCACAACTAGCTCAGTAAAGAATATCATGACTAAAGATAATTCAATTATCAATAGCCTTCATCAACAATAAATCAGAGATTTAGAACATATGGTAAATGATAAAAATTTCAACCATAGTTGCAGCGGAACGAGCAATCCATTAGAAGAGTCAAATAGACTATAAAGTCTATTATCTTCTCCATGTTAAAAATCCACCAACAATATTTTATCCATGTAACATCACTCAACAGTTCCTTTCCACAATCATATGAATAACTCATAATCATAATTGTGACTATAAATTTTTCTTCGCACCCAGGACGAAGAATATTTTCATCACCTGTCTTTACCTGAAACATCAAAGATCATGGTTATACCAAATCACAGTTCCTGTTCATAATCATACTAATAAAACCATCTTTGCACTGCGGCCAAAGATATTCAACAACAGTTCATCTTTGCACTACAGGCCAAAGATATTCATCAATAATTCATCTTTGCACTACAGGCCAAAGATATTCTTCAACAATTCATATTTGCACTACAGGCCAAATATATTCATATCTCAAAGAAATATATAATCATTTCAGAATTTATATAAACAATAATTATAACCATGTTGATCAATTCACTTTTTCACTTAAGCTTAAGATATTCAATTATAAATTCAATGGTCATGATCATACCAGTCACAATTCAACTTTGCACTACTGGCCAAAGAGAACCCATAGTCATGATCATACCAATAATTTACCCATCTTTACACTCAAGCGAAAGAGAATTTCAACATCAAGGTTATAAAAATGTTATATATGATTATAAAAATAATATGGTCAAAACATGGATTTAATTTCAAGAGCAATATTCATAAATCAACTATAATTTGGTTAGAAAAAGAAACCAATTTTGTCGTGAATAGTAACTCATGAATAGTAACCTCGACTCAAAAAGGTAGAAATTCCACAATAAAATCTATACCAATATTTCGGTATAATAATATTGAAAGAATAACATTTCTTAAGCTTATAAACAATTTATTTAAATTGTTTACACTTTACTAATTAATGCATTTAATCATCATAAAATGTCAACTCTTAAGATTTCATCATCAATAGCCAAAACCCTCATCAAAAATCTGCATATACCTCATATAGGATTCTCAAGCCATAAAATCCTATTTTCTAATTTTCTTACTTCACATAACATATTTAATTTATTTTCTCATACCTTGTCCATTTTCATGAAAAATACCAAATCAGTTCCAAAAATATTTCTTTTCTGGAATTTATCAGAATATAGTCCCATATTGAACATATATTTTTCTCAGAATTTTTAAAAGTCATTTACTATTTTTCATATGGTCAAAACAGCCGAATATTTAGACATTTATCAAAAATTGTACTTTTGTCCAAAAATTCTGAAATTAACAGAGTATACTTCCATCATATACATGTACTCCCAATAAAAATTTCATCAATTTTGGAGTTAACCACAAGGAATTATAAGCTGTTACTTTTAAAATAGTCTTTTCTCATAAAATTCATAACTCTCAATCTATACATCCAAAAATCACCATTTTTGGACACAATCAAGAAAACTCATCAAAATATCATTTCAAATTTTTCTAGAATTTTTGAAGATCAGAAAAATTACGAAACTGAAAATCATAACAACCCTTAAAATCCATTACTATCCCTTACTATCCCTTACAATCCCTTACCTCAAAAGAGCAGTACTTCTGACTGGATATCGGATATGATGCTGAAGGAAACTTGCACTGATGAATAGAAACTCACCAAGTATCTAAAAACTCACAAAATATGCTTCATAATATAGAGAGAGAAAGAGAGAAAGCTTATGTTTCTGGTGTGATTTTCAATTCTAACTTAGCCCTCTATTTATAGGAAAATTTTGGTAGGTTTGACCTGCAACCTGATGGCTTTACCTGCTACTATTCCCACCCACCACATTTGAAATATAATTCAGCACATTTCTTCACCAACCACAAGTGGGGCCCACCAATTCTAGAATTTTCCACCAAAATGATAAACTCCGAAAATTCAACAATTTCTGAACCAGTCATCTCGTAAAATTCATAATAAATCATACGTTCATTTTTAACGGTTCAAAATTTGTGGACATATACTCAACTTATATATGTATAACATATCCAAATATTACCACGATCCAACGGTCGGATTAAAAATTATAACCCTCGCAAATTATCTCAAAAACCCTAATTTTTAATACCTCCATTCCAACAAAAATACTGATAAAAACCTCAACATTAACTCCTTCATTTTTTAACCACAAAAATATATCCCTCATTTATATCCACATAAAATAAATATTTTCTTATCATATGAATCAATAATTAATTATTCACAAATAATATTACAGAATCACATTTATGACAACCAGGCCGTTCCCAGTAAAGAGGGGGCTTTCCAATAAGAATTTTTTCTTACTGGCGCGCAATTAGATGACCAAACCTCTCCTTAGACAGAACTTTCTAGTCATTGCCAATAATGTTATTTAATAATATTATTCAAATAATATGAATTATTGATCTGATAATGGGAAATACTGTGCAGTGACAATTATTGAACAACAATAATATAAAATTTCAACGTAGCAATTATTGAATCAATAAAATAAAATATTGAACAATAATTACTGTAACAATTATTGAGTAGTGCCTTCTTACGTAAGAATCAATAATTTCAAAAATACTATGCAATACCGTGTGCTACTGTGCAATAACGCGTATTACTGTAATTTAACCACCGGGTATTCCAACAGTGTTAACGGTAACAACTACGCCGTTATTTATAAAAACTCAAATTTGTCGTTTTCCTTCACCCGACAGTTATTCGTTATGGGGCCCACAAATAGCTGCGCCGTCGTACGAATATGCTCCGACAGAAAGAATATTCCACGACCAAACGAATATTCCCCGACAACAATGATTATTTTATAACCACTTGCTTATTTTGAAAAAAATTCACATATCACCCTTAACTTTAATATTTATCAATTTAACCATTTACTGAATAGTAATTATAAGAAAAATTGAATACTTTTATTTCATAAAATTCGGGGTCTTACAAGTGTGTCCTACCTAAGCTTATTTGTTGGTCAGTCATAATATTGGGATATTATGTGATACGTTAATTTGTTAAATTAACCCTTGTTTTGAAGCTGTATTCTAGAATGATATTTGAAATACAGGAGATGAGCAATAGAGAAATTATGATGACAGGAAAGATGGAATCTGAAATGAAAGGAAGGTATTCTCAACTCTTTGAAATACCAGGTACGTAAATTTCGGGGACGAAATTTCATAAGGAGGGGAGATTGTAAGACCCCGAATTTTATGAAATAAAAGTATTCAATTTTTCTTATAATTACTATTCAGTAAATGGTTAAATTGATAAAAGTTTAAAGTTATGAGTGAAATATGATTTTTTTTCAAAATAAGCAAGTGGTTATAAAATAATCATTGTTGTCGGGGAATATTCGTTTGGTCGTGGAATATTCTTTCTGTCGGGGAATATTCATACAACGGCGCATCTATTTGTGGGCCCCATAACGAATAACTGTCGGGTGAAGAAAACGACAAATTTGAGTTTTTACAAATAACGGCGTAGTTGTTACCGTTAACACTGTTGGAATACCCGGTGGTTAAAATACAGTAAAACGCGTTATTGCACAGTAGCACACGGTATTGCACAGTATTTTTAAAATTATTGATTCTTACGTAAGAAGGCACTACTCAATAATTGTTACAGTAATTACTGTTCAATATTTTATTTTATTGATTCAATAATTGCTGCGTTGATATTTTATATTATTGTTGTTTCAATAATTATTGCTGCACATTATTTTCTATTATCAGATCAATAATTCATATTATTTGATTAATATTATTAGATAGCATTATTGGCAATGACTAGAAAGTTCTGTCTAAGGAGAGGTTTGGTCATCTAATTGCGCGCTAGTAAGGAGAAATCCTTATTGGAAAGCCCCCTCTTTCCTGGGAACGGCCTGGTTGTCATAAATGTGATTCTGTAATATTATTTGTGAATAATTAATTATTGATTCATATGATAAGAAAATATTTATTTTATGTGGATATAAACGAGGGATATATTTTTGTGGTTAAAAATGAAGGAGATAATGTTGATGTTTTTATCAGTATTTTTGTCGGAATGGAGGTATTAAAAATCAGGGTTTTTGAGATATTTTGCGGGGGTTATAATTTTTAATCCGACCGTTGGATCGTGGTAATTTTTGGATATGTTATACATATATAAGTTGAGTATATGTCCATAAATTTTGAACCGTTAAAAATGAACGTATGATTTGTTATGAATTTTAAGAGGTGGCTGATTCGGAAATCAGGTTATAAATCATTTTTGGTGGAAAATTCTAGAATTGGTGGGCCCCACTTGTGGTTGGTGAAGAAATGTGCTGAATTATATTTCAAATGTGGTGGGTGGGAATAGTAGCAGGTAAGGCCATCAGGTTGCAGGTCAAACCTACCAAAATTTTCCTATAAATAGAGGGCTAAGTTAGAATTGAAAATCACACCAAAAACATAAGCTTTCTCTCTTTCTCTCTCTATATTATGAAGCATATTTTGTGAGTTTTTAGATACTTGGTGAGTTGCTATTCATCAGTGCAAGTTTTCTTCAGCATCATATCCGATATCCAGTCAGAAATACTGCTCTTTTGAGGTAAGGGATTGTAAGGGATAGTAAGAGATATTAAGGGATTTTAAGGGTTGTTATGATTTTCAGTTTCGTAATTTTTCTGATCTTCAAAAATTCTGGAAAAATTTGAAATGATATTTTGATGAGTTTTCTTGATTGTGTCCAAAAATGGTGATTTTTGGATGTATAGATTGAGAGTTATGAATTTTATGAGAAAAGACTATTTTAAAAGTAATCGCTTATAATTCCTTGTGGTTAACTCCAAAATTGATGAAATTTTTATTGGGAGTACATGTATATGATAGAAGTATACTCTGTAAATTTCAGAATTTTTAGACAAAAGTACAATTTTTGATAAATGTCTAAATATTTGGCTATTTTGACCATATGAAAAATAGTAAATTACTTTTAAAAATTCTGAGAAAAATATATGTTCACTATGGGACTATATTATGCTAAATCCTAGAAAAGAAATATTTTTGGAATTGATTTGGTATTTTTCATAAAAATGGTCTAGTTATGAGTAAATGAATTAAATATATTTTGTGAAGAAAGAAAATTAGAAAATAAGATTTTATGGCTTGAGAATCCTATATGAGGTATATACAGATTTTTGATGAGGGTTTTGGTTATTGATGATGAAATTGTAAGAGTTGGCATTTTATGATGATTAAATGCATTAATTAGTAAAGTGTAAACAATTAAAATAAATTGTTTATAAATTTAAGTAATGTTATTCTTTCAATATCATTATACTGAAATATTGGTATGAATTTTATTGTAGAATTTTTATCTTTTGTGTCGGGGTTACTATTCATGAGTTACGAATATTACTCTTGAGATTAAAATTATATGTTGATCATATTATTTTTATCATCATATATAACATTTTTATAACCCTGATGTTGAAATTCTCTTTCACTGGAGTGTAAAGATGGGTAGATTATTGGTATGATCATGACTAGGGTTCTCTTTGGCCTGTAGTGCAAAGTTGAATTGTGACTGGTATGATCATGACCATTGAATTTATAATTGAATATCTTAAGCTTAAGTGCAAAGGTGAATTGATCAACATGGTTATAATTATTGTTTATATAAATTTTGAAATGATTATATATTTCTTTGAGATATGAATATATTTGGCATGTAGTGCAAATATGAATTGTTGATGAATATCTTTGGCCTGTAGTGCAAAGATGAACTGTTGTTGAATATCTTTGGCCTGTAGTGCAAAGATGAACTGTTGTTGAATATCTTTGGCCCGTAGTGCAAAGATGGTTTGTTGATGAATATCTTTGGCCCGTAGTGCAAAGATGGATTTGTTAGTATGATTATAAACAGGAATTGTGATTTGGTATAACCATGATCTTTGATGTTTCAGGTAAAGACAGGTGATGAAAATATTCTTCGTCCTGGGTGCGAAGAAAAATTTATAGTCACAATTATGATTATGAGTTATTCATATGATTGTGGAAAGGAACTGTTGAGTGATGTTACATGGATAAAATATTGTTGGTGGATTTTTAACATGGAGAAGATAATAGACTTTATAGTCTATTTGACTCTTCTAATGGATTGCTCGTTCCGCTGCAACTATGGTTGAAATTTTTATCATTTACCATATGTTCTAAATCTCTGATTTATTGTTGATGAAGGCTATTGATAATTGAATTATCTTTAGTCATGATATTCTTTACTGAGCTAGTTGTGCTCACCCTTTTGCTTCACAATTCCTTTCAGGTAATAAGAGTGTAGCTGGGTCGAGCGAGGGTAACGGGAAAATAGAACGGTGGTCTCTAGCTATGGATGTTCTCCCGAAGCAGTATAGAAAAGTTCATTTAGTAGTTATATTTGGTGAATCCAATAGGGTAAGGTGTACCCAACGTTGGAAGGGTGGTTTGCCACTATCATACAAGATGTCTAATGACATACAACCTCGTGTCATCATAAGACAGGGTTGTGCTCATCCACTTGCTGAGTATATCTATGGGCACTACCTATATAATCTTGGTGTTTGTTTGAAGTATAATTCTCAATTAGAGACAGTGGAGATAATGATAAGTCAAGAGAAGACTCACCATTGGGAAGAATATGATAGTAATCTTCTCGTTTTTCTTTGGGGTCTATTGGGTCAACCAAGGATAATTCTGTGGCCATATGATATCTATCATAACCTAGATGCGTGGCCTCCCATGTACGAAGGTTTCCTTGAGCACTTCCCAAAGATTCTAATTTCTAGAACAGTTTTTGACTATACCTTTATGTAAGGTGTTATTGTGAGGTGATGTCCACGGTTGGAACATGAGTCACATTTGGTATATATTTGTATCCAAACTCACAGCATATGTGTTGTTGTATTTTGCACGACAATTGTTGTAATAAAGTTGTAGTTGTTTTCTGTACCATGTATTTGACGACTCAGAATGGGTTGGGTGGAATGGACCTATTTTGGGGTTGTCACATCGTTAGACATCTTGTATGATAGTGGCAAACCACCCTTCCAACGTTGGGCACACCTTACCCTATTAGATTCACAAAATAAAACTACTAAATGAACTTTTCTATACTGCTTCGGGAGAACATCCACAGCTAGAGACCACCGTTCTATTTTTCCGTTATCCTCGCTCGACCCAGCTACACTCTTATTACCTGAAAGGAATTGTGAAGCAAAAGGGTGAGCACAACTAGCTCAGTAAAGTATATCATGACTAAAGATAATTAAATTATCAATAGCCTTCATCAATAATAAATCAGAGATTTAGAACATATGGTAAATGATAAAAATTTCAACCATAGTTACAGCGGAACGAGCAATCCATTAGAAGAGTCAAATAGACTATAAAGTCTATTATCTTCTCCATGTTAAAAATCTATCAACAATGTTTTATCCCTGTAACATCAATCAACAATTCTGGTCCACAATCATATGAATAACTCATAATCATAACTGTAGTTCTAAATTCCCCTTCTCATCCAGGACGAAGATAATTTTCATCACCTATCTTTACCTGAAACATCAAAGATCATGGTTACACCAAATCACATTTCATGTTCATAATCATACTAATAACTTCATCTTTGCACTACGGCCAAAGATATTCATTTGTATCACCAGTTGGTCATGTTTATCTCAACATCTGTTCATCTTTGCACTACTGGCCAAAGATATTCAACAACATGTCATCTTTTTACTACGGGCCAAAGATATTCATCAACAATTCATCTTTGCACTACAGGCCAAAGATATTCATCAATATTTCATCTTTGCACTACAGGCCAAAGATATTCATCAATATTTCATCTTTGCACTACAGGCCAAAGATATTAATATCTCAAAGAAATATATAATCATTTCAGAATTTATATAAACAATAATTATAACCATGTTGATCAATTCACCTTTGCACTTAAGCTAAAGATATTCACTTATAAATTCAATGGTCATGATCATACCAATCAACGATTCAACTTTGCACTACTGACCAAAGATAACCCATAGTCATGATCATACCAAAAATCTACTCATCTTTACACTCAAGTCAAAGAGAAATATCATCATTAGGGTTATAAAAATGTTATATATAATAATAAAAATAATATGATCAACATCTAGTTTTAATCTCAAGAGTAATATTCGTAAATCAACTATAATTTAGTTAGAAAAAGAAACCAATTTTTATCGTGAATAGTAACTCGTGAATAGTAAATTCTGACACAAAAAGGTAAAAATTTCACAATAAAATCCATACCAGTATTTCGGTATAATGATATTGAAAGAATAATATTTCTTAAGCTTATAAACAATTTATTTAAATTGTTTACACTTTACTAAATAATGCATTTAATCATTCTAAAATACCAAACTTATAAGATTTTATCACCAATAATCAAAACCCTCATCAAAAATCTACATATACCTCATATAGGATTCTCAAGTCATAAAATCCTATTTTCTAATTTTTTTACTTCACAAAACATATTTAATTCATTTACTCATAACTAGACCATTTTCATAAAAAATACCAAATCAGTTCCAAAAATATTTCTTTTCTGGGATTTAGCATAATATAGTCCCATAGTGAACATATATTTTTCTCAGAATTTTTAAAAGTCATTTACTATTTTTCATATGGTCAAAACAACCGAATATTTAGATATTTATCAAAAATTATATTTTTGTCCAAAAATTCTGAAATTTACATAGTATACTTCTATCATATACATGTACTCCCAATAAAAATTTCATCAATTTTGGAGTTAACCACAAGGAATTATAAGCGGTTACTTTTAAAATAGTATTTTCTCATAAAATTCATAACTCTCAATCCATACATCCAAAAATCACTATTTTTGGACACAATCAAGAAAACTCATCAAAATATTATTTCAAATTTTTTCAGAATTTTTGAAGGTCAAAAAAATTACGAAACTGAAAAACATAACAACCCTTAAAATTCCTTACTATCCCTTACCTCAAAAGAGTCGTACTTCTCATCGGTATGCAAAGCCGAAGGAAACTTGCACTGAATAGTAACTCTCAAAGTATCTAAATACTCACAAAATATGCTTCATAATATAGAGAGAGAAAGAGAGAAAGCTTATGTTTCTGGTGTGATTTTCAATTCTAACTTAGTCCTCTATTTATAGGAAAATTTTAGCAAATTTGACCTGCAACCTGATGGCTTTACCTGCTACTATTTCCACCCACCACATTTGAAATAAAATTCAGCACATTTCTTCACCAATCACAAGTGGGGTCCACCAATTCTAGATTTTTCTATCAAAATGATAAACTCCGAAAATTCAACAATTTCTGAACCAGTCATCTCGTAAAATTCATAATAAATCATACATTCATTTTTAACGGTTCAAAATATGTGGGCATATACTCAACTTATGTATGTATAACATTTCCAAAAATTACCGCGATCCAACGGTCGGATTAAAAATTATAATCCCCGCAAAATATCTCAAAAACCCTGATTTTTAATACCTCCATTCCGACAAAAATACGGATAAAAACCTCAACATTAACTCCTTCATTTTTAATCACAAAAATATATCCCTCGTTTATATCCACATAAAATAAATATTTCCTTATCATATGAATCAATAATTAATTATTCACAAATAATATTACAAAATCACATTTATGACAACCAGGCCGTTCCTAGGAAAGAGGGGGCTTTCCAATAAGGATTTCTCCTTGCTAGCGCGCAATTAGATGACCAAACCTCTCCTTAGACAGAACTTTCTAGACATTGCCAATAATGCTATCTAATAATATTATTCAAATAATATGAATTATTGATATGATAATAGAAAATACTGTGCAGCAACAATTATTGAAACAACAATAATATAAAATATCAACGCAGCAATTATTGAATCAATAAAATAAAATATTGAACAGTAATTACTGTAACAATTATTGAGTAGTGCCTTCTTACGTAAGAATCAATAATTTTAAAAATACTATGCAATACCGTGTGCTACTGTGCAATAACGCGTATTACTGTATTTTAACCACCGGGTATTCCAACAGTGTTAACAGTAACAACTACGCCGTTATTTGTAAAAACTCAAATTTGTCGTTTTCTTCACCCGACAGTTATTCGTTATGGGGCCCACAAATAGCTGCGCCGTCGTACGAATATTCCTCGACAGAAAGAATATTCCACGACCAAACGAATATTCCCCGACAACAATAATTATTTTATAACCACTTGCTTATTTTGAAAAAAATTTCATATTTCACCCATAACTTTAAACTTTTATCAATTTAACCATTTACTGAATAGTAATTATAAGAAAAATTGAATACTTTTATTTCATAAAATTCGGGGTCTTACATACTATACTCATAAATAATTAATTAAGACTCCATTAATTCGAATATATAGAATCAATTTTGCCTTTTCAAATCAATTAAAAATATACTAATATTCTCAATATTTGCTATGATTTAATTTTAAAAATTGTATGCTAATTACAAAATTTGTTGTGTTTAAAAAATAAATAAATCATATGTTGGCTAAACAAGCGCAATGATGTTTATATTTAGGAAATTGACATGAATGTGGGTCCTGTTTACTATTCGTATGAGGGGAACTTTGTCAAAATATCAATTTCTTATATTTAATACTAGTTCTTATAAGTTATCATTTTCGAAAAATAAAAATGAATTGCATCAAGTTAAAAAAAAAATTATACGTCTCAATTAATTTGTTTTTAAAAATTAATTTTATATCTCAGAGTGGAGTAGAGAGAGCATTACTCTTTCGTAAATAAAATTTCCTTTTACTTATTTAAATCCCGATTGGTAGATATTATTGCTAAATGGTTTGATAGGTTGAGAGTTGAGACCATTTAAACAAAATTCAATGAATATAGTAAATCATATTAAATTAAAAAAAAATTTATTTGTCACTATAATTAACAAATGTAACGGTTGAATCAATGCCAATTTTAGAATAAAGGTAAAAGAGAAAAAAGGTCTAATTTGATGATGTAATTAGTAATTACTCCTTTTTTGTCAAAAAAGAAGAAGAAGGAAGTAATTAGTTAGAGATAATTCCTACTACTACTAATACTAATTATCAGTAGTCTAATTAATATACTTGGGCCCAAAGGCTTTCCACCGGAATAAAGAAATCAAACGAAGGTCCGCACGGGAAATTTGGTGAAAATACAGGGCTATAATTGTAAGTGGAGGGTTATATATAGGGTCAGAGAAGCTCGGTTTCGAGTCTGAAAGAGGGCGAGCGAAGCAGAGTAGTTTCCGTTATCCGTTCAGTCTCTATATCTCTACCTTCAAATTTACGACATATTTTCCAATCAGATTAGGGTTTTCTTTATTACTGAAAATCTAATTCACAATCATGGTTTTTGATTCAATTGCCAATTCTTCCAACCCTCCGGCCTCAAACGCCAAGGATTTCGCTAAGAAAAAGAGGGTGTGCATTTAATTTAATTTTTGTCAAGTTTTTTCACTGTTTATTTGTAGGTTCCCAACCCCAATTATTTACCCCCTGTTTCTGAATCGATTTTTCTGGATTGATTGTTTGATTTTCAGGCCAACAGGTCGGCAAAATTGAAGCAGTGCAAGCTTGATGCTCGTCGTCAGCAGTGGCTTTCACAAGGTGTGCTCTTTTTTCATACCTTAAATTTGTACTCCTATTATTTGGTAGTGATTTCGTTACAGTTGATATGCATACAAGATTTATCTTTTTCCTGAACAGATTTCTTTTTGGGGTTGGTAGGGATACCGATGATTTTGTGTGTATAATTCTTTCTTCTTTTGTCTTCTTCAACTTATATTTGAATCGGATTTTGTTCGATCATTGACTTGTGCAGTGAAAAACAAGGGATGTAAGGAGGAATCAAATGGTAGTGGAGAGCTCCATGTTCCCCCAATGTATGCACCCAAAGAGAGGGAACGAGCTATTGGGAGTTTGGAAATTAGTCCAAATGACAGAGAGAATGATGGATCCATGCACAATTTCAGCGATTCTGATTCGTCCTCTAATAGTCCCACCAGTCACACTAGCAGTATTGTGGGGAGTAACGGTTCGGGAACTAATTTCACCGGGAGTAGCAGTAGCAGTAGGAGCAGTAGCAGTGGTCGGTCTTATTCTGGAAACATAAGCGAAGAAGAGGATGAAGGGTGCTTGGACGATTGGGAGGCTGTTGCTGATGCTTTGACAGCTACTGATGACAAGCAAGAGCAGCATAATCATAATTCCGAATCACCTCCGGAGCATGAAAATGTCACCCGGTCAGATTCTCCACCTGAATTAGTAAATTGTCCAGTAGTTGTAGACATCTCTAAACCAAAGCCGGGAAACAGCCGGGCATGGAGACCTGATGATGCATTTCGCCCTCAGAGCCTGCCTAATTTAATTAAGCAGCATAGCTTTCCTATGAAATCGGATCGGCATTGTGGACATGGAGGCACAGCATGGGTCTCCAAGAATGTTGTATCTGCTCCAGCCTCATGTCCAATATGCTGTGAGGATCTGGATTTTACTGATTCATGTTTTTTCCCTTGTTCATGTGGATTTCGACTTTGCCTTTTCTGCCACAAGAGGATTCTCGAGGAGGATGGTCGCTGTCCAGGTTGCAGGAAGCAGTATGATTATGATGCTGACAAGGGAGAAGGAAATGCAAATTTGGGTGGAGGTCCGACATTCCGATTGGCTCGTTCTTTTAGCATGATTACAAGGTCTTAGGAAGTCCTTGTTTGCTTTGAAATGTATGCTGGGTCTCTTTTTGCATGTCTTGCATGTCCTTATAATGTTAGACTCTGATTTTAGCCGTAGATGTGCTTAATAGGGTTGTGATTTTGTAGCATTAGGCGATTAAGCTGGTTCCTGTTTGAGTTTGGTCCATATTTCTATAGTGCATGTGATGATGTAGAAGACTGTTGGTATGTGAATAGATAAGGTGGTATAGAAATTCAATACATTTAGGTTGATTGAAATATGATTTTATTATCCTTGCTGTCAACTTATATTTCAACCATTTTCAGTGACGCAAATTAATTTTACAACTTTGTGTTCTTGTCCCAATCCTGCTGGCACATTGGGTTGTAGACAAATATTCATTGAATTCTGGATAAACTTGATTTATTTAGAGAAATCAAATCTATTCAAGGTATTCGATGGTAATGATAAGCTTTTCATGTAATATGTTCTCTTTTTGATTTATAAATAAAGTGTTTTGGTAGCTGTACTTTATTATGTTCTTTGAGGAAAATCTCATTATTTTTTAAGTTCTGGTAATGTGTATAAAGAATTTTATGTAGTTGAACCTTGAGTCTAAGGTTCATATGAGAGTAACTCACGAGGTTAAAGTTGTGACATTGACCTTAACACCCTGTTTGATTTGCATGAAGGACTAAAATTTTTTTCACTGGAGGTGCTAAAGTGTTTGGTCTGGAATAGGAAGCAAAGTGGAATAGCATTGATGTAGGTAACAGAGCAAGAAACTAGGACTCAACGTGTACTTTAATGCCAAATTGGTAGGCGTAGGCTTTAAAATGAATACCTAAGTGAGGGTAAATGTGAAAAAGGGCAAGGAAGGAGGAAAAAAATGAATATAAAGAAATAAGAACTGAATAAACAAATAAAAGAGTAGAAATAGATCGAAATAAATAGAATAAAAACAATTAAACAATCCTAAGAGTGCAAACCAGAAGAGCTCATTTGTGCCATCCATGTAAAGTATTTATTTGCTCACTGGTCAAGCATTGATTCTGTCTCAGTGGGAATGTGCAATGTCTTGACTCAAGTATGAAAGTGTTACTTCAAGTGACTAATTTATAAAAACACAATTAAAACTGTAATGCTTATATAGAAGTAGAAGCAACAAACCTGAATTCTATGTTGAAATTGCCTGGATTCCAAAAGTAGAAAATATGTTTCTTTAAATTGTGCGCACTGTCATGTTCTTCAAGGTAAATAAGAATTCCCTTGTGTAAAATTATATATCTTTTAAGTGGTTTTAGTGTCTCATGAAATAATATTTTGAGCAATGTGTATGGGTTCATATTGTGCTCAAAGTGATAAATAATGTAAATTAGTACAGCTATGAGAGATCTGAAATAATTAAAGAAACACAGAACAATAATTATAGTTTAATATTACAATATTTATATTTCACAATAAATTAAAAGAACAGAACAGAAATATATGACAATTAAATAAAAAAACTAACCCACATATATATAAAAAGAATATACATACATTTATGTTCAAGTTTAAGAAAACGAAAGAAAGATAGGGGAGGGAGGGGAAAAGAGAGAAAGATAAAAGAGAACAAAAATATATAAAGAAGACTTCTTCTTCTACCCCCCAATATTTTTTATTGTCTTATTATTTATTTTTCTTCTTGTCTCTCTACTTAACCGCCTCCATATGGATTCATCATCTGTTTACCCGAACTTGGAATAAAAGGTGTTGTTGAGTTAGGGTTACATCTTTTACAATTTTTTCTGTACAAGGAATATGTAATGTTAACCAATTAATCACAGTGATGAATAGGCATTTTTTCATTGGTTATCTTAGTCCAAACCACATAGGAGATGGAGTTTAACATTCATATTGGGTATTGTCAGTCACTAAGCAGCCCATTTTTAAATGTCGATCTTCTTTACTGAAGTATAATTTTCTGCAGCAAAGGTGCATTTGGTTTCATCTCTAGGTGGAAATCCTTGATTTTGTCTGAAAATAGAGTAGGTGAAGCATTTCAATTACTAAGAATATTATTTACTATATTTTCTTAGATAAATTTTCTTTGTGAATATTGTCGTACTAGTAAAATTTATGTATTCATGATTTATTAGTACCATTGGAGTCCAAATTGTATTGTATATTGTATGAGGAGTTCAGGGAGAATGCTTATTGATATATTATTAATGGTAAGTTAATTGGGGGACTGTTTTTCTTTTGATAAGTGAGATCAGAATAATTTACTGACAACAAAAGACACGGGATATAATCCAATTCTAGAGATTATAGTTTTTCTTTCAGAGATTTAAATAGAAGTTGTTGGTGTGGATGAAATCATTGCAGAGCTATGTTACACAAACTTGGATGGAGTTTGCAGTTGGAGACGGTATTTTGAAGAGTCCGACACGGGTACTCATTAATTTTGCCAAAAATTTTTACACTAAAATAAAGTGTCCAACACCCATACCCTTGCCTTGTCCGAGTGTCAAGTGTCAGACACGGGTATTTTAGGTCAAAGTGAAGAGTCTGTGTGACATAGTTCTAGGTACTTGTGCATTTGTAAGAGATTGGGGTTTTCCCTTAATAAAAATATGTAACTTAGTGTAGATGGAATCTTAATTTTGGCTTCCATTTCCTTGACCCCCTTAGAAGTACATTGTCTTCACCAGGTTTGGCTCTTCTTCGATGACCCCTCAAGCCCCGGACCACACACTGCCCCGCTAAAAGTAGTAATAGAAGGGGCTTCTTTTTAAAATCTTTTAGTTCATATTTGTGAAACCACAATTCCCAATTTCCGAGTAGCGTTTGGATCATTTCAGCATAGATATTTTAAGTTTTCTGATTTACCTTGACGCTTTTGAGACTTGCAATTTTTTTCTAAGAAAAAATAGAGACAAGAAAGCTGTTAAGAGCAAAACTCTTCAGAAATCTTTGGTTTTGTTGATCACTTTTTGAGCTCATTTATTCATAAACACACTAACATTTCCATTGATTTTTTTCTTTCTTTCCTATGAATGAAGAGAGTATAAAGTTGCTTGCTAGAGATTATATGTGCTGATGTGCATATTGCACAAGATGCCCTTTTTTACCTCAGAATTAATGTGGTACCTAGCTGTCTAACTTGATTTTGGGAGCACCAGATTGCTAAAGACATTTTTAATAAAAGAATTACTGATTTATTTATAGTTAATTCGATGATGGGATTTTTCCCACGGCAGAACCTACAGGCCTTGAAGGCCATGCATCACATTATTCTTGATAATTTTAGCACATGAATTGTACTCGTCATCTTGACCAAATTCTTTACGCCTCTTTGATGTTGGTCTTTTGGATGAGAATTGTGGAGTGACTGCAAAGTAGAAAACTACTGGAAAGGTTTGTAAAATCCCTGGTATCAAGTATAAGGTCATGCTTGGCCTTAACACTATTAAGAACTGGTTTCCTATTGATGTTGTTAGAGAAGATGGTTAAGGAATCTGGCTTTGGGAATTGTATTTGCCTTCTTATAAGTACAATATTTTGCTAACTTGATGATTCTATAAAAGTACGAGCTTATTTCTTTTTGTTGTGTGCTTAATGCTCTTCTGTAAGGACACCTCTTTCTCTTTGCGGTGAAACTGTCCCTTATAATGTCTTCTATTAGTTTTCTAAATGCTTGTGACAGGTCAACTTGATGATTTTGACATTGGTGTTTGGCTCTCATGGATGTGTGATGCTGAAGCCAAATGTTGATGATGTAATTAGCTAAACAGGGAGAACATGCTACTCTCTTTTTGATGATGCATAAAGTTTGAGACATGTAGTATTAATTATAGCTGATGTAGTTAGTTCCTAGTGGATTCTGTGGTTTGATAGCATCTGGTATGGTCTTTTAACACTTGAGGAACTTTTTATGATTTTCATGATTGGTACTAGAATATGGATTTGTTAATTTTACCTGGCTGTTGTAGGAAGATTTGTATCAGTTCGCCGTATGTAAGGTTCTATTATGTTTGGACACATGAGCTAGGGTCGATTTTGAAAATCAATTACTTGAGGAGGGAAAAAGTATGCTTGGTTGCTGATACATGTGCCACAGAACCAAGGAGATAATCATTCATCTGCTATGGCATTGTGAAAAGTGGGTAGGGGCTTCTGATTTTCTCTGTGTCTTTATTACACAGAAGCTGATGTCAGTGTAAGTGGCTGTTCTCATGGGAGAGCATGTAGTTCTCTAGTCAGGAGGCTGTACAAAAGGTATGAGATTTTTATCTCCTACATGCTTGATGTGCATTGTAAAGAGGAAAATGAATATTAGGTGCTTTGAGGATAGAGAGATCTATTGTGCAGCTGCAGCATATTCTGATGAGTTGCTTCCTTTTATGGCAGAAGAATTATACCTGAGGTCAGTCAACTTAATCATATTTTCCAAGCTACTTTGTCTTGAGATCCTTTTGATATGTAGTTTGTTTTTATAATTTCCTTGATGAATAGTAGTTTGTTTTGATATGTGGTTTGTTTGTATATGGTTCTTAAACCTACTTGGCAGGCATAGGTCTCGTTTTTGTTTCTCCTATTCAGTTGCTCTGTTTTGTTGTTGTTCATGCGACAATTCCCCCAGTTAAGCACATGTTTTGAATAACTACTCGTTTCAAAGTAAATAAATAAAATAAAACTTCTCGTCAATTCCTACCCTGGTTCGGTCCTTTCTCTCCACATATGCTTGTGGTCACACTGCTTTAGAACATGCTAGGATCCCTATATGTCCACATCTTTGAGGTATTTATTGCACATCGCTGCTTGATACTTTTGGAAAGTGGCTTTACTGAATCTGAAGCTAGTTATCTCATGTGTACTGTTCACAAGTTTGTGGAAGACCCTTTACGAAGGGGATTTTGCAATTCTTTGTTAAACTGGTCTTGTTTGCAATTCTTTGTTAAACTGGTCTTGGTTTATAGTTCTTAACTTAGTTTTGACTGAGGAAGGTGACTGAACATAGTTGCTTGCTCGTGATCTCTGGTTGCTTGTCTTTTATATATCTTAATGGTTCATACAGACAGACAAGAATGTACTCTAGGACAACTATCTATAGCTTGGTGTATGACACAATGTATGTGTACACTTATATTCAAACATGCTTCGTTATAGACTGCTGATAACTTGAGCATTCAAACTAACTTACCATGATTTTCTCTCAGTTTGTCTTTTTGAAATGTAAACATTATGTATGAAAATAACGTTCTAAGAAATTCTGCACTTGGTGGATGGTTTTCAGAGATGTTTTCAAGACTCATGTTATGACTATGTTGTTACTTTTGAGTATTGTTCTTTGTACCTACTGCTATTGTTTTTGTTTTACCTACTTAAGATTTTGAAGTAGGTTGGTTGAATTTGAAATTAACTTGCTGATTGAGTGAACATTTATGCTGGAGTCTATTGCTCTGACCAAGATTGTGACAGTTAAAGGAAGTTTACTTATAAATCAGTCAGAAATTTCATTGTGTCCAATAATCTTTATTTAGAAACCAGGATAGTGTTTCTTATAGATTATTGTATATGCTAAAAATAGTTTTGTATTTATGGCATCAACTAAGGTATCATATGGTGGTTGTACTCTGCGATCAACACAATATGTGTCGACATGCTTCATCAAATTTTACTTGAATAGGATATGTGAAATAGATAACTATATTAGTGCCTAAATACCTTGGTGTCTTATATTACCAATTTCCCGAAAACTTTTAAACTAGTTTTACTTATTTGGGTTTAATAATGATCTCCTAGTGGTACTAAGACTGAACTTCATTTGCCTCCTCTTGCAAATTAGAAAAGGCTGGTCATGGTAAATCCAAGCATTTTACTCATGCTTGAAATGAGGGGATGACAAGATCAGACTGGATTTATTCTTTTAGTGTTGATTTTTGTATCTGGGCAAATTTTGATGATTGCTCTGATGGTACTACTGAACTTATTTTTTGCTCGTAAAAGAAGCTAATATTAATTTATGTGGTTTGAGGGTTTAGGTTGTTTTTCCAGTAAAGGTTGATGAATGCTTCTAATATCACTCACGTAATCCAATGAAAAGTTCATGCAGACACGATGACTTAAGAATGCTATCCTTTACCTTTCCAGAACAGAATATTAACCTTTATGTAGGAGCTAACTGAACAACTCTTCTTTTTTTGGGTGCTAACTGAACAACTTAATGTATAAGAATTTTTAGTTTGTTTTGCAGTATAAGCAAGGGCTGAGAAAATCAACGAGGGGTCTACTTTTTTATTATTGATTTTTTAGATAGAAAAAGAAGATTTTATCAGTAAAAGAAAGAAGAAACAAGAAGGGTACAAGTAGTGCACCAATAGTGGAACAAAAGAGAAAGACACTAAACAAAAGATAAATAACACACAAATAAGTTGAAGGATTTCTCGATCTGTCTCTGTGTGGGGTGTGTGTGGGTATTAAGTGGCAGGACCTTAGATATCAATTAAACCTTAATTGTTGTCTAAACTTCAGCTATAGCCCTAGGTAGGAAAATATCTTTCCCTACCTGGTTATATGCTGTGCAAGGCAAGATGTCGATCTATGTTGATAGGGGAGAGTATTCCACCACTCTGCAAAGGTGGATCCATCCAAAAATACATCTTTGCCTAGCTCCCCTTTACTAATCCATTTTAGCACATTTGTCTCTAGACCCTCAAGCTTCTCCTTTATGTCTTCAAATCTCTTATTTTGAAGTTCCTCTACCTCGGCCCAAAAACAGGAGCCTGAGCTTGATTCAACTTGCATCCTTGAAGCATGTTCATGCCATCTCTGGGTGTATCTGTAGCGTCGTGGCCTACCCTTTATCAAGTAGGGTCCTGTGTCATCATTCTTCAAGTGTCTATAATAGTTTGCAACATCTAGGGGCTCAACAAGTTGTCGAAATTTGGTTCCCAGCTGTATCCACTCTGTGCAACTCTCAAATCCATCTGGAAGTTCGTATCTCTTCAGCAGTTCAATAATCTCATCCCATATGCCAGCTAGCTCAAGCCTACTCACATTAGTATTGAAATCTTTGGGGTCGTTTTGAAGTTTGAAGGCATCGTAATAATTCGTTCCGAGCACTTCACATCCCTTCTGGTATGCTTCTATTTTGTGTAACGCCTTTACAATGATAGTCTTGTTAGAATCAATCCTGCTTTGATTTTTTATCTTTTGCTCTTCTAATTCGCCAGCAGCGCGAAGACATAGTCTGGCTCTTGTGCTCTGGAATATCAAGATCATAAAGTAACTTTTAATGTGTTTAATTAGCTGGAGTCAAAACGGTGTAAATCTTAAATGTTCCCTTTTGCAACTATAAAGTTGGCAGAGTATTAGACTTTATTGCTGCATGATTATCTTTTTTTTCCTGCAGAATGATAAAAAATAAACCAAAACTATTCAAAAGAGTTGAAATGATTGAAACTTACTAGGCCAAGGTCGTTTAGGGCTGTGTTAACTGTTGTAACCTCATCCAATGTGTTGCCAACTGAAGACAAAGGAAGTTTTTCCAGGTGATCTAAACAAATTACAGTTTGCATTTCCAAGCTTTCCTGCAATTCCTTTTCGTATAACATATGCTCGTTTAAGCTTCTAATAGCAATCTCTACACCTTCTCCTTCATTGCTTAACTGAGAACAATAGAACAACATCTGCAGAACAGCGTCTGGATTCTCCACCACCACCAGTTTTCCATTTGTAGAGCAGAAGATATAGGTGCCAAAAGGTCTGTAAGGGCTAAGTTTAATGAAGTTAGAGAAAGTTTCCAATAGCATATTTGTGCATCCCATGAGGTTGCATGCAGCATGGCTTGTAACAGATGATGCATTTCTCATGACATTCATGAAAAAAGCATGAGCTTCATTAGCGATAACTTCATTCTGGGAAATTGGGAATTTTAAATTTTTGAAGAAATTGAGAACTTTCTGTAATTCATTCTCCATAGCCAAGCGAGGAGCAAGCATTATACGAGGTACAATGTCATACTTCATGACAAAATGTACAAAGTAACGAGACCAGTTCTCTCGCGTAATAGCATGTCCAAAAATCTTGTCACCTGTAAGTGGGGATCCGAAAGTCACACAACGACATGGAATTTGAACGCCTACTGCTCTTGAGTATTTCTCCAAGAACCAAAGGGTTGCGAATATGGCTATTGGTCCCCCGGAGGAGTGCCCTGCAAACGCTATTTGCTTTCCCTTCTTTATATTTTTCTCCACCTGAAATTGAAGTTTGATATCTGTATTATTTTCATATAAGAATACATCATAGCATAGATTATGTTTAAATTTGCTTCTACTTTTGCTGGTTTTTTTGGGTTGGGTCAAATTTTATTGGTATTTTACTTGCATATGCGGATGCAAACAGGATATTTGTAATCAGCAAGCTAAGTGGTTCTGAATTGGGTCTTGAATGAAGAATTGAATTACCTCATTTTTGAGTGTTTGGAGGATATCTTCAAATCTTTCAGCAAATGCTTTGTTCACCTTGGCAGTTTCATCGTTGCCAATACTTCTCATAGATGGAAACAGTTGACGACTGATGTTTGTTTCTCCGTAAGAATCGTCTCTAAACAAATCATTCGCAGACCATGATCCAGCAAACCCAAACACAACCTCCGGTGAGCCGCGAATTTTGTCCTGAAGGTAATACTTTCCGGCAGACCTGTGGGCTTTCATGGCTGTGGAACAAGCTCTCTTGATAAGCTCATCTGTCATCCCTATACTTTCTTCAAGCCTGCCTGCCGCCATTTCTTTTTAACTCCCTTCTTTGGTTGGACGGCTGGAATTTAAAGAGATGAATGATATGGTATTATTACTGGAATGCCCCTTATCGATATGGGGATTCTAGCCAAAATAGGTGTGTAATATTATGGGTATGTTGGTCATTGGACAACCATCGACTCCAAGTCTACTTGACTTGGATGTAATTTGGTCTGCTCAAGAAAAGTAGACTACCTTACAATTTCTTGCGTCATTAACTGGAGGTGAGTGGGCCCTACGTCCCTCTATGGGGGAGACTCGTGTAAATGTCATTGAAAATGTGTATAAAGAGTTACTATTAGGGATTCTATTTACACCACAGCACATGCATCAAAGATTTGGACCTAATTACTGTTCCACGTAATAGTAGTATCACTGCAAATCTATCATAGTACTAATCTTTAACAGCAAAGTCCGTCGGAAAGAAGTAGGAAAATGAACCTAAATGTAACTTTATCTTTTATCAGTAAATAATTTATGATATAGCATAATCAATCGCACATCATTTTTTTTGGTCGAAATATTTTGAGGCAAACATTATATTGGGCTATGTAAAATACCAAACCTGTTGTTGTTTTCCGACCCACCCAAAAAGATACAGAAATTGCCAAGAGCCTCTTGTTGGCACCCTACCCTTTCTCTCTGCTTCAGAACTCTGCTACCGCGGGTTTTTCACATTAAACAGAGAGAAATTAAAGAAAGAGGTAATCTTCACATATTATCTCTATTATCATTACACGTTACAAATAACAGTGAGTAGATTAAGAGATTTGTCGGGAGTATCAGGGATTTTGGTGCTAGTAGTTGTAATCTTATTTGACAGACGGACGGCTGTCTAGATTACTTTTCTGGACTTGACTGTAGCCAAGATAAATAGTAGCTGTCAGCTACGAAGATTTTAGTTCTTTAGATGCATATGGAATACTTTACTTGTAAATTTTCAATGGAAATTACAAAGAAAGTAGGACTCTTTTTTTCTTCATAGGTATTCTAGTTCCGGTCTATTTATGTGGATCAATAAATGATTGAATAAGTATCAGAAATTTAATGATATTGTTGCATATGAGATGGCTGTCATGAGCAAATTCAACTGGGTTTATAGATATTGTAATAGTAGTTTTTATTCAAATCACTGGTTTGCTTAGGTCTACATCTGACATCACTTCCAGTTGATTCTGGGTTTATTTTCTTAGGTTTCAGGCAATAGGACCGTATTATTTTTCTGTGGTCATTAACATCTAGGATAGAATTGTTCCCTTCTTCTCTACACTAAAAAATTCTAGGTGTAATTAGTCAGGAAAGCAAGGATTTTATACATGGGGATTCTTTTATGAAAGTTATAAATCAAAATGATGGCCTTCTAACTCTCTTAACTCAGGACTGCAGATTCTTGGGTGAAACTTGATGTTGGATTTGCAGTTTGCCTTCAGACCATGTCAATTGCTTGGAACGGTTTAAAGTTGAACAGATAAGCACTTCATCACCATTTTTGCTGTCTACCTTCCAGAGGAACCTGGGCATGCTGTATGCGTATCAGTCCCTTTTGCAATTTTTTGTCCCTTCTTTCTACATTCAGCACACATGGTTAACAGTTATCCTGTAAGTATTTAATGTTTCAAGATTACAGCCATAATGTGTTCACTAAATTTTTAGTGTCTTCAACGTTAGTTATAGTCAGAATTATTAACTTAACTTTTCCAAAATAAGGAAACATATAAACAAATGCACGGAAAGGTTTACGAAATAATGTAAATATCCACATTCTCCTTCCTAAAGAACGTAACACATCCTCTTCTAATGTTTCTGTGTTATTCCTATTACTATAGAACTGGGAAGAACCCCTAGAAATCATCCTCTGATTTGTTGAAAGATGTTGAGCCGGACTTTTCTGGCGTAAAATATGATTGCAAGTTTTGGAACATTACTGAAGCCCTTGTTGACGGTGAAAGCAGTGGTGATGATTCCACAGCCTTTACATTCTTCTTCTGAAGTTTCTTTGTGATTTCAGTACAAGCTTGATCAACCATGTCTAGAAAATCCTTCACAAATATAAATATTTGAAGTGGGTGTGCCCCTTTGTCCTTGGAAGCTCCTGCTTGATAAAAGTCCGTTGTTCTCTTCACAAGCTGCATAACCCTTGTTTGTTCCTCTCTCACCACCTTAAGCTCCTCTTCACATTCCTCTATAAACCCCTTCATTCCCTTTACAAACTCACCTCTTTCATCATTTCCACATTGTGTCACTAGTTGCCGAATCTCAATGACCCGTAGTATGAGTTTTGGACACTCATTCATAAAAGTGTCAGGGTCTATTGTGGCTGCTTTCTTGACATTAGAGAATTCAGTTCTTAAGCTGCCTAAAACAGGTAAACCTAGCATTAGGTATTCTTTATCTCTATCTTCTTTGTCTGTCGGGCAATCTGAATCTTGATCATTATTTTCGCTATCTTGAGTGTTAAGTCTTCCCGACCCCTGATTTCTGTTGATCGCACAATGTTTACCCTCAGCTCGAACAACTTGTTCCACTACAAATTGGAGTAGAGTAGTCTTCCCATCAGTACTTTTCACATAGGAAAGTTTTCGAAGAGCACTAAGGTTGAAGCCTTTTGCATTTCCTCTAGCAGTGCCAGCATTCATGCGATTACCAGCCTTGAGAATGGCTTCAAGAAGTTTTAAGAAAATTCCTCTAGCTCTTAGTTCTTTACATCCAAATTCGAGGGTTTGCAACGACTCCTTGAGATGCAAGATATCTGGGTCATAATTTGATCTGAAGAGCATTGCATTGATGCGGATAAATGCTGATGGAACAGATTTCAGGAGCTGGTAGAGGAAAGATTCAGCAGCATCAAGTTTTGATGGATTGCCATTGAATTGGAGGATTTTGTCTACTTCTTCTTGGGTTGGAGAAATTTTTGTTAGTTTCTCTAAGGTATCAGAATTGAGTCCGCTACCCTCGAGGAGGGCATCTTGGATTTCTTTGTGAGAGATTGTAAGAGATTTCAGTACAATTGCTGTGTTCTGGGATCTCCTAGGATTGAGGATAAAACTTTGAGAAGGTGGAGTTGAACCGGAACTTCCTGAAGTTGATGAATTGTTTTTGATTTCAGGTGATTTATTGTTGGTAGCATCATATCCAAACAAAGCTTCGATAAGCTTATCGTCAAATCTGAGAAGCACATAATGAATAGAATGTCATTCATTGGAGGGATGGAAAGAAAAGGCAAGAAATGATGAATTTAATGGATCCCACTTACCTAAAAGAACCACCATTGATCTCATTCCAGACCAGTGAATGATCAACATTAGCTGTGACTTTATCCCAGTGTAATGGCTTCATCTTCAACTGGACTTCATTCCCTTTTGAGCTTTGTTCTGTTGAAGCTTCTGCCCTGCTACTGCTGTTGACTTTCCCTCTTGGTGCAGTAGGGGGTTTTAATGATGAAACTAAAGTACCTCTATTTAGTGGTGGAGGTGGTGCCGGAGGGTTCCTTTTTACTGATTTTTTTAGTGGAGGTGGAGGTGGTGGTGGTGGTGGTGGTAGTGGTGGACGTGGTGGAGTTTGCTTGTCTGGAATCACAGGGCAAGGTAGCTGAGCCAGAGGCTGAGAATGCTGTAGAGTGGGCAGACTTGAACCTAGGTAATCTATTTCTGTATAATGAATAATGTTCGATGTATCATGAAGTAACGGAAATTCCTGGATTGGTTCAATCATATTTGGTTTTTCTCCTCTACCATCCAACCTCTTATCTTCTTCTTCCAAGGGATTAAACCAAATTGTAGAAAAACAGCCAAGTTGTCCACCTTCAAGTTTCTGCAAACAAAGCACATCCTTGCAATTATCATCAACAACTATATTTTTCAAAGCTCTACCTTGTCGAGTGAACTCCAGATGATCTACCGCTGCTTCTCTTCGAAAACTTGAAGCAATTTTGGTTTTCTGGCGTTCTCGAGCCATAGCATATTTATAGACGAAATAGAAGATGAAACTGGCAACAAGTAAAGTACATGCAGCCGTGGCTGCTATGACTTTAACAACTGTTCCATCCTGTGATGGAGGTGACGGCGATGCCTCTGTCGCGGACATTTGTTCCGGAAATGGGAAGATTGTTTACAGTGCCAAGTACTAGAGCAATCAATTTTTGTGGAAGCAAAGTGTTTTCTTGAGGAACTTGATTCAGAGAGAAACAAGGGAAGAACCAGAGAAGTCAAAAGAATTCCTTGCAGAATCGAGGTGGGAATTGAGGAGGGCTGCAGAGAAGGGGACAAATTTTTGTAGTTTTTTTTTATCTTGGTGATGGAAGTTCTTGCTTTGTGCTCTTGGAGGTTAGTTGCTGAAAGTTTCATAGATAGTTAGTTGTTCCTGTTGGTTGGGTTGATTTAATTTCTCAGACTTGTTGTGAAATGACCAGAATGCCCGCTGCTTAATTCATTCTTAAACATACACGCAGTTTATAATAGTTAGCCGGCTGATTAAATGTTATACTTTGTCCTCTCTCTCTCTGTAATCCATTGGTAGCGACGACATGTGTATTAATTCTTGTATCTGTGATGTCAAATACTAGTAGTAGTATGTTATCTTGGTTTGTCCAATTTACAAATATGATGTGTCTCCAACTGTTATTAGTTCCACAAAGGAATTACATTTTAAATATAAAATTCAATTTTGGATTCCAAAATCATTGGTTTGGAGTTTACTCGTGGTAAAGTTTTTGATTTAACTTATCCTACTAGCGTCCTAAATCACTTCTCTCTATACCTGAAATGGTGATTGGACCACCAGTAACTTGTACATACTCTTTACTAGTACATTTTGTTTGATGGACATGGAGATGGAGTGAAGGGAGGAAGTCGCCATTTTGGGTTGGGAACAAGACCAGCAAGTGAACCAACAACCGTATTTAAACCTAGCTGCATGTCCTCCTTGGAAGGTGTATTCATTTATGGGCATTACTGCAATTAGATAGCTGAGTTATGAGTCATGATTCCAGAGCCCCAGACTTTCTGCAATTAGTGCCAAAGGTAGTCCATCCTCCAAAGAGTTGAGTTAAGAGAGAGGTAAGTGGAGTACTAAATTTTCCCCTTCAAGGGTCGGCCTAATTGAGTGTCATTTATCAAGCTGTAAGCAGAACGAGCACAAACTCATTATTAGTAGTAGTAGTAGTAGTGATGTAGTATAGGACAGGCAATCATGGGTACACACACACACACACTCACATGGCCACTAGGTGGGTTCTTAAATCAAAAAATCACCTTTTTATTTACATTCATTTAGTTCCTAATAGTAATACCGTTAGATTCCAAATTTAGTCTCCTTTTTTCTTGGTTCGATCGTTTTCAGTAATGAACAAGTCTCGACCCAGATCAGATGACAGCCAAGTGGAATTCGGTGCAAAATGGAAATGGAATTATTATAGTATTATTATTAGACACTACCGGATCTTAGATATGCACTAACTTAAATAATAAATTTTCTTCTCTTACTTATTCCGAGTCTTTCCAAAAAACTTCAAATATTCGTTAGAGAATTCATTGGTCAAATGAGATGACCCACCTGTTCGTAAAACTCTATTCTATTCTTCTATTGCTGCTAAGCCCAAACATATACTACTACTTATAAACAGTGGCCCTAACCTAATATTATTTGGGGGTGGCTGGATGATCAAAAAATTAATTAATTCACTGACACTGATGATTCAACTGCTCTCTCTATATACATTAATAGTATTATATATATGGATGATGTCGACAAGCTGGCAAAATTTTAAAATAAATATTGCCACTAACAAAGTTTAAAGGGTTAAATACATTTATCTCTCCTCTCTCTAAGTATGATCCATTTCACACTTGTGACTCTAATATTTAAAATTTTACATTAGTATACTCCAAATACACTTAAGTAAACAATGTCTGAATGCTGACGTGTCATCAAAAATGCGTATTTTTATAATTTTCAACTTATTTCATTGTATTTTGCCATTAAAAAAAATTAATTTGTTTGTTTGTATTTTATTTCTAATTTATATATTTTAATACTGATAATATTTTATTATGATTTGGTATTTTAATTTTTATAAAGTGTTTTGATATATTTACCCTCTGATCTATAATAAATATGTAAAAGATATACATGTATTAATTTTTTTAATGATAAAATACAGTAAAATGTGTTTAAATTATAAAAATACATATTTCCGATAACGTCGGCATTCAGACATTTTTTTGGCTAGAAAAATTTATGAAGTCAATTTTGTTTACTCAAGTATACTTGGAGCATACTAATGTAAAATTTTAAACATTAAGATATCAAGTGTAAAAAATATGAAAATAATTAGTACGAAATTAACTTTAATCACTAACTAATACAGTATCGACAAACTGACTAACAAATATTTCACTTTTCGTATGGAGAGGCCAACAAATTCAGTAACCAAGAAAATAAAATAAAGAGAACAAACTAAAGGCCCACTAGTACAAGTTGGGCATGAAGCTCTACCGTATCTTCAAACTGTGCTAACAATATATTGGACATGAAATAAACAAGAAAAAGTAGAATTTATATCATCCCCCGACTTTTTTCTTACATTTTTCTTTTTCCCTCCCATGTGTCTTCAAAAATGACGACTTTAAGTATGTAGTACAACGAGTGTTAGTACGGAAAAGAAACACAAGGAATCGTCTACATCCATCAAAAAAAGAACAAACACATGGGCATGGGTAGGGTAGGGGGATTGCAAAAATATGGTGGTCAAAAAACAAAAGGACAGTGGATCAAATCTGTTATAATCTAGGTCGCTTTGAGGATGATGGACATGGTAGAATGGATGGTGATGGATCACAAGCAAGGCGTGAAGGCAACGATGGCAACACTGATGACTGATCGTCTTTTAGCTTTCTTGCTGGTGGCAACACTGATGACGGATCATCATTTAGCTTTCTCACTGGTGGCAACACTGATGACGGATCGTCGTTTAGCTTTCTCTTGTGCATCTGTATCTCCTTGTTATCTCCTTCCCCTTTCAGTATGCATTCTTTCAAGCGCTTCACATCTGAAAGCTTTACTGGCTTTACAAGAAAATCCTCAGCCCCTTCTTCCAAACACCTATCATCAAATACAAAAGCAAGTCCCGCCTATTAGCAAGTCCCATGTCTAAGGCATAGTATATTACAGCGAATGACCACTGAGGTAACTATATTTAAGCGTGTGACAAGAAACTTTAGGGTCCTTTCTTTTTGTTTTAGCTCGTCAAGAGAGAAACTCTTTATTGCTAGAAAGGTTGAACCCATGAGTAAATTGAACAAACTTGTATAAGCAGGGCCAGAATGCAATGGTCCTGGAAAAAAATATTGGACTCCCAACTATACAGTGCATCAGTAACTGTCCAAATTTCTTTCCATATTGACCTTTGAAATTATGAAAATTGGATATATTTCACATATTATCGAGGGGATATCTGCCAAATCCAAAAAATATCAGCAAACGGTCTTAATCGCTCAACAATTTTTTCCAATGATTTGAAACATGTTACATCTATAGATTTAGAGCTTGTTACTTCTTGTCACTACCTTCTACAAGGTAAATGCAAAAATTATGATGGTTGAAGTAAGAAAATACCTATCAATTCGAGTCATAATGTTCTCTGAGGACATGATCACGACGGGTATTTTTCTCAGTGTCGATGAAGTCTGCTGAAAATGAAATAAAGCTGTTACAACGTCAATACATAGCAGTATAATAGATCTTCAATCTATTGTTTTATAATAATGCACAAAAAGAATCAAGATTTTGAATATTGCAAGTGTTAAAAGCAACTACTTAATCTCTAATCCTTGCCAATTTTCTTTTTAAAGCACGACTCACATGAAACATAAACCAAAACAGTGTGAAATAATCTTGGTTCTTGAGAAAAACAAAATCAACATAACTAACCTTGAGCTTCTTAAGAAGTTCATAGCCAGTCATTCCAGGCATAGAATAGTCGGTCATTATCAGATTCACCTTCAAGCCCTATCACAAATCCAACCAAAAAACCCAACACATTTAAACCAAAAAAAAATAGCATAAAAAGGTCAGTTTTGTTTAATAACTCGTCTCTTGTCAATATTAAAAGATAAACAGAGTAAATAAGTAGAGTTTTGTTTGGTTGCTTCTTAATCTTAGCCAAGCATAAAGACAAATCACTCAAAGCATCCTTCTACTTTGCATCACAAACCAAACACATAACATAGGTGCTGTGTGAAACAAATTTGTGAAATATGGAAAAATTAATAATGCTATGCTTGCTCGCTTCTTCTTCATTAATACATGCACAAATTTCAAGTTGAAACTTTGTTGTAATTTTCAGTTGCTCAGAAATGAAACAAGCAAAAAAATACCAATATAAAATTAAAGAAAAAAGAAAGAGAGAATGCTATTATCCCCCAACTTACATCTAATGATCCAACCGAGCTTTTGTCTCCATCCAAACCAAGATACTGCAGAGCCCTGCTGCCGCTTTCTACAGCCGTCACTGAAATAATCAAATCCAATCGGCTTCGTTAACCAACCAAAAAAACACAATGCATTAAAAGAAGCTCTTTTTTAAAAAAAAATGGGAAAAATCTAACCTTTACAGGAAGAAATCTTAAGCAATCGCTCAATAACCTTTCGATCGACGACACTATCGTCAACGGCAAGAACGTGTAGCTCTTCCGAATCCGACGCCAATTTATCGGTAAAATTCTTCGCCGTCTCCGGAGAGTCTTTCTTCCGCACAGTTCTGAAGGCCATAATACTCTATTAATGAAATGCGCGTGGTGTTTGTATGTACGTTATACTTTATGTAGGGGTAGGGGAAAAACAAAGAAACCAAGGGACAGTCTCGCCCTCTTTAAACTCCTACCATAAATGTGACATGCAACGTGTATATATTTGGAGCAGACTGTATAATATACATATAGATATAGAGAGAGAATAAATAAATAGGAGTAAAATTTAAAAAGATGGAAGTGGAAAGGAGAAAGAAATCTAGTCCAGTTTAAGAATCAAAAAGGGATCTTGGGGATACATACATACAGACAGAGACACAGAGAGATCTTTGCAAATCAACCTCGCACAATCCCACTTGTCTCTTTTTCTGAACCCTTACCATTAGGCTTAAATATTTTTTTAATACTTTATATCAACTTAATTACTACTACTATATATTTTCTTTTTATAATAAATTAACACAATTTTTATTTTTTTACAAAAAAATTTATTTTTATTTTAGACAAAGTTTGACGTGATAGTGTCACATAAGCACAAAATCTTAGATGAAATATTCTTTTCAGAACTTTTTATATACGTTGTCATAACTCACTCATACAAATTTTGTTAATTTTTTTAACAAAGTTTGACGTGACAGTATCCCGTTATTATAAAATTAATTTTATGATAAATTAATCATGTGATCAATACAGTACTGGTACGTAAAAAGAGATCATATCACGTTTGTCTGCATATCGACGTGATATTAGTTAATTGATCAAAATTAATTTTATAATAACCACTTAAATATATTCTTACCAAATAATTGTACAATAATCGAGTTGTTCGTGACAAATTTATACTCGATTTAACATTTAACTAATGGAGTTTAAACAAGTCTTTTTATTCATGAATGTTGTTAACCAATTGAGTTCGAATTATGTTATATTTAATTCAAACTCGACTTGTTTGGACTATGTTTAATATCAATGTATTTAGACTCATTTAGACTAGGCTTAAGAACAATTTATTTAGGCTCAACTCGAGCTTTAATTACTTATTTAAGCTTAACTCATTTAATAATTATTATTATAATATATAAGTTTAACTTATTCATTATAAACTAAAGCTCATCTAGTCTCATTTATACTTCTAGTCTAATTTATAAAATTGTCATGTTAAACTTCGGTGATGTTTGATAAAATGAAATAATTAAGATTTGAATAGTTAATATATCTTAATAAATTAGATCATTTGAGTGAAATAGCATCTGAACTTAAAAAATTATTTGATAACTAAAAAGTATAAAACATTTAAATAATTTTTAAATTTAAAAATAACTCAAATTGACTTTTCAAAAATTAACAATGATCTTAAAAGTTGGAATGGAACGAGTACAATATTTATAGGGAATTGATATTTTCACATAAAAATTAATATTTTCATATGATCTCTCTCACATGAATAGCGAGTGGGTCGCACCTCCATGTGAGAGACTCATGTGAAAATATCATTTTAGCATGTAAAAATATCAGTTTCTTATTTATAAAAGTTCCAAATATTTAAAATTTTCGTTAAGAGACATCTCTTAATGATATATATTTATAAATTCTTCTTATCGATTAAGAGACGATAAAAGACAAACAAAATTTTACTAAACAATTTTACTCTTTTACCGAATTAGATGTAGAGTTATGAAGAGGTAATCAAACCTTAAGAGCATTATGCTAATATATATTTAATTAATAAAAAATAAGATTTTTTTGTTGGTAGTGATTAGTATGAAGTTAATTTTAGTCAATTGATCAAATCAGTATTGTATTGATTAATTGACCAACTTAATCGGATTCTTTTTTAAAACGTAATTTTATTTTTATATAAATTATATTCTGTTATAAAATAAAAAGAGTATTAATTGTTGAGTTCCAAAACAGCGTAATGTTTAAAGAAACGAAGGACTCAAGAATATATAGAAAGAGTAGGTGAGGAAATACTAATATTTGATTTTGGTGTTATATTGGAATGGAAGCATTGCATTGATATGTCTTGTCTTAATCTGGGCCTGCCTTCCTGCCTGTCCGCCCTTCATTCATCGTGTACCCAAAAACAGAGAGAGAGAGACTTGAAGTAGGAGGTTGACTAGACTGAAAATTAGTCAAAGGATCAACAGTCCAATCAAATGACTAATGTAATACTACTCCATGTAGTAAAATACTTCTACCACTAGACTAGACTTTACCATTTTCCTACAAATACATATGTAGTACCTTCGTATGTTGTTGGAAATATCAACCTTTTTACACAAATAATTTTAATATAAAAAAAAATTACAATAACAACTTTAAAGTATACTTAAGTAATTAAGAATAATCTTAAATTCACTTTCCTAACGCCTCACAGAGAAAGCATGTATTCAGTGTATTTTTATAATTTTAATTATTTTTCAATATATTTTGTCATTAAAACAAAATTAATACCGTATACCTATTTAACTCTTACCCCACCCATACCCATATGTATTTCTGCCAACTAAAAATACTTATATTTTCCCTCCAATTCAGTCCAACAGTTCCCCTAGGCTCCATCAGATGGTGGAAAGGTGGAAAGAGAATGAGTATAAGAGCAGACAAAAGAGAAGGAACAAGAAAAGGTGCACATAATTAGCAGGAGAAAAAGGCAAAAAGAGAAAGATCATATATACATGAAAGTTTCATTGCTTCAAAACACATTGTTAGGCCCGAATATGCAATAATTAATCTACAAGGAAATAAAATTAGTTTAGCTCCTTAGGTATAAGAGAAACCTTAACATTCTTTTTGTCCAATCAAACGAATATTATTTAGCTTAATTAGTTGAGTAAAGACTGAAATTACTCTACTATCGTGAAGTGTTTAAAAAAATTCTACGGTCGTTGAGTTAAATATCAGTCACTCTACTATCGTAAAATAAAAAAGTGAACTACTCAAAGAGAACTCTAACATCGTTCAATAAAATCTTGGTAAAATAAAGATAACATCTAACATGGGTTGCAATTTGAAAATGACAATTTAGTATATTTAATAAATTATTTTATTTACCCTATTAAATTTTATTTTATCCCACACATAATTTTGCTACGCAACCTGTGCTTGTATTCATAATGAATCGGAATCCAACCAACCAGCGGCGGCGATGAAAAGAGGAAAGCCGCCCTTCTCTTTGTGTTGGTCTGGCGACCAACTACTAGTATAGTATAAGGAGGAGTAATTAGACACCCACATATATATCCAAAGAAAAAGATACAATGTGGCCTGTACGTACGGTCAAATAAGATTCGGAGGCAGGTGGGTTCCACATCCCCATAAAGCAAAAAGATTTCATAGATCATCATCATCATGATATTCATAAATCATACTAATCTAGATCTCCTCTGTTTGAGTGAATAATCAGATCCCATATCAAATAAATATACTCCGCCTTACTTGTATTAATGCCATGCCCACCCAATCTTATTTAATAGGGGTTTTTATTAGAAAATTAATATTTATTTGTACATGAATTTTTTTTTTGCAAGAAAATAGAATCCATTCACTATTTATATAAAAATGATAATAAAAAATTAATTATTTTTTTATATAAAAGTATCGCTTCTTTTTTATTATATTCAACTCAATTTATGAACTTTATTAAAATTTGAAATATTATTGAGAATTTTATTTATTAATTAATAAATTATTTTAAACACAGCTCATTTAATTTATAAATTCAGCGCTTAAAATATTATTATATATTAATAATAATCTCAAATATTACATTTGTAAATTAAATAAGTTATAATTATTATTTTTTTGTGCGGGAAGAAGATAATATATTATTGGTTCCTGCAAGTCTGGAAATAACAGCACTTTATTTGATTGTTATGCATTGGAGTTGCTAATTCCTGACCTGGGATATTAGAGAATATTGGGTTATGAAAAAAGGAAAACAAATAAAGGTTAAATAGTGTACTCCATAAATAATGGTACCATATCTCTTATTCATATTTTTGTCTGATTCTCTCTGTCCAAATATTTGTGGGTCCTCCAATGTCTCCCATAACCAATAAATAAACAAATAAATTCTCATCCGCGAGAAAGCTCTGCCCTCTGGCCCTGGTTACAGGCATATCACATGCCTTCGCTGTCGCTAAGCAAAAACCCGGATAAAATTGAATAATAATCAATTTTTTAAAATTGATTTATTTTAGTAATTTAATTATTTAGATATATTCGGTTATAACTGTTTTTTATTTTAATTTTTGATTTTGATTTTAAATATGAAAATTAGATTATTTGAGTAATCGATTAATTGAATTAAAAACTTTTAAAAAATAAAATATTATTTTTAATTAGAATTTGATAGATTTTGTCATATAAGTTATGTACATATATATTGTTAATTTGAAATTATTGAACTAGTTTATTAATTATTATGATTGCAGATTATGGTTAAATATTGTCTGAAAATTTGAATGTGAAATTTGTGATTTTCTTTGTTTTGTCAAATTAAGTTTATGTTTCGGTTATTAACTGAATAACAGAATAGTATAATTTGGATTTCGATTATTCGGTTAGTACATATTTTAAATATTTATTTGGACAGTGAAATTATATGAAATTTAAAATTCAATTATACTCGAATAGACAATTCGATTAAATTATAACCGAATTCTCACCGTTAGTATTCGTCAGTCGATTGCTGATTAGAACATGTTATAAGTTATAACCCCCACCATATCACGATTTTATATAAAGTATTTGGTCAATTTATTGTCACGTATTTGGCATTTTTTTTAGGGGAATCCATTCATGGCAACCGGTTGTCGTGGATACTGTTATAATAACTCACTTTTGGACCATTGATCAACTTATTGGAAGGCTTTAATTGAATGTCATAAATATTCAGGAAATGTCCAGTCGGCACAAGCTTTACCGGCTTTTATTTTAATATATTGCATTGTATGGTCGACTGTTGTTATTTTAATAATTTTAAAATAATTTTTTAATATTAAAATACTCCAGCCGGAATAACTTGTACCGGTCGGGTAATTTTTTTAAGCATTTTTCTATTATATGGGATGACTCAGCACATTAAAGTTGTATTAAAAAAATTAAATATAATCCGATCGGTACAAACTGTACCGGCTGAGAGATGAGAAAAGTGATGTGGTGAACTTTATTATAATCCGTGAGAAAACTTTAATATTTTTATGTGGGATGTCAAAAAAATATATGTCAAGTTCAGACAATATATTTCTTATCAACTAGTCAAATTAATAAAAAAATATATGTCAAAACAATATATTTTTTACTAATTAACAATAAAAAAAATATATGCCAAAACAATATATTTTTAACTAATTAACAATAAAAAAATATATGTCAAAACAATATATTTTTAACTAATTAACAATAAAAAAAATATGTCAAAACAATATATTTTTAACTAATTAACAATAAAAAAAATATGTCAAAATAATATATTTTTAACTAATTAACAAAAAAAAATATATGTCAAAACAATATATTTTTAACAAATTAACAATAAAAAAAATATATGTCAAAACAATATATTTTTCTCATCTCTCAGCCGGTACAGTTTGTACCGGTCGGATTATTTTTTATTTTTTTAATGTGCTAAGTCATCCCATATAATAGAGATTTGCTTAAAAAAAAAATACCCGGCCGATACAAGTTGTGTCAGCTGGAGTATTTAAATATTAAAAAATTATTTTAAAATTATTAAAATGACAACAGTTGACCATACAATGCAATATATTAAAATAAAAACCGGTAAAGCTTGTGCCGACTGGGTATTTCCTGACTATTTTGACATTCAATCTAAACCTTCCAATAAGTTGATCAATGGTTGTAAAACCCCAACTTTTTGAATAAAGATGAATTTTCTATAAATATTATTTTTTTGGATATTATGGAGTTAAATTGATATAATGTTATAGTTGTGGGTTGTAAATTTTGCATAGTATGCAAGTTGTTATAAAATATTTGTTTGGTCGGAGAATATTCTTTTTGTCGGGGAATATTCATACGACGACACAATTATTGGTGGACCCCACAACGAAATTATTGTCGGATTGAGAAAACGACAAAAATACTTTTTGAAAATAACGGCGGAAGTTTTAATGTTAACTGTTGAAACACCCGGTGTTAAAAGTACAGTAGTGCGCGTGGTTGCATAGTAGCACACGGTATTGATTATTGATGCTTACGTGAGAAGTCACTCAGTTTTGTTCAATTATTGCTAAAGTAATTGTTGTAAATTTTACTTATTTTATGGGCCCCTATTTACCCATTTTTCAAAACTGTCGGTAGAAGTTGTTTCAGTTTTTATATTATATATATAAATATATATACGTATTATATATAAAATATGTCAAATGTTTTAAAATGGTGGTGGGGGAGTTCACAAGAAAGTAAAGAAAATGGAATTGATTTGTCTGGTGGATTTTTTTTGGCAGGTTTGGAATGAGTTTTCAAACTTGATCATTATTTGGCCAAAATTTTCAAATCATGTAGTATTAATTGATAACTTGCATTCTAATTGGTCAAGGATATGATAGTAGCATGTGTTATATATATAAATATATTATATTTTTATTTTGTTTGACTAAGGAGGTTACCTTTTGAAATTAGGCGTCTGTTGATTCAACAAAATTTAGCCGTGAATTTTTCTCTGCACAAGTTATATAATTATATATATATATATATATATATATATATAATATTATATTTTATTTAAAAGATTTTGCTTTAATTATGGACCGACCGATTAAAGTAAATCAATCCGGACCGTTCATGAGTTAGTTACTATGCATTCTATTTTTCTATAAATAGAAGCTCATTCCTTCATTATTTTCTTACGAATTCACTGAACTCTAGAGAGAGAAAGTTTTAGAGAGAAAGAAAAAGAGAAGTTTGCTACCTTTCTTTTCCTATTTCCAGTTTCTTTTACGGTAAGGGGTGTTATTCTTTCTTATTCATGAAGAGAACTTTTGTTATTCCATTTCTTATTATTCTGTTGGAATAACCTGTATACGCGGTCTACCATATACTTGGTGACATTCTTCTATTATTCTGTTGGAACATCCTGTTTGTGTATTTTACACCGGACTTGGTTCCGTTTTTATTATTATTCTGTTGGAACATCATGTCTGTGTGTTTTACACCGGACCTGGTTCCGTCTTGTTATTATTCTATTGGAACATCCTGTCTGTGTGTTTTACACCGGACCTGGTTCCATTATTTATTATTCTGTCGGAATATCTTGTCTGTGAGTTTACGCCGGACCTGGGTCCATTATTTATTATTCTATCGGAATATCATGTCTGTGAGTTTACGCCGGACCTGGTTCTATTATTTATTATTCTGTCGGAATATCCTGTCTGTGAGTTTACGCCGGACCTGGTTCCATTATTTATTATTCTGTTAGAATAATCTGTCTGTGCGGTCTATCGCATGCTGGGTGATTTCTTTTGTTATTCCATTCTTTATTATACTCAGTTGGTTAAGTTTTAACTTCTATACTCTATGAAATTAGTGGAATATCCTTGATAATTGTGTTTCATCCAGTATCTTTTCATGAAAATATTCTTCTAAGTATTCTTGAATTTTACTCCACAAAGCAGTATCATGTTGACAATTTGGACATTGTTAATTCTTGGATAAATTAATTCTTGAACTTGTTTTATTGAATTATTATATCATTGTCATCATCCTCATGTTTATAAAATGTTGAAAGTCATCTATGGCAGGTAATGCATAGATGGACTTGGTATGATTATGACCAGGGATTATTCGGTATAATCATGACCGTAATGTTACAAATGATATAGTAAAAGTCCTCATTGGCCTGTAGTGCATTGATGGACAGTTGTTGGCATGATCATGACCATAATGAATACACGAATATCCTTAGCCGTAGTGCAGGGGTGTTTCGATGATGTGAATTATTTTCTTAAGCTGAGTCCCAGCGAAAACAGTGTTGAAAAACTTTTTAAATCATAGAAGATAGTAGATTTTATTTTCTACTTGACTCTTTTAATGGATTGCTTGTTCCGCTGCAGTTAGACTTGATGTTCATTGTGACGCCCCCAAAATTAGGTATACATCACCCATCTTGGGCCGTCAGATACAAAGTACAGAATACAAATACAACTTACTAATACATCTGTCGTGTACAATACGACAAAATATAAACTGCGAGTTTGAATACAGATATTATCTTCTAGAGAGTATTCATACTCAAAAGGAGTCCTCATTACATTTATTAACACACTATTACATAGAATAGTGAGAACTACTAACTAATACTATCATTCGAACCATCACTACGTTCCCCGACCTGCCCCAGCTACGTTCTCAATTCCTGAAGAGAACAGTGAAAGAAAGGGTGAGCTCAACTAGCCCAGTAAGAAATATTATGACTAAGATAATGCAGAATAAATTATCATTAGCCTTCAACAATGTTAAACTGATAAAATATAATAGACATCAAGTTTAACTGTAGCGGAACAAGCAATCCATTAAAAGAGTCAAGTAGAAAATAAACTCTACTATCTTTTATGATTTAAAAGGTTTTTCAACATTGTGATCGCTGGGACTCAGCTTAATAAAATAATCCACATCATCGAATCACCCCTGCACTACGGCCAAGGATATTCGTGTATTCATTAATGGTCATGATCATGCCAACAACTGTCCATCAATGCACTACGGGCCAATGAGGACTTTTACAACATCATTTGTAACATTACGGTCATGATTATACCGAATAATCCCTGATCATAATCATACCAAGTCCATCTATGCACTACAGACCACAGATGACTTTCAACATTTTATAAACATGAGGATGATGACAATGATATAAGAATTCAATAAAACAAGTTCAAGAATTAATTTATCCAAAAATTAACAACGTCCAAATTGTCAACATGAGATTGCTTTGTGGAGTAAAATTCAAGAATGCTTAGAAGAATATTTTCATGAAAAGATATTGGATGAAACACAATTATCAAGGATATTCCACCAATTTCATGAAGTATAGAAGTCAAAACTTAACCAACTGAGTATAATAAAGAATGAAATAACAAAAGAAATCACCATACATGCGATAGACCGCACAGACAGGTTATTCCAACAGAATAATAAATAATGGAACTAGGTCCGGCGTAAAACGCACAGACAGGATATTCCAACAGAATAATAAATACTGGAATCAGGTCCGGCGTAAACGCACAGACAGGAAATTCCGACAGAATAATAAATAATGGAACCAGGTCCGGTGTAAAACACACAGACAGGATGTTCCAACAGAATAATAATAAAAACGGAATCAGGTCCGGTGTAAAACACACAGACAGGATGTTCCAACAGAATAATAATAAAAACGGAACCAGGTCCGGTGTAAAACACACAGACAGGATGTTCCAACAGAATAATAGAAGAATGTCACCAAGTATAGGGTAGACCGCGTATACAGGTTATTCCAACAGAATAATAAGAAATGGAATAACAACAGTTCTCTTCATGAATAAGAAAGAATAACACCCCTTACCGTTTTAAAGAAAAGCTGAAATAAGGAAGTAGTTAAGTAGCAGAATACTCTTCTTCTTTCTCTCTATAGTTTCTCTCTCTAGAGTTCAGTGAATTCGTAAGAAATAATGAAGGAATGAGCTGCTATTTATAGAAAAATAGAATGCATAGTAACTAATCCATGAACGGTTCAGATTGATTACTTTAATCTGACGGTCCATATTTAAAGAAAAATCTTTTAAATAAAATATAATATATTCTATTTATAGAATAACTTTAATAAAGTATTCTGTTTTATATAAAAAGATATTTCTGTTTTATTACGTTAATAATACGAATAAAACAAAACGTCATTATCGCTAAATAATTCATATTATTAACTGCCAATAATTGAATCAAACTGAGTGACTTCTCACATAAACATTAATAATCAATACCGTGTGCTACTATGCAACAACACGTATTACTGTACTTTTACTACCGAGTAGTTCAACAGTAACAATGGTAAAACTTCCGCCGTTATTTTTAATAAAATATTTTGGTCGTTTTCTCAATCCGACAATAATTCTGTTGTGGGGTCCACCAATGATTGTGTCGTTGTACGAATATTCCCTGTTAAAACGAATATTCCCCGACCAATCGAATATTATATAACAACTTGCGTACTTTGCAAAATTTATAAATATTACCCACAACTATAACATTATATCAAATTAACTCCATAATATTCAAAAATGATATTCATAGAAAATTCATCTTTATTTATAAAAGTTGGGGTCTTACATTCGTTATATTTTATCAGTTTAACACTGTTGAAGGCTAATGATAATTTATTCTGCATTATCTTAGTCATAATATTTCTTACTGGGCTAGTTGAGCTCACCCTTTCTTTCACCGTTCTCTTCAGAAAATGAGAATATAGCTGGGATGAGTCGGGGAACGGAGTGATGGACCAGATGATAGTATTAGTAGTCCTCACTATTCTGTTAAATAGTGTGACAATAATTGTAATGAGGACTTCTTTTGAGTATGAATACTCTCTAGTAGACAATATTTGTATTCAAACTCACAGTTATATTTTGTCGTATTGTACATGACAGTTGTATTAGTAAGTTGTATTTGAATTCTGTACCATGTATCTGGCGACCCAAGATGGGTGATGTATACCTAATTTTTGGGACGTCACAGTTGGTATCAGAGCTTAGGGATATGATCTCTGGCTAAGATGTGAGAATAGAACTAGGAGGGGAGAGACGGGGAATTTCTTCGCTAGTATGACCTACCTAAGTTTATTTGTTATTTAATTGGTTGGTCAGAGTATATTGATAATATGTGACATGTTAATTAACCTTTGTTTTGTGGCAGTAGTTGAAAATGACAGCTGGAAATGTCAACAATGGAGTGAATGAGACCGTGGCACCTCTAATCACCAACCAAGATAATGTAATATCAGGCAAAGAAGAAATTAGAGATATCTACGTGGTAAGTAAAGAACTAATAGTTGCACCCGAGCTACTGACAGAGGTAGCAGCTGAGAGTGAGGAAGAAGAGGAACCTGAGGAGAATTGGTTAGAAGAAATCTATGATCAAAACTTAGAATTACAAAATTGTGTTCATGAGTTAGAAGAACAGGCTGAAGAACGGCAGGCGGTCGTGGAGCAAAGAGATGTAACGATTCAAAATTATATGTGATGCTCGAACAAAATCACGCTTTGACAGAGTGTAAGATATTAAAGTTGGAATATGAGAATTTAAATATCAAGGATCAGCTGAAAGAAGAAACAACTGAACGAGTGAGAATGCAGGATGCGTGGGTAAAAGCCGCACGACGTGTTGATATTGTAGAAAGAGATGTCCGATCCAAAAATGCTAAAATAGATTATATACATTTCTCTTTTTGGACAGCAATTGGGAGAACCCAACATCGAGTTTTGAATTACCCTGTACAGAGCGGTCAATCTGAACTCGATATGGATCAAAGATTGATGATTCAGATCATGAAACAGGAGTACGATGAAGCAGTTGAGGGTGGAATATGCCCTATATTAAAGTCAATTCCAACGATAGAGATGACATCAAATGCTACCCCAGACAAGTCAAAGCCGGATAGTTCAAGGGAGAGCGGTTGCCATGACTTCCCAACAAGTGAGGAACCCAAATGAAGTTATCGCGGATAAGCTAATCATAAACCCTTGTGAAGTTTGTACCTTATTCGATACTGGTTCTACCCACTCTTGTATTTCACCTAGTTGTGTTCAACGTTTAAACTTGGCTTTTAAAAAATAAAATAAAATAAAAATTTATTAGACTTGACTTATCTGTTGAAACTCTGTTAGGAGAAACCTTCGTTAACTCCACTATTTATAAATCTTGTTTGATTCAAATCAACACTTTCACGTTACCTGTCGATATGTGATTTTTGGAAACGATTGGTTAACTACCCATTATGCTTTTCGTAAGGTTGTTAATTTTCATATTCTTAACCAACCTGTTATGCGAATTCAAGCAACCAAACCACTAAAGTCAATCATTATCATATCAAGCCATAAGTAAAGATTCCCGTTCCCTTCGTTGTTGACTTCCTGGTGTGGAATGCACCGAAGCCAGACTTTCCGTAGGAGACGTTGTAAATGACGATGGCAAGTTGATAGGTATCAATGTGACGTGTTATCCAAGTCTGGGATGAGAGTCACAGTTTTGAATGATATTTCTATTGTTAATAAATTTCCTGACGTATTCTTGAAGATTTCCTAGCCTACCCCTAGAGCGTGAAATCGAATTTTGTATTGACCCCAGTACAAAACCCATTTCTTAAACCCTTAAATATTTCTTTACTTAAAACGAACGTATCAGGCGCCAAAGACGTTGGCTCGAGCTATTAAAGATTACGATCGTACCATTTAATATCATCGTGAAAAAGTGAACGTGGTAGCTGACGCGTTGAGTAGAAGATCGTATGCGTTTACAAGTGCGAATATACGAACTCACGTGAAGATAACGAATATACGATTAGAATAGACTTTAATCGATAAAGTTAAAGTCGTCCAAGCTATGGACCCGGAGCTGATGAATACTAAGAAGAAGGTTCAAGAGGACGTTATTCTAGAAGCAAGAATCGATGATGAAGGAATACTTCGAGTCAACTCCAGACTTTGTGTTCCTAACGATCCTGAGTTAAAGTATAAAATCATGATGGAGGCATACAACACACCGGTTGCAATCCATCTTAGAAGTACCGAAATGTATCGTGATCTTAGTCATACATTTTGGTGGAGCAATATGAAGAGAGAGATAGCGCTGTTTATCTCAAGGTGTCTAGCGTGTCAACGAGTCAAGGCGGAGCATCAAGTGCCAAAAGGTCCATTGCAACCACTTGAAATTACACAATGGAAGTGGGAGCACATTACCATGGATTTTGTTACTGGTCTTTCCAAAGTTTCTCAAGGCATAGATGCGATTTGGGTCATTGTTAATAGATTGACCAAGTCTGCTCATTTTTTACCGATACGAGAAACTTATACACTTGAAGGTCTTGCTCGTATGTACATAAACGAGATTATAAGACTGCATGGTATGCCAGTATCCATAGTTTCTGATCGAGACCCAAGATTCACTTCATAATTTTGGGTTAGTTTACAAAAAGCTATGGGCACGGATTTACGATTTAGTTCGACATATCATCCTCAGACGGACGGACAATCAAAGAGGACTATTCAAACTCTGAAAGATTTATTAAGACTGTGTGTCCTTGACTTCTAGGGAAGTTGGGACACGTTCTTATCATTGGTGGAGTTTTCCTACAACAACAGTTATCAGGTAAGTATTGGCATGGCTCCATTCGAGGCATTGTATGGAAGAAAGTGTCGTTCTCCAGTATGCTGGGATGAGGTGGGTGAAGCAACGTTGTTGGGACCGGAGTTGGTACGTATGACTACAGAAAAAATTCAAACGATCCGACAACGTATAAAAACCTCACAAGATCGACAAAAGAGTTATGCTTATCTTTATCGAAAGGACGTGGAATTCGATATAGGAGATCATGTGTCGTTACGTGTTGCTCCATGGAAAGGAGTTACGAGATTTAGAAAGAGAGGAAAGCTCAATCCTCGATTCATCGGCCCATTTTTAATCCTCGATCGAGTAGGAACTGTAGCCTATAGACTCGCTTTACCGCCAAGTATGTCTCGTGTTCATAACGTTTTTCACATATCTATGCTACGTAAATATGTGGAAGACCCGAACCACACTATTGAGTTAGAACCGGACGAAATAGCAGAAGATTTGACGTATGAAGAGGTTTCTGTTCAAATCTTAGATAAGAAGGAACATATTCTACGCACCAAGGTTATACCTCAAGTCAAAATTTTGTGAAGAAACCACGATGTTGAGGAAATGACTTGGGAGTTAGAATCTGAAATAAAATCAAGGTATCCTTACCTCTTCGACATACCAGGTACGTACCCTAATTTCGAGGGCAAAATTTCATAAGAAGGGGAGATTGTAAAACTCCAACTTTTTGAATAAAGATGAATTTTCTTTAAATATTATTTTTTTGAATATTATGTAGTTAAATTGATATAATGTTATAGTTGTGGGTAATATTTGTAAATTTTGCATAGTATGCAAGTTGTTATAAAATATTCGTTTGGTCGGGGAATATTCTTTTTGTCGGGGAATATTCGTACGACGGCACAATTATTGGTGGACCCCACAACGGAATTATTGTCGGATTGAGAAAACGACAAAAATACGTTATAAAAATAACGGCGGAAGTTTTACCGTTAACTGTTGAAACACCCGATGTTAAAAGTACATTAATACGCGTGGTTGCATAGTAGCACACGGTATTGATTATTGATGCTTACGTGAGAAGTCACTCAGTTTTGTTCAATTATTGCTAAAGTAATTGTTGTAAATTTTACTTATTTTATGGGCCCCTATTTACCCATTTTTCAAAAATGTCGGTAGAAGTTGTTTCAGTTTTTATATTATATATATAAATATATATACGTATTATATATAAACTATGTCACATGTTTTAAAATGGTGGTGGGGGAGTTCACAGGAAAGTAAAGAAAATAGAATTGATTTGTCTGGTGGATTTTTTTTGGCAGGTTTGGAATGAGTTTTCAAACTTGGTCATTATTTGGCCAAACTTTTCAAATCATGTAGTATTAATTGATAGCTTGCATTCTAATTGGTCAAGGATATGATAGTAGCATGTGTTATATATATAAATATATTATATTTTTATTTTGTTTGACTAAGGATGTTACCTTTTGAAATTAGGCGTCTGTTGATTCAACAAAATTCAGCCGTGAATTTTTCTCTGCACATGCTATATATATATATATATATATATATATATATAATATTATATTTTATTTAAAAGATTTTGCTTTAATTATGGACCGACCGATTAAAGTAAATCAATCCGGACCGTTCATGAGTTAGTTACTATGCATTCCATTTTTCTATAAATAGAAGCTCATTCCTTCATTATTTTCTTACGAATTCACTGAACTCTAGAGAGAGAAAGTTTTAGAGAGAAAGAAAAAGAGAAGTTTGCTACCTTTCTTTTCCTATATCCAGTTTCTTTTACGGTAAGGGGTGTTATTCTTTCTTATTCATGAAGAGAACTTTTGTTATTCCATTTCTTATTATTCTGTTGGAATAACCTGTATACGCGGTCTACCCTATACTTGGTGACATTCTTCTATTATTCTGTTGGAACATCCTGTTTGTGTATTTTACACCGGACCTGATTCCGTTTTTATTATTATTCTGTTGGAACATCCTGTCTGTGTGTTTTACACCAGACCTGGTTCCGTCTTGTTATTATTCTGTTGGAACATCCTGTCTGTGTGTTTTACACCGGACCTGGTTCCATTATTTATTATTCTGTCGGAATATCCTGTCTGTGCGTTTACGCCGGACCTGGTTCCATTATTTATTATTCTGTCAGAATATCCTGTCTGTGAGTTTACGCCGGACCTGGTTCTATTATTTATTATTCTGTCGGAATATCCTGTCTGTGAGTTTACGCTGGACGTGGTTTAATTATTTATTATTCTGTTAGAATAATCTGTCTGTGCGGTCTATCGTATGCCGGGTGATTTCTTTTGTTATTCCATTCTTTATTATACTCAGTTGGTTAAGTTTTAACTTCTATACTCTATGAAATTAGTGAAATATCCTTGATAATTGCGTTTCATCCAGTATCTTTTCATGAAAATATTCTTCTAAGTATTCTTGAATTTTACTCCACAAAGCAGTATCATGTTGACAATTTGGACGTTGTTAATTCTTGGATAAAAAAATTCTTGAACTTGTTTTATTGAATTTTTATATCATTGTCATCATCCTCATATTTATAAAATGTTGAAAGTCATCTATGGCAGGTAATGCATAGATGGACTTGGTATGATTATGACCAGGGATTATTCGGTATAATCATGACCGTAATGTTACAAATGATATGGTAAAAGTCCTCATTGGCCCGTAGTGCATTGATGGACAGTTGTTGGCGTGATCATGACCATTAATGAATACACGAATATCATTGGCCGTAGTGCAGGGGTGTTTTGATGATGTGGATTATTTTATTAAGCTGAGTCCCAGCGAAAACATTGTTGAAAAACTTTTTAAATCATAGAAGATAGTAGATTTTATTTTCTACTTGACTCTTTTAATGGATTTCTTGTTCCGCTGCAGTTAGAGTTGATGTTCGTTATATTTTATTAGTTTAACACTGTTGAAGGCTAATGATAATTTATTCTGCATTATCTTAGTCATAATATTTCTTACTGGGCTAGTTGAGCTCACCCTTTCTTTCACTGTTCTCTTCAGGAAATGAGAATATAGCTGGGACGAGTCGGGGAACGGAGTGATGGACCAGATGATAGTATTAGTACTCCTCACTATTCTGTTAAATAGTGTGACAATAATTGTAATGATGACTTCTTTTGAGTATGAATACTCTCTAGTAGACAATATTTGTATTCAAACTCACAGTTATGTTTTGTCGTATTGTACATGACAGTTGTATTAGTAAGTTGTATTTGAATTCTGTACCATGTATCTGGCGACCCAAGATGGGTGATGTATCACAATGGTCCAAAAGTGGGTTGTTATAACAGTATCCATGACAACCGTTTGCCATGGATGGATTCAGTTTTTTTAGATATCTGACAATATTTTTATGTTTGTTTGTTTTTATCATACAAAAGACCAATATATGCAGGGGTGAAGTTACGTGTTGAGTAGTGGGGTCAATTGACCGCACTGAATTTTTTATATATAATGTAATAGATTTTTTATGGGTGTAATTTAATAATTTATTCCACTGAATTTATATATATATATATATATATATATATATATATATATATATATATTATAAAAAAAAATTGTAGGTGTAATTTAATAATTTGATTTCACTATTTATATATATATATATATATATATATATATGATGTAATAGATTTTTTGTGGGTATAATTTAGGAATTTGACCCATTAAATTTTTTTCCTGCCTTCGCCACTGAACATACAGAAAAAAAAAAAGAATTTAATCGCGTCCATAGGTTATCCCTATAAATGATGATCTATTATGAAAGATAAAAATATTATAGAATAAGTTTATTATCACATAAAAATCGCTCACATACTGTTTACATACATATTGGTATGACCCACGTATAGAGAGCAAGTAATGTGGGTCATACCAATATATATGTGAGTGTATGTTAACGATTTTTTGTGACAATAGCAATACTCTATATTATAATGAGACGAATTGAAATGATAATTACTTCAAAAAAAATTAAAATAACAAGACTAATAATAAAAAATAACTAATCATAGCAATAGCTATACTCTGAAAAATAGTAATATTTCGAAAATAATAGTAATAAAATATACATATATGATGAGATTATGAGCCGTTATTCAATACGAATAATGAAAAAATGAGTCAACACAATAACAACACACCCAAATCTGAATAATATACATATTTATCGATTTGCGCTCTTAAAAAATTCTCACACTAAAAAAATAAAAATAAATTATTATAGTGCAATAGAAATAAAAAAAAATAAAAAGAAAAAAGATTTAGGTGGGGAGCTCTCCAAAAATATAGCAGAGTCCTCCTCAAATCCTAGTATTTTTGGACATGAGAAAAAACTCGCCAAATCTTATTAATTATCACCTCTGTCCCCGCAAATAACCTCATTTTCTATTTTACTAATATATAAAGTCGGCGAATTAATAAATTACCATAAAAATAATAAATCAGTGGAGTGTTATAAAAGATTAATAATATTAAGAATAAAGGTGATGATTAAGGGAGAAGAGCATTCTCATTTCATATATGTTGTAATTGTATGTCTCTAACTCATTCTCTTTACAATGCTACTATTTATGGTACAAGGACATCATGAGTTTCATAACTAAAAGGTCATGAGTTTCATAACTCAATGGGAGTTTCAAAATTATTTCAATCAAATATAGGGAGAATGAATATAGACATCCATTATATGAATCTAGACATCCATTATAATATTTTATAACACTCCCACTTGGATGTCTATTGTATAGTAATACGCATTGAAAGCTGCCTCATTAAAAACCTTACCAGGAAAAACCCAATGGAAAAAAACCTTGGTTAAGGGAAAAAGAGTGCATCGCGTATTAGCTCCCCCTCATGAATATATCCTTAAGTCTTTCAGCTGTCGCTTTCCAATATTGTGACGCAATCCTTCAAACGTTGCAGTTGGTAATGCTTTGGTGAACAAATCTGCTAGATTATCTTTTGAGTGAATTTGTTGAACATCAATGTTACCACACTTTTTAAGGTCATGTGTGAAAAAAAATTTCGGTGAGATGTTCTTTGTTCTATCTCCTTTGATGTATCCTCCTTTTAATTAAGATATACATGCAGCATTGTCTTCATACAGAAGGGATGGAGTTCTTTTGTAGCAATTTTCTAAGAATATGTCTCGTTAAAAAAAACCTTACCAAATAAAAATCCAGTGGAAAATATTTTGGCGAAGGAAAAGAGTACAATATTCTTGTACAACTTCTAGTGCCTTGGAATTGCCTAATTAAAACCTTGCAAAGGAAAACCCAATGGAAAAATGTAAGACCCCAACTTATTAATGAATAAAATCAAATTTTCTCTAAATATTATTGTGAATAATAAGGGGTTAATTTGATATAATACTTTGGTTATGGGTGAAATGTGCAAATTTTGCAAAATAAGCAAGTGGTTATAAAATATTTATTTTTGGTCGGTGAATATTCGGTTGGTCGTGGAATATTCTTGCTGTCGGGGAATATTCGTACGACGACGCAGCCTTGTGTGGGCCCCATAACGGAAAGCGATTGGATGAAGAAAATGACAAGTATAAGTTGTTTATAAATAACGGCGTAGTTGTTACCGTTAATACTGTTGGAATACCCGGTGGTTAAAATACAGTAGCACACGGTATTGCACCAATTATTGATTCTTACGTAAGAAGACACTACTCAATAATTGTTACAGTAGTTATTATTCAATATTTTATTTTATTGATTCAATAATTGATGCGTTGATATTTTATATTATTGTTGTTTCAATAATTGTTGCTGCACAGTATTTTCATTTATCAGATCAATAATTCATATTATTTGAATAATATTATTAGATAACATTATTGGCAATGTCTAGAAAGTTCTGTCTAAGGAGAGGTTTGGTCATCTAATTGCGCGCCAGTAAGGAGAAATCCTTATTGGAAAGCCCCCTCTTTCCTGGGAACGGCCTGGTTGTCATAAATGTGATTCTGTAATATTATTTGTGAATAATTAATTATTGATTCATATGATAAGGAAATATTTATTTTATGTGGATATAAATGAGGGATATATTTTTGTGGTTAAAAATGAAGGAGTTAATGTTGAGGTTTTTGTCAGTATTTTTGTCGGAATGGAGGTATTAAAAATCAGGGTTTTTGAGATAGTTTGCGGGGGTTATAATTTTTAATCAGACCGTTGGATCGTGGTAATTTTTGGATATGTTATACATATATAAGTTGAGTATATGTCCACAAATTTTGAACCGTTAAAAATGAACGTATGATTTATTACGAATTTTACAAGATGACTGGTTCAGAAATTGTTGAATTTTCGGAGTTTATCATTTTGGTGGAAAATTCTAGAATTGGTGGGCCCCACTTGTGGTTGGTGAAGAAATGTGCTGAATTATATTTCAAATGTGGTGGGTGGGAATAGTAGCAGGTAAAGCCATCAGGTTGCAGGTCAAACCTACCAAAATTTTCCTATAAATAGAGGGCTAAGTTAGAATTGAAAATCACACCAGAAATAAGTTTTCTCTCTTTCTCTCTCTAGATTATTGAGTGTATTTTGTGAGTATTTAGATACTTTGAGAGTTTCTATTCATCAGAGCAAGTTTCTTTCAGCCTTATACCGGTATTCCGACCAGAAGTACTGATATTTTGAGGTAAGGGATATTATTTTCTTCTTAATGATATTATTTTCTTCAATATCATTATGCTAAACTATTGATATGAGTTTTTATCAAATTTAGAACTTTTTGTGTCGGGGGTTACTATTCACGTATACGGCACTATTCACGTATACGACACTATTCACGAATACGGCACTATTCACCGAAAAATAAAATTTTCTCTTTTTGTCCAAGATGTCTATTATGGTTACTATCTTTGATTGTATCCATGTTTTGATCTTTATTTTTGAATTCTGCTTCACAATTGATTATTATGAAGTATTATTGATCTTGGATAAACTGTTATACGAATCCCTACTATTTGTCCTTCTGTCTCATTGGATTCGTTCTCTTTAAGATATTTTTCATCATCCTCAGTCCTAAATGATGATATTACTGAATATCTTTGGCCTGTAGTGCAAAGATGTATAATTACTTGATGAATATCTTTGGCCTGTAGTGCAAAGATGAACAGGTGTTGAGATGAACATGACCAACTGATGATACAAATGAATATCTTTGGCCTGTAGTGCAAAGATGAATATTTGGTTAAAGATGATTATTAATTGATGTTACAGGGATAAAATATTGATGATGGACTTTTAAATCTTAGAAGATAGTAGAATTCTTTCTCTACTTGACTCTTCTAATGGTTTGCTGTTTCCGCTGCAGTTGTTGATCTAAAACTTGTTGTCGATTATATTTTATCAGATTTTTCCCTGTTGAAGACTAACGATAATTTGTTGTATATTATCTTAGTCATAATATTCTTTACTGGGCTAGTTGAGCTCACCCTTTTCCTTTTTGTTCCATTTTTCTTCTCAGGAGGTGAGAACATAGCAGGATCTAGTCGGGGTATGGAGTGATGGTTCTAGAAAGATGTATTAGCAGTCCTCACTATTTCTGTAAAATAGTGTTTGAATAATTGTAATGAGGATTTATTTGAGTGTGGATATTGTCTAGAAGACAATATTTGTATTTAAACTCACAGTATGTGTTGTCGTATTTTGCACGACAATTGTATTATTGAAGTTGTAGTTTGCTTTCTGTACCATGTATTTGGCGACTCAGAATGGGTGTTGTATACCTATTCTGGGGGCGTCACAGTTGGTATCAGAGCTTAGGGATATGATCCCTGGCTGAGATGTGAGACAAGAACTAGGAGGGGAGAGACGGAGAATTCCTTCGCTAGTATGACCTGACTAAGTTTATTTGGTGTTTATTTGGTCGGTCAGAGTATAGGGATAATATATGACATGACTATTAACCCTTGTTTTATGGCAGTATTTAAGAATGGCAGCTGAGAACGTTAATAATGGAGTAAATCAGACCGTGGAGACACCTTTGATCACTACCCAGGGGAACGTGCAACAGGAAGGCAATATTCCTCCTGTAAACAACGTTACCGAGCAAACGATGAATGATGGAATGTTTAGGAGCTTTTTGCAGTTCATGCAAAATCAGACGAGGGAGACTCGTGTGCAGAATACGGGTGGAAATGATAACAACGCGCGGTTTGTCACAGCTAAGCAGTTCAAAGAATTGGGACCACCAGAATTTAAGGGAAAGCCGGATCCGATCATGGCGGAAACGTGGGTCAAGCAAATTACCAAGATATTTGATGTCTTGGGATGCACGGAGGAACAGAAGGTTCCATTCGCCACATTTATGTTCCGCGGTGAGGCAGACTACTGGTGGGAGTCTGTGAAGCGTACCCAGCCTGACGCACTCAACATGTCCTGGGAAACATTTCAAAAATTGTTCAATGACAAGTACTTTCCTGAAAGTATTCGTCATATGAAGGAGGTTGAGTTTATTAGACTGGAACAAAACAACATGACGGTGTCCCAGTACGAGGCGAAGTTTGCAGAGTTATCCAGGTTTGCACCTCATTTGGTCGAAAATGAGGAACGAATGACAAGGATGTTTCTGAGAGGTCTAAAACCCGAGATTCGGCAATATCTTATCTCTCATAAATTTTCTTTATATTCAGATGTTGTAAACAGGGCTCAATTATTAGAGCGAGATAATGAGTATGTGCAACCGAGGGACCACAACCAGGGTCATACCGGTGGCGGCAGTCATCGAAGCAATGAAAACCAGCAGGGAGGAAAATATTCGGACAAAAGCGGTAACCACTCTGGTGGTAATCGTGGTCGTGATAATAGAAGGAGCGAGTCGGGAGGAGATTTCAAGAAGAGAAGGTACAACAATGATAACATGAAGACGTCAGCACAAACATCAACTGTTTCTAGGGGAGGAGAACGACCACCGGTCGTATGTTACAAATGTGGGAAAGAGGGACATATCAGCCCAAACTGCCCACAACAATCCAAGGTATGTTATAACTGTGGAAAGGAGGGTCATATAGCTCGAGAGTGTTCTGTAGCAAAACCAAGTTCAGTGGGGATGGTGACTCCAAAAGCTGTCCCGGATAAGTCGAAATCAGCGGTTCCTGGAAGGGCGTTTGTCGTTACTGGCCAAAACGCGAGAAACCCGAACGAGGTGATCACGGGTAAGCTAATCTTGAATTCTTGCGAAGTTTATACTTTACTAGATACCGGTTCTACCCATTCTTTTATCTCTCCTGCTTGTGCTCAACGTTTAAACTTGACTCCGGAGAAATTGGACTTTAACTTATCTGTTGAAACTCCGTTGGGTGAAACCTTCGTTACATCTACAGTTTATAAATCTTGCATGATCCAAGTTGGCACTATCACATTACCTGTTGATCTTATCTCTTTAAAGATACTTGCTTTTGATGTGATTTTAGGAATTGATTGGTTAACCACTCATCATGCTAAAATTGATTGTTTTCGTAAGGTTGTTAGTTTTCATATTCCTAACCAACCTGTCATACGAATTCAAACTACTAAACCACTAAAATCAGTCACTGTCATATCAAGCCACAAAGCTATTCGTTTATTGAAAAACGGATGTCAAGCTTTCTTAGCCCATGTTATGGATTTGAACAAAGACAAGTCAGATTTGAATAATATTTCTATTGTTAGAGAATTTTCCGATGTATTTCCTGAAGAACTTCCCGGTCTACCCCCGGAACGAGAAATTGAATTCTTTATTGACCTTGAACCCGGTACAAAGCCCATTTCTAAAACCCCATATCGAATGGCTCCTATTGAACTTCAGGAGTTAAAAGTCCAACTACAGGAGTTGTTGGACATCGGTTTTATTCGTCCTAGTACGTCTCCTTGGGGTGCTCCTGTTTTATTCGTAAAGAAGAAAGACGGGAGTATGCGACTTTGTATTGACTATCGAGAATTGAACCATGTCACCATCAAGAATAGGTATCCGCTACCTCGCATTGATGACCTGTTTGACCAGTTGCAAGGAGCACAATTCTTTTCAAAGATCGATCTTCGTTCTGGATATCATCAGCTGAAGATTAAAACTGAGGATATTCCAAAGACTGCCTTCAGAACTCGGTACGGGCATTATGAATTCTTAGTAATGTCTTTTGGATTGACTAATGCTCCTGCTGCCTTCATGGATATGATGAACCGTGTATTCAAAGAATATTTGGATCAGTTCGTTGTTGTCTTTATTGATGACATCCTCATCTATTCCAAAAGCCGTGAAGATCATGAGCGCCATTTGAAGCTGGTACTGCAAAGGCTTCGTGAAAACAAGCTATATGCCAAACTGAAGAAATGCGAGTTCTGGCTTGAGGAAGTAGCATTCCTTGGGCACGTGGTGTCAAAACATGGAGTATCTGTCGACCCGGCGAAGATTGAAGCCATACAAAGTTGGGAGCAACCGAAGTCGGTAACCGAAGTACGTAGCTTTCTGGGCTTAGCTGGTTATTATCGGAGATTTGTGGAAGGATTTTCTCGAATCGCTACTCCGTTAACTCAGCTGACTCGGAAAGATACAAAATTCGTATGGAGTGAGGAATGCGAGAAGAGTTTCCAAGAACTCAAGAGGAGACTCATTTCGGCACCTGTTTTGACAATACCATCTGGTTCGGATGGATTTGTTATCTACAGCGATGCTTCAGGCAAAGGGTTAGGATGTGTTCTCATGCAACATGGAAAAGTCATAGCCTATGCCTCACGACAACTCAAAGAATATGAGAGGAATTATCCTACTCATGATTTGGAGTTGGCAGCAGTCGTTTTTGCGTTGAAGATCTGGAGACACTACCTGTATGGGGAGAAAGTGGAGATCTATACAGATCATAAAAGCCTCAAATATTTCTTCACCCAAAAGGAACTCAACATGCGGCAACGACGTTGGCTTGAGCTGTTGAAAGATTACGATCATACCATCCAATACCATCCTGGAAAAGCAAACGTAGTAGCTGACGCATTGAGTAGAAGATCATATGCGGGTACGAGTGCAATGTTTTTAACACAAAGGCCCATTTTGTATGACTTACAAAGGATGGAGATAGAGATGAAGGCTCCAAGTACCCACATGATGATATCAAATATACGAGTAGAACCGACTTTAATCGATAAAGTTAAAGCTGCTCAAGCTACGGACATGGAGCTGATGCGTATGAAGAAGAAAGTGCAAGAAGGTGCTATTCCAGAAGCAAGAATCGATGAAGAAGGAATACTTCGAGTCAACTCCAGACTTTGTGTTCCTAACGATTTTGACTTGAAGCATAGAATAATGATGGAGGCACACAACACACCGTTTGCAATCCATCCTGGGAGTACCAAAATGTATCACGATCTTCGACATACATTTTGGTGGAGCAATATGAAAAGAGAGATCGCGGAGTTTATCTCGAGATGTTTAACTTGTCAACGTGTAAAAGCGGAGCATCAAGTACCAAAGGGTCCATTGCAACCACTTGAGATTCTGAAATGGAAGTGGGAACACATTACTATGGATTTTGTTACAGGTCTTCCCAAGGTTTCTCAAGGCATAGATGCGATTTGGGTTATTGTTGATAGATTAACCAAGTCCGCTCATTTCTTGCCGATACGTGAGACTTATTCCCTTGAACGTCTTGCTAGTATGTACGTGAACGAGATTGTGAGATTGCATGGCATGCCAGTATCCATAGTTTCGGATCGTGACCCAAGATTCACTTCACGATTTTGGGTTAGCTTGCAGAAAGCTATGGGCACGGATTTACGATTCAGTTCAGCATACCATCCTCAAACGGACGGACAATCAGAGAGGACTATTCAAACTCTTGAAGATCTATTAAGACTTTGTGTCTTAGATCTCAAAGGGAGTTGGGATAAGTACCTACCATTGGTGGAATTCTCCTACAACAACAGTTATCAGGCGAGCATAGGTATGGCTCCATTTGAGGCGTTGTATGGAAGAAAATGTCGTTCTCCAGTATGCTGGGACTGTGACGAACGAGAATTTTGTAATTTATTTTAAATATTTATTGAATTAAATAAATATTTTTTTTATGATTTAATTATTAGATTAAATAATCAATTGATGCAATTGTGATAGATTAATTTAATTATATGTGTTACATTTATTAAATTAATAAAGAGAATAATTTTATCAAGGTATGAAATTATGTGAGCTTATTTAATTAAATAAATTATTTAATTAAGCATGATGTTATTTAATTAATTTAATTATTAATTAGAGAATTAATAAATTGACATTATTTATTAATGAGATAATTGAATATATGATTATGTGAATTTACGAGTAATTATTATATTTTATTTAAAGTAAATTAAATAAAATATGGGACTTATTTTATAAAGAGGGTGACATTTTCAAACTATATGATAAAAGGTTATTAAAATAATGAGTTTTGAACCTAGTTTCCTAGCCAAATGAGGCCTTAGGAGGAGTTGGGGACAGTTAAACCACGAATAGAATAACTGACCTCAACTCTGCGCTTAAAGGCTCAGATGAGTTTATCTTACGTATTTTTAGAACCAGAGAGTTTGCAGAGAGAGTTGGAGAAATCTTTGAGAGAGATTGTGTGTATTGTGATTGAAATAGAGAGAATTGTCATCCTTACTCATCTACGCTTTGGGTAATCTCTTCTTTCTCAAATTCTATTTCTACGTCTTTTTAAAGTTTTCATAATTATGGCTTAAGTCCTCTGTATAGTTTCTATGGTTGAATAGGGTAACAATTATGAGTATAAATGTAATCATAAGAGTAGCTTAACATGTTTTTTTTTATATATATTGCATGATCCCATACCCTAAGTGTAGTAATCTGATGACTTGTTATTTCAAAATAAACAGAGTACGTGATATGGCCATATGGCCATATATGTGATAATTAATGTATTGATTATATATTATCCCTAAATTTTGGACTTGTATGTTGTTATGCATGTTAATACGAAGAGTTTAAGCCTTAAACGAACGAATTCAGTGTTATAACGAATTCGTAGGGAGAATTTTCACATAAAGTTTTCTAAAACTTCATGAACATCAAAGTCAGTGAATTGTTAGGCTTTAAATCTGTTATTAAGTGTTTAAAATTAGTTTTGTCAGTATATAAATATTGGGTATTAATTATATATGAATTCCAACATGTGGGTATGTTTAATTTGGAGAATTAATGATTTTGTAGTAATTATTTTCGCTGAATTCTGTGTTCTTAGCGAACTGGAAAAAAAAAATTAAAAAAAAAAAATAAATAAAAAAAAAAAAAAAAAAAGAGCTTTTAAATTTTCTAAGTCTAACAATGGGTTAGTGTATTAAAATAATGAACATGTAAATATGTTAGAAATATTATATGATGATAAAATATTTGTTTAGCATGTAAATAACATAATTACATGTGAGTTGTATTATTAAATACATAATTAGTTATTCATTCATAACGAACAAATTAGGTGTCAACGTGATGATTTGACTAAGTTAGTCAATTATTAAAGTAGACAACGAGAATAAGTTATGATGATTAGTTAATAATTAACTGGTATTGAATGTGAATGGTATGTAGGATTTATTTCAAAGAACGTGATTAGTTAAAGTGTAATCTATACGCGAGGCAAGTCTCCTAAACTTAAACTCTTAAATTGAGCAAGTTTCTTAACTCTACTTTTACATTGAGCAATTTACTTAAACTTAAATTATTATTCAAGTTCAAGTATTATATTAAAGATTGATTATCTTTCAAAGCATGATTCAATTATACAATAATTGTTCTATTGTATACATTTGAGATTATTATTCAAATCGAATATCATTATTGTTGAACCTTTTTAGACTAGTGAATCTTAATGATTTAGCTAGTCCTTAGTTGATGAACGTTCTAAATTTCAGAACCCTTATTGAATTATCCAAACCAAACTTCCTTTGGTGCGGACTCGAATGTCAAACTGAGATGAACAACCTTGAAAAGGGATTCACTTATGCGTTAGCGTTAAGATATTGTGCACAGTATGGTACTAAGGGCTGATCCCCCTAAGTACGAGAAGAAGGTCCATAGTCTTATGACTGTTAAAGGTTTCAAGTATAATCCTTGATAACCTAGGACATAGTTCAAGGTCTTATGACCCTCAGAATTCTTTTGATTCTTGTTATTCATTCTTGATTCAAAAGTTGAGCTCTTATTCAGACGTCTTTGATTTATTCGCATGTTATTATACTGTTATTTCATTGTTATACTTGTGGGCATTTGTGCTCACTCTTGCTTAATAATAACATTGCAGTTAAGAATGAAAGAAGCGATGAACCCTCCACTAGTAAGGGCAAGGGCAAGGGCAAAGTTAGTAAATGATGAAGACCTGTTATTTATTAACTGATGTATTTGTTTAAGACTTGAGTTATGTTGATGTTAAGACTTATTTGTTTAGAATTCCGCACAGATGTTTTAAGGTTAGAGTAACCTGGGATTTATTTATGATTCAGTTGATGTAACCCTTAAGGGAAGAGATTTTATTATAATTTCTATCTATTGTATAGTTTGATATTATTTATGGGTAGATAGATAGATGATGCTTGTACAGTGAACACCAAATCCCGTGGAATCGAAGTACCCGAATTTGGGGGTGTCACAGGTTGGATAGATGATGCTTGTACAGTGAACACCAAATCCCGTGGAATCGAAGTACCCGAATTTGGGGGTGTCACAGGTTGGTATCAGAGCCGTAGGTTATGAACCTTAGGTGGGGGAAACAACCTTAGGTAGTAGCCTTATAGAAGAAGATAGTAATTGAAAACTCTTATCGAGTTCTAAGAAATGAATTTTTGTAATTCATTGAAGATAATAAAATACATTATGTGTTTATGTGTTAAGTATGCGTTAGATAGTATGACTTAGTAACTAAAACTTAAAATTTTGTTGTCAGGATGACGAATGATGGAGAAGCTAGTCAAACTGAGGAGGGACCCCATTTACCTATAGTACCTACTGAGGAGGGATCTCGTGTACTTGTAGGACCGACTGAGGAGGAGCCCCTAGACATTCATGTCGTTAGGGAGCAGCTGGTGCAGAGGGTTTCATCTCCATTGATCACCGTTGTTGGTCAGGAGCATGAACCTGAGATTGATCCTGAGGAGGGTCCTGAGGAGGAGTTTGATGAGGAGGAAGAAGAAGAGGAGCTACCACGGTACACTGTTGATGCTGAGATGTATGACACACTATATGATCGTAACGTGGAGTTACAAGATGAGGTTCAGGAATTGACTGAGCGAGCGACTGTTCAGCAGTCTACTTTAGAGGAGAAGGATAGAGAGATTGTGACCCTTCATACACGTTTAGGAAACGTGGAGTGGGATCTAATTCATGAGAAGGGTCAAACCGAATATAAAACCGAGGAGATAGAGAAGCTGAAGAAGGAACTGAAGGAAACTTCTGGAAGACTAAAAATAGCAGAGGAAGGATGGGTAAGTGAATCACATCGAGCTGATCGTGCAGAAAATGATAGTCGTGCAAAGAAGGCAAAGCTTGAAGACACGTACGCCACACTTAATCATGCGATGGATGAGGTTCAAGAGCGAGTGTTAAGGTACCCCATCCAGTTTGAAGGACTTCCATCGTATATGTTGGATCGCAGGACGATGTCTCGTATCATGAATGAGGAGCGTGGCAAGGCTATTGAGCACCTTGGAAGACAGGAATAGAATCTGTTTATTTATGTGAAAGACTTATATAGTTTTATGTAAATTCTGATGTGTTTATGAACTAAGGAATATGTTAATATTTGAATGTTTTAAATCCTGTGGATTCTTTATTCCAGGATAAATGATGTAAATAGCAGTATGATATAGTTTAATGTTAAAACTTTTTATTTGAATGAAAAGATATCAAGTTGTTTGAGATGATGTGTTAAGTGATATGTTAAATTGTTGAGTAATGTCTTAACTATGTAGAGAAATAAATAAAGTTCTAATAAACGTTTATTTAACAGAAAAATGCCACCAAGGAGAAGACAACAACGTCAACCGGCTCAGGAAGGGTCAACCAATAATAACAATAATGCCAATGTTAATCCAGTTCAACAGCTAGTTAATTTACTAACTGGAGTCATGAATAACCAACCGCAAGCTCCACCTAGCACAACGTTTAAAGATTTTAAGGCGGTGGGACCGCCAGAGTTCAAAGGTTCCAGAAACCCGATCGAGGCTCAAACGTGGGTGATGGAAATGGAGAAGGTTTTTGACGTTGCTAGGGTTCGAGAAGATCAGAAGACCGTTTTTGCGACATTTATGCTGAAGTCTGAGGCTAGCTACTGGTGGCAAGCAAACAAGATGCGAGGAGGTGAAGGTGTAATTACGTGGGAGGGATTCAAAGAGATGTTTTTCGAAATGTATTTCCCAGCTAGTTCGCAGAATCAGATGGAGGTGCAATTTCTGGAATTGAAACAGGGAAACATGAGCGTGCCTGAATACGCGGCTAAATTCGATGAGTTGGCAAGGTTTGCCCCGTATCAAGTACACACTGACGAGAGGAAAGCCAGACGATTCGAACAAGGACTGAAGCCTTGGGTATACAGCAAGGTATCAATGTTTCAACTTAACACGTTTGCGGGAGTTTTGGAAAAGGCCATTCTCGCGGAAGGAGGAAGTGATGCAGTGACTAAGTACAACCAAGAACAGAAAAAGAAAAAGAGTGAGAATGAAGGTAATAACAAGACTGGTGGAAGTAATACTGGGAATAATAATAATCAGAAGAGGAAGTGGACGGATAACTCGACAGCTGGAAGTCAACACGGAGGGCAAAAAAAGAAGATAGAAGCATGTCTGACTTGCGACAAGGCACATCTAGGAGTTTGTTTGAAGGGAAAGAGAGTGTGCTACAATTGTGGTCAGGAAGGCCACATAGCACCAAATTGTCCAAACCCAAAGAAGGGTGCTTGTTTCAACTGTGGTTCGAAAGATCATTTAGCAAGAGACTGTCCCAAAAAGGGATCGGGAGGATCAGGACAAGGAGGAAACCGGGGAAATAGCAGTGGAAATACCTTAACCATCACCGGACCACCTGCAACAAACAGACCAACCGCCAGGACTTTCAATATGACGGTGCAGGATGCAATCCAGTCTCGTGATGTGGTGTCAGGTATCATTCCGATCAATGAAATTAATGCTTACGTTTTATTTGATTCGGGTGCTACTTGTTCCTTTATATCCGATGACTTTGCTAATAGTTTAGATTTGCTTAAGGATGAATTGGAATATCCCATGATTATAGAAATTGCGAATAGAGAGATAATTCCTGTTAAGCATGTGTATAAGAATTGTAGAGTGGATATTAAAGGTAATATCATGAACGTAGATCTTATCCCTATTCGATTGGGGGAATTCGACGTTATATTGGGTATGGATTGGTTATCCAATTATGGGGCTGTAATTGACTGCCAAAAGAAACGTATTAACCTTATGACTCCGTCAAAGGTTGTGTTTTATGGTAGCAAGTCGCCTAGACAAGCGAGTTGTCTGACGATGTTGCAGGCCAGGAAGTTATTAAGACAAGGCTGTGTAGGATATTTAGCTTATATAGTCGACAGTCGAAAAGAGAACCCGAAGGTAGAGGAGATACCGATTGTGAGGGACTTCGTCGATGTATTTCCAGACGATTTGCCAGGACTTCCTCCAGATAGAGAAGTAGACTTTGTGATTGATTTGGCGCCCGGAACTGCTCCAATATCGAAGGCACCATACCGAATGGCGCCAGTAGAGATGAAGGAATTAATGGTACAACTACAAGAATTGTTGGACAAAAAGTACATTCAACCGAGCGTATAGCCGTGGGGAGCGCCGGTGTTGTTCGTGAAAAAGAAGGACGGATCGATGAGGCTCTGCATTGACTACAGAGAATTAAATAAGGTCACGATTAAGAATAAATATCCATTACCGAGGATCGATGATCTGTTTGATCAATTGAAGGGAGCAAAATACTTTTCCAAGATTGACTTGAGGAGTGGTTATCACCAACTGAAGGTGAGGCCAGAGGATGTACCAAAGACAGCGTTCCGAACGCGATATGGTCATTATGAGTTTTTAGTAATGTCGTTTGGTCTTACGAATGCTCCTGCAGCATTTATGGGACTAATGAATGGTGTATTCAAGCCGTTTTTGGACAAATTCGTGGTGGTATTTATAGATGACATTTTGGTATATTCCAAAACCAAAGAGGAACATGAAGAACACTTGAGGCTAACGTTGGAAGTATTGAGAAGGGAGAAGTTGTATGCTAAGTTTTCGAAATGCGAATTCTGGATCGAGAGAGTACAATTTCTTGGTCACGTAATCGATAAAGATGGAATTTCGGTAGATCCATCCAAAGTAGAAGCTGTGATTAACTGGGATCAGCCGAGAACGCCGTCAGAAGTAAGAAGTTTTCTTGGATTAGCAGGATATTATAGAAGATTCATACAAGATTTTTCTAAGATCGCAACTCCGTTAACGAATTTAACTCGAAAAGCTGTGAAATTTGTTTGGACGGAGAAGTGTGAGGAGAGTTTTCAAGAATTAAAGAAGAGGTTGAGTACAGCGCCTGTGTTATCTCTTCCGGATGATACAGGAAATTTTGTTGTTTTTAGCGATGCGTCACATAAAGGACTTGGCTGTGTGCTGATGCAAAACGGCAAAGTCATTGCGTATGCATCACGGCAGTTGAAGGATTACGAGAAGGGTTACCCAACCCATGATTTGGAGTTAGCTGCAGTTGTTTTTGCTTTGAAAATTTGGAGGCACTATCTATACGGGGAAAAATGTGAAATATATACGGACCACAAGAGTCTGAAATATATTTTTACACAGAAAGATTTGAATATGCGTCAAAGAAGATGGTTGGAATTAATCAAGGATTATGACTGTGAGATTTTATACCATCCGGGTAAGGCTAATGTGGTTGCCGACGCCTTAAGTAGAAAGGGTCGTGAGAAATTGATGATGTTGACTGCTCAGCAGGAGCTAATTGCAGATATGGAGAAACTGGAGTTAGAAGTGAAGTATCCTACGGAGATTGATGAGAAGCTATTTCAGATGCAATCTGGTACAACTCTACTAGATAGAGTGAAGGAGGCTCAGCTTCAAGATGATGAATGCAAAAAGGTAACAACGAAGATATCTGAAGGAACCGAACCAAGATTTAAGATGGATAAGGAAGGAATATTAAGATTTGAAAGCAGAATTTGGGTTCCGCCAGTACAAGAAATTAAGGAAGAAATTTTGAGTGAGGCTCATAGTTCAAGATATTCGATTCACCCTGGTAGTACAAAAATGTACCAAAATCTTCGACAACATTTCTGGTGGCCGAATTTGAAACGTGATGTTGCAGAATGTGTTGCCAAATGCCTGACATGTCAGAAAGTTAAAGCAGAACATCAGAGACCGAGTGGATTGCTACAACCGTTGGAGATCCCAGAATGGAAATGGGAACATATTACGATGGACTTCGTGGTTGGCCTTCCGACGACTCAGAAAGGCTACGACGCAGTATGGGTTATCGTTGACCGACTGACGAAATCCGCGCACTTCCTTCCTATAAAAATCAGATTTAACTTAGATCAGTTGGCAAGATTATATGTGAAGGAGATTGTTTCGAGGCACGGAGTGCCGGTATCTATTGTTTCCGATAGGGATCCGCGCTTCACATCAAATTTCTGGAAACGTCTTCAGGAATGCATGGGTACACAACTGCGAATGAGTACAGCTTACCACCCTCAAACAGACGGACAGAGCGAACGAACGATTCAAACACTGGAAGATATGTTACGAGCCTGTGTAATGGACTTCAAAGGAAATTGGGATGATCACCTACCGTTGGTAGAGTTCGGCTACAACAACAGTTACCACGCTAGTATTGGTATGCCGCCTTACGAAGCGTTATACGGCAGAAAGTGCAGAACTCCGCTTTATTGGGATGAAGTTGGTGAAAGACAATTGCTAGGGCCAGAATTGGTACAGCAGACGGCAGAAATAGTCAAAGTGATCCGAGCACGACTGGTAGCAGCTCAAGATCGACAGAAGAAATACGCTGATCCACATCGTAAAACTATCGAGTTTGAATCCGGTAGTTATGTTTTCTTGAAGGTCTCTCCCTGGAAGGGAAAGATCAGGTTCGGAAAGAAAGGAAAATTGAGCCCAAGATTTATTGGACCCTTTGAGGTACTGCGAAGAATTGGAGAAGTTGCGTACGAGGTAGCCTTACCTCCAGCACTCGAGAATATTCACAACGTCTTCCATGTTTCTGTGTTACGACCTTACAAACCTGATTACAAGCATGTAATTGAATACGAACCCCTGCATTTTGAGAAAGACTTATCTTATGAAGAAATTCCTGTCCAAATTGTCGACCGAAAAGAACAAGTTCTGAGAAATAAAGTAATACCTTCTGTTAAGGTAATTTGGAGGAACCACAACGCTGAAGAAGCTACGTGGGAACTCGAAGAGAATATGATGAAGAATTACCCTCATTTATTTACTTAATTATGTGTATGCGATTCTGGGGACATAATCTTTGTAAGGGGGGGAGATTGTAACGAGTCAAAATTACTGAGTCGTGATTCTGGGGACAGAATCCTTTTAAGGGAGGAAAGATGTGACGAACGAGAATTTTGTAATTTATTTTAAATATTTATTGAATTAAATAAATATTTTTTTTATGATTTAATTATTAGATTAAATAATCAATTGATGCAATTGTGATAGATTAATTTAATTATATGTGTTACATTTATTAAATTAATAAAGAGAATAATTTTATCAAGGTATGAAATTATGTGAGCTTATTTAATTAAATAAATTATTTAATTAAGCATGATGTTATTTAATTAATTTAATTATTAATTAGAGAATTAATAAATTGACATTATTTATTAATGAGATAATTGAATATATGATTATGTGAATTTACGAGTAATTATTATATTTTATTTAAAGTAAATTAAATAAAATATGGGACTTATTTTATAAAGAGGGTGACATTTTCAAACTATATGATAAAATGTTATTAAAATAATGAGTTTTGAACCTAGTTTCCTAGCCAAATGAGGCCTTAGGAGGAGTTGGGGACAGTTAAACCACGAATAGAATAACTGACCTCAACTCTGCGCTTAAAGGCTCAGATGAGTTTATCTTACGTATTTTTAGAACCAGAGAGTTTGCAGAGAGAGTTGGAGAAATCTTTGAGAGAGATTGTGTGTATTGTGATTGAAATAGAGAGAATTGTCATCCTTACTCATCTACGCTTTGGGTAATCTCTTCTTTCTCAAATTCTATTTCTACGTCTTTTTAAAGTTTTCATAATTATGGCTTAAGTCCTCTGTAGAGTTTCTATGGTTGAATAGGGTAACAATTATGAGTATAAATGTAATCATAAGAGTAGCTTAACATGTTTTTTTTTATATATATTGCATGATCCCATACCCTAAGTGTAGTAATCTGATGACTTGTTATTTCAAAATAAACAGAGTACGTGATATGGCCATATGGCCATATATGTGATAATTAATGTATTGATTATATATTATCCCTAAATTTTGGGCTTGTATGTTGTTATGCATGTTAATACGAAGAGTTTAAGCCTTAAACGAACGAATTCAGTGTTATAACGAATTCGTAGGGAGAATTTTCACATAAAGTTTTCTAAAACTTCATGAACATCAAAGTCAGTGAATTGTTAGGCTTTAAATCTGTTATTAAGTGTTTAAAATTAGTTTTGTCAGTATATAAATATTGGGTATTAATTATATATGAATTCCAACATGTGGGTATGTTTAATTTGGAGAATTAATGATTTTGTAGTAATTATTTTCGCTGAATTCTGTGTTCTTAGCGAACTGGAAAAAAAAAATTAAAAAAAAAAAATAAATAAAAAAAAAAAAAAAAAAAAGAGCTTTTAAATTTTCTAAGTCTAACAATGGGTTAGTGTATTAAAATAATGAACATGTAAATATGTTAGAAATATTATATGATGATAAAATATTTGTTTAGCATGTAAATAACATAATTACATGTGAGTTGTATTATTAAATACATAATTAGTTATTCATTCATAACGAACAAATTAGGTGTCAACGTGATGATTTGACTAAGTTAGTCAATTATTAAAGTAGACAACGAGAATAAGTTATGATGATTAGTTAATAATTAACTGGTATTGAATGTGAATGGTATGTAGGATTTATTTCAAAGAACGTGATTAGTTAAAGTGTAATCTATACGCGAGGCAAGTCTCCTAAACTTAAACTCTTAAATTGAGCAAGTTTCTTAACTCTACTTTTACATTGAGCAATTTACTTAAACTTAAATTATTATTCAAGTTCAAGTATTATATTAAAGATTGATTATCTTTCAAAGCATGATTCAATTATACAATAATTGTTCTATTGTATACATTTGAGATTATTATTCAAATCGAATATCATTATTGTTGAACCTTTTTAGACTAGTGAATCTTAATGATTTAGCTAGTCCTTAGTTGATGAACGTTCTAAATTTCAGAACCCTTATTGAATTATCCAAACCAAACTTCCTTTGGTGCGGACTCGAATGTCAAACTGAGATGAACAACCTTGAAAAGGGATTCACTTATGCGTTAGCGTTAAGATATTGTGCACAGTATGGTACTAAGGGCTGATCCCCCTAAGTACGAGAAGAAGGTCCATAGTCTTATGACTGTTAAAGGTTTCAAGTATAATCCTTGATAACCTAGGACATAGTTCAAGGTCTTATGACCCTCAGAATTCTTTTGATTCTTGTTATTCATTCTTGATTCAAAAGTTGAGCTCTTATTCAGACGTCTTTGATTTATTCGCATGTTATTATACTGTTATTTCATTGTTATACTTGTGGGCATTTGTGCTCACTCTTGCTTAATAATAACATTGCAGTTAAGAATGAAAGAAGCGATGAACCCTCCACTAGTAAGGGCAAGGGCAAGGGCAAAGTTAGTAAATGATGAAGACCTGTTATTTATTAACTGATGTATTTGTTTAAGACTTGAGTTATGTTGATGTTAAGACTTATTTGTTTAGAATTCCGCACAGATGTTTTAAGGTTAGAGTAACCTGGGATTTATTTATGATTCAGTTGATGTAACCCTTAAGGGAAGAGATTTTATTATAATTTCTATCTATTGTATAGTTTGATATTATTTATGGGTAGATAGATAGATGATGCTTGTACAGTGAACACCAAATCCCGTGGAATCGAAGTACCCGAATTTGGGGGTGTCACAGGTTGGATAGATGATGCTTGTACAGTGAACACCAAATCCCGTGGAATCGAAGTACCCGAATTTGGGGGTGTCACAGGTTGGTATCAGAGCCGTAGGTTATGAACCTTAGGTGGGGGAAACAACCTTAGGTAGTAGCCTTATAGAAGAAGATAGTAATTGAAAACTCTTATCGAGTTCTAAGAAATGAATTTTTGTAATTCATTGAAGATAATAAAATACATTATGTGTTTATGTGTTAAGTATGCGTTAGATAGTATGACTTAGTAACTAAAACTTAAAATTTTGTTGTCAGGATGACGAATGATGGAGAAGCTAGTCAAACTGAGGAGGGACCCCATTTACCTATAGTACCTACTGAGGAGGGATCTCGTGTACTTGTAGGACCGACTGAGGAGGAGCCCCTAGACATTCATGTCGTTAGGGAGCAGCTGGTGCAGAGGGTTTCATCTCCATTGATCACCGTTGTTGGTCAGGAGCATGAACCTGAGATTGATCCTGAGGAGGGTCCTGAGGAGGAGTTTGATGAGGAGGAAGAAGAAGAGGAGCTACCACGGTACACTGTTGATGCTGAGATGTATGACACACTATATGATCGTAACGTGGAGTTACAAGATGAGGTTCAGGAATTGACTGAGCGAGCGACTGTTCAGCAGTCTACTTTAGAGGAGAAGGATAGAGAGATTGTGACCCTTCATACACGTTTAGGAAACGTGGAGTGGGATCTAATTCATGAGAAGGGTCAAACCGAATATAAAACCGAGGAGATAGAGAAGCTGAAGAAGGAACTGAAGGAAACTTCTGGAAGACTAAAAATAGCAGAGGAAGGATGGGTAAGTGAATCACATCGAGCTGATCGTGCAGAAAATGATAGTCGTGCAAAGAAGGCAAAGCTTGAAGACACGTACGCCACACTTAATCATGCGATGGATGAGGTTCAAGAGCGAGTGTTAAGGTACCCCATCCAGTTTGAAGGACTTCCATCGTATATGTTGGATCGCAGGACGATGTCTCGTATCATGAATGAGGAGCGTGGCAAGGCTATTGAGCACCTTGGAAGACAGGAATAGAATCTGTTTATTTATGTGAAAGACTTATATAGTTTTATGTAAATTCTGATGTGTTTATGAACTAAGGAATATGTTAATATTTGAATGTTTTAAATCCTGTGGATTCTTTATTCCAGGATAAATGATGTAAATAGCAGTATGATATAGTTTAATGTTAAAACTTTTTATTTGAATGAAAAGATATCAAGTTGTTTGAGATGATGTGTTAAGTGATATGTTAAATTGTTGAGTAATGTCTTAACTATGTAGAGAAATAAATAAAGTTCTAATAAACGTTTATTTAACAGAAAAATGCCACCAAGGAGAAGACAACAACGTCAACCGGCTCAGGAAGGGTCAACCAATAATAACAATAATGCCAATGTTAATCCAGTTCAACAGCTAGTTAATTTACTAACTGGAGTCATGAATAACCAACCGCAAGCTCCACCTAGCACAACGTTTAAAGATTTTAAGGCGGTGGGACCGCCAGAGTTCAAAGGTTCCAGAAACCCGATCGAGGCTCAAACGTGGGTGATGGAAATGGAGAAGGTTTTTGACGTTGCTAGGGTTCGAGAAGATCAGAAGACCGTTTTTGCGACATTTATGCTGAAGTCTGAGGCTAGCTACTGGTGGCAAGCAAACAAGATGCGAGGAGGTGAAGGTGTAATTACGTGGGAGGGATTCAAAGAGATGTTTTTCGAAATGTATTTCCCAGCTAGTTCGCAGAATCAGATGGAGGTGCAATTTCTGGAATTGAAACAGGGAAACATGAGCGTGCCTGAATACGCGGCTAAATTCGATGAGTTGGCAAGGTTTGCCCCGTATCAAGTACACACTGACGAGAGGAAAGCCAGACGATTCGAACAAGGACTGAAGCCTTGGGTATACAGCAAGGTATCAATGTTTCAACTTAACACGTTTGCGGGAGTTTTGGAAAAGGCCATTCTCGCGGAAGGAGGAAGTGATGCAGTGACTAAGTACAACCAAGAACAGAAAAAGAAAAAGAGTGAGAATGAAGGTAATAACAAGACTGGTGGAAGTAATACTGAGAATAATAATAATCAGAAGAGGAAGTGGACGGATAACTCGACAGCTGGAAGTCAACACGGAGGGCAAAAAAAGAAGATAGAAGCATGTCTGACTTGCGGCAAGGCACATCTAGGAGTTTGTTTGAAGGGAAAGAGAGTGTGCTACAATTGTGGTCAGGAAGGCCACATAGCACCAAATTGTCCAAACCCAAAGAAGGGTGCTTGTTTCAACTGTGGTTCGAAAGATCATTTAGCAAGAGACTGTCCCAAAAAGGGATCGGGAGGATCAGGACAAGGAGGAAACCGGGGAAATAGCAGTGGAAATACCTTAACCATCACCGGACCACCTGCAACAAACAGACCAACCGCCAGGACTTTCAATATGACGGTGCAGGATGCAATCCAGTCTCGTGATGTGGTGTCAGGTATCATTCCGATCAATGAAATTAATGCTTACGTTTTATTTGATTCGGGTGCTACTTGTTCCTTTATATCCGATGACTTTGCTAATAGTTTAGATTTGCTTAAGGATGAATTGGAATATCCCATGATTATAGAAATTGCGAATAGAGAGATAATTCCTGTTAAGCATGTGTATAAGAATTGTAGAGTGGATATTAAAGGTAATATCATGAACGTAGATCTTATCCCTATTCGATTGGGGGAATTCGACGTTATATTGGGTATGGATTGGTTATCCAATTATGGGGCTGTAATTGACTGCCAAAAGAAACGTATTAACCTTATGACTCCGTCAAAGGTTGTGTTTTATGGTAGCAAGTCGCCTAGACAAGCGAGTTGTCTGACGATGTTGCAGGCCAGGAAGTTATTAAGACAAGGCTGTGTAGGATATTTAGCTTATATAGTCGACAGTCGAAAAGAGAACCCGAAGGTAGAGGAGATACCGATTGTGAGGGACTTCGTCGATGTATTTCCAGACGATTTGCCAGGACTTCCTCCAGATAGAGAAGTAGACTTTGTGATTGATTTGGCGCCCGGAACTGCTCCAATATCGAAGGCACCATACCGAATGGCGCCAGTAGAGATGAAGGAATTAATGGTACAACTACAAGAATTGTTGGACAAAAAGTACATTCAACCGAGCGTATAGCCGTGGGGAGCGCCGGTGTTGTTCGTGAAAAAGAAGGACGGATCGATGAGGCTCTGCATTGACTACAGAGAATTAAATAAGGTCACGATTAAGAATAAATATCCATTACCGAGGATCGATGATCTGTTTGATCAATTGAAGGGAGCAAAATACTTTTCCAAGATTGACTTGAGGAGTGGTTATCACCAACTGAAGGTGAGGCCAGAGGATGTACCAAAGACAGCGTTCCGAACGCGATATGGTCATTATGAGTTTTTAGTAATGTCGTTTGGTCTTACGAATGCTCCTGCAGCATTTATGGGACTAATGAATGGTGTATTCAAGCCGTTTTTGGACAAATTCGTGGTGGTATTTATAGATGACATTTTGGTATATTCCAAAACCAAAGAGGAACATGAAGAACACTTGAGGCTAACGTTGGAAGTATTGAGAAGGGAGAAGTTGTATGCTAAGTTTTCGAAATGCGAATTCTGGATCGAGAGAGTATAAGTTGTTTATAAATAACGACGTAGTATAATACTGTTGGAATACCGACGTAGTATAAGTTGTTTATAAATAACGACGTAGTATACTGTTGGAATACCACGTAGTATAAGTTGTTTATAAATAACGACGTAGTATAATACGGAAAGCGATTGGATGAAGAAAACGACAAGTATAAGTTGTTTATAAATAACGACGTAGTTGTTACCGTTAATACTGTTGGAATACCCGGTGGTTAAAATACAGTAGCACACGGTATTGCACCAATTATTGATTCTTACGTAAGAAGGCACTACTCAATAATTGTTACAGTAGTTATTATTCAATATTTTATTTTATTGATTCAATAATTGCTGCGTTGATATTTTATATTATTGTTATTTCAATAATTGTTGCTGCACAGTATTTTCATTTATCAGATCAATAATTCATATTATTTGAATAATATTATTAGATAACATTATTGGCAATGTCTAGAAAGTTCTGTCTAAGGAGAGGTTTGGTCATCTAATTGCGCGCCAGTAAGGAGAAATCCTTATTGGAAAGCCCCCTCTTTCCTGGGAACGGCCTGGTTGTCATAAATGTGATTCTGTAATATTATTTGTGAATAATTAATTATTGATTCATATGATAAGGAAATATTTATTTTATGTGGATATAAATGAGAGATATATTTTTGTGGTCAAAAATGAAGGAGTTAATGTTGAGGTTTTTGTCAGTATTTTTGTCGGAATGGAGGTATTAAAAATCAGGGTTTTTGAGATAGTTTGCGGGGGTTATAATTTTTAATCAGACCGTTGGATCGTGGTAATTTTTGGATATGTTATACATATATAAGTTGAGTATATGTCCACAAATTTTGAACCGTTAAAAATGAACGTATGATTTATTACGAATTTTACAAGATGACTGGTTCAGAAATTGTTGAATTTTCGGAGTTTATCATTTTGGTGGAAAATTCTAGAATTGGTGGGCCCCACTTGTGGTTGGTGAAGAAATGTGCTGAATTATATTTCAAATGTGGTGGGTGGGAATAGTAGCAGGTAAAGCCATCAGGTTGCAGGTCAAACCTACCAAAATTTTCCTATAAATAGAGGGCTAAGTTAGAATTGAAAATCACACCAAAAATAAGTTTTCTCTCTTTCTCTCTCTAGATTATTGAGTGTATTTTGTGAGTATTTAGATACTTTGAGAGTTTCTATTCATCAGAGCAAGTTTCTTTCAGCCTTATACCGGTATTCCGACCAGAAGTACTGATATTTTGAGGTAAGGGATATTATTTTCTTCTTAATGATATTATTTTCTTCAATATCATTATGCTAAAATATTGATATGAATTTTTATCAAATTTGGAACTTTTTGTGTCGGGGGTTACTATTCACGTATACGACACTATTCACGTATACGGCACTATTCACGAATACGGCACTATTCACCGAAAAATAAAATTTTCCCTTTTTGTCCAAGATGTCTATTATGGTTACTATCTTTGATTGTATCCATGTTTTGATCTTTATTTTTGAATTCTGCTTCACAATTGATTATTATGAAGTATTATTGATCTTGGATAAACTGTTATACGAATCCCTACTATTTGTCCTTCTGTCTCATTGGATTCGTTTTCTTTAAGATATTTTTCATCATCCTCAGTCCTAAATGATGATATTACTTAATATCTTTGGCCTGTAGTGCAAAGATGTATAATTACTTGATGAATATCTTTGGCCTGTAGTGCAAAGATGAACAGGTGTTGAGATGAACATGACCAACTGATGATACAAATGAATATCTTTGGCCTGTAGTGCAAAGATGAATATTTGGTTAAAGATGATTATTAATTGATGTTACAGGGATAAAATATTGATGATGGACTTTTAAATCTTAGAAGATAGTAGAATTCTTTCTCTACTTGACTCTTCTAATGGTTTGCTGTTTCCGCTGCAGTTGTTGATCTAAAACTTGTTGTCGATTATATTTTATCAGATTTTTCCCTGTTGAAGACTAACGATAATTTGTTGTATATTATCTTAGTCATAATATTCTTTACTGGGCTAGTTGAGCTCACCCTTTTCCTTTTTGTTCCATTTTTCTTCTCAGGAGGTGAGAACATAGCAGGATCTAGTCGGGGTATGGAGTGATGGTTCTAGAAAGATGTATTAGCAGTCCTCACTATTTCTGTAAAATAGTGTTTGAATAATTGTAATGAGGATTTATTTGAGTGTGGATATTGTCTAGAAGACAATATTTGTATTTAAACTCACAGTATGTGTTGTCGTATTTTGCACGACAATTGTATTATTGAAGTTGTAGTTTGCTTTCTGTACCATGTATTTGGCGACTCAGAATGGGTGTTGTATACCTATTCTGGGGGCGTCACAGAAAAAACCTTAGCGAAGGAAAAAGAGTACAATCAGCACATATCCTTTTTACTCCCCTTCATAAGTATATAGAATTTCCATTTCCTTTTCTTTTATAGAGTCTTAGTACAAATCTACCAAATATTTAGGAGTACGACGGGTACATTTCCTTTCTATATTGATTGTTCCTTTCACATCCACTACCACAACCACAACCATAATTTCCTCTATGATTATCAAATTAGGTTTCATTCACTTCAGGAAATGTAATAGAATCGGTCGAGCGAGATTGTTGATTTTTCAGAAAAAACTCATTATTTTGTATAGCCATTAGAAGACATAATATCACTTCTGGGAACATAATTTTTTTTATCGCTTCAGGGAATATTTTGTAAACTTACGCTCTCGATATTGCTGCAGGAGCATATTCGAGGCATGAAATATAATAAATATTTTATCTAACATGTTTCCATCAGTGTTTTTTTTTCCCACGTAATTTTAATAGTGAGATTATTTTTTAAAAAAATATGTAGAATTGTTCTCCCTCAACACTTTTAAAATCTTGCAACTTCAGGTGCAACCAATTGTAATAAGCTTTTGGGAGAATTATAAATTTTTGATTCTCATATCTTTCCTTTAAAATCATTTCATAAGACAAGTGAGTCTTTTACTGTAATGTGCTCATGTTTTAATTTTTCATGGAGATGATAACGAATAAAAATCATTAATTTGGTATGATCCTGTAGGGATGCATGATTGCTAACTTTAATTGTATCTCCAAGTTTCTTTGCCTTTATATGAATCTCAACATCAAGATTCCATAACAAACAATTCTTGCTCGATATAAATCAAGGGCAACAAATTCAAATTTATAAGATTTGAATATTAAATAACTAAACATATTCCCCATCAAATTAAATAATTATATATGTTCATATTTAATTATAATGAAACAATTTATAGAAATGTAGTAAAACACGAAACTAAATTTGTCCACTAAAATTAAATAACAAACGTCAACACTACTAAGCATATTTGTCATTGTAACTTCATACAAAAATATATCAAAAAGATAATTAGAAATATATCAAATATGCTACTCAGTTTAAAATTTCAAGCCTAGTTATACACAGTCAAAGCCTCCTTTTTTCCCTACTACCAAGTCCAACATTTTCTAAAATGGTACCACCGTAATTTATTTTGTTTTCTAAATATATCAATTTTTTTAAAGAATGTTTTAGTACGAAAACTAGAAAGTACCCTTTTGAAGATTATATCTTCTAGTTGTTATCTGCTGAGATCTAAAAATATCTAAAAATGTAATCATCATGTATTTTATCGAATCCTTTTTGATTTATTCAGATTGGAAGGAATATGCTAAACTGTCCAGGAAAAACCATGCAGCTCATAAGCTAAATGTTGCATGCAAAATTACAATACACTTTTATTGAAAAACATTGTACAATAATTGAGGTTAGACATTTCATCGTATAACAACAAGACAATTTGAGGGTGGTGTGATAATATTTTTTTTAATCTTTGTGAAGCTGTAGGAATATTAATATAAATTTTTCAAGTGCAAAGGGTGATACGATGGCTTACATCTGAGTACGACAGTCATTAGCATGCTTGAACCAAGAACAACAAATTCTAATATTAAGTTATGAATGGAATAACATGCAGTATATTATGATAAAAAAATTGCGTATCCATATATATATATATATATATATATATATATATATATATATATATATATATATATATATATATTAGATAAATATACCTTCTCCTTCAAGTCAAATATGATCATCTTCAAGACAAAGGTAAGAAGCAATTCGTGCTGATAACGTGTTATAAAATATTAATAATATTAAGAACAAAGATAGTGATTAAGGTAGAAGAGCATTCTCATTTCATATATGTTGTAATTGTATGTCTCTAACTCATTCTCTTTACAATGCTACTATTTATGGTACAAGGACATTAATACTAAGAGGTTACAAAACTCAAAGGTCATGAGTTTCATAACTCAATGGGAGTTTCAAAATTATTACAATCAAATATAGGGAGAATGAATATAGACATCCATTATATGAATCTAGACATCCATTATAATATTTTATAACACTCCCCCTTTGATGTCTATTGTATAGTAATACGCATTGAAAGCTGCCTCATTAAAAACCTTACCAGGAAAAACCCAATGGAAAAAAACCTTGGTTAAGGGAAAAAGAGTGCATCGCGTATTAGCTCCCCCTCATGAATATATCCTTAAGTCTTTCAGCTGTCGCTTTCCAATATTGTGACGCAATCCTTCAAACGTTGCAGTTGGTAATGTTTTGGTGAACAAATCTGCTAGATTATCTTTTGAGTGAATTTGTTGAACATCAATGTTATCACACTTTTTAAGGTCATGTGTGAAAAAGAATTTCGGTGAGATGTTCTTTGTTCTATCTCCTTTGATGTATCCTCCTTTTAATTAAGATATACATGCAGTATTGTCTTCATACAGAAGGGATAGAGTTCCTTTGTAGCAATTTTCTAAGAATATGTCTCGTTAAAAAAAACCTTACCAAATAAAAATTCAGTGGAAAATATTTTGGCGCAGGAAAAGAGTACAATATTCTTGTACAACTTCTAGTGCCTTGGAATTGCCTAATTAAAACCTTGCAAAGGAAAACCCAATGGAAAAAAACCTTAGCGAAGGAAAAAGAGTACAATCAGCACATATCCTTTTTACTCCCCTTCATAAGTATATAGAATTTCCATTTCCTTTTCTTTTATAGAGTCTTAGTACAAATCTACCAAATATTTAGGAGTACGACGGGTACATTCCCTTTCTATATTGATTGTTCCTTTCACATCCACTACCACAACCACAGCCATAATTTCCTCTATGATTATCAAATTAGGTTTCATTCACTTCAGGGAATGTAATAGAATCGGTCGAGCGAGATTGTTGATTTTTCAGAAAAAACTCATTATTTTGTATAGCCATTAGAAGACATAATATCACTTCTGGGAACATAATTTTTTTTATCGCTTCAGGGAATATTTTGTAAACTTACGCTCTCGATATTGCTGCAGGAGCATATTCGAGGCATGAAATATAATAAATATTTTATCTAACATGTTTCCATCAGTGTTTTTTTTCCCACGTAATTTTAATAGTGAGATTATTTTTTAAAAAAATATGTAGAATTGTTCTCCCTCAACACTTTTAAAATCTTGCAACTTCAGGTGCAACCAATTATAATAAGCTTTTGGGAAAATTATAAATTTTTGATTCTCATATCTTTCTTTAAAAATCATTTCATAAGACAAGTGAGTCTTTTACTGTAATGTGCTCATGTTTTAATTTTTCATGGAGATGATAGCGAATAAAAATCTTTAATTTTGTATGATCCTGCAGGGATGCATGATTGCTAACTTTAATTGTATCTCCAAGTTTCTTTGCCTTTATATGAATCTCAGCATCAAGATTCCATTACAAACAATTCCTGCTCGATATAAATCAAGGGCAACAAATTCAAATTTATAAGATTTGAATATTAAATAACTAAACATATTCCCCATCAAATTAAATAATTATATATGTTCATATTTAATTATAATGAAACAATTTATAGAAATGTAGTAAAACACGAAACTAAATTTGTCCACTAAAACAAAATAACAAACGCCAACACTACTAAGCATATTTGTCATTGTAACTTCATACAAAAATATATCAAAAAGATAATTAGAAATATATCAAACATGCTACTCAGTTTAAAATTTCAAGCCTAGTTATACACAGTCAAAGCCTCCTTTTTTCCCTAATGCCAAGTCCAATATTTTCTAAAATGGTACCACCGTAATTTATTTTGTTTTCTAAATATATCAATTTTTTTTAAAGATTATTTTAGTACGAAAACTAGAAAGTACCCTTTTGAAGATTATATCTTCTAGTTGTTATCTGCTGAGATCTAAAAATATCTAAAAATATAATCATCATGTATTTTATCGAATCCCTTTTGATTTATTCAGATTGGAAGGAATATGCTAAACTGTCCAGGAAAAATCATGCAGCTCATAAGCTAAAATGTTGCATGCAAAATTACAATACACTTTTATTGAAAAACACTGCACAATAATTGAGGTTAGACATTTCACCGTATAACAACAAGACAATTTGAGGGTGGTGTGATAATATTTTTTTTTAATCTTTGTGAAGCTGTAGGAATATTAATATAAGTTTTTCAAGTGCAAAGGGTGATACGATGTCTTACATATGAGTACGACAGTCATTAGCATGCTTGAACCAAGAACAACAAATTCTAATATTAAGTTATGAATGGAATAACATGCAGTATATTATGCTAAAAAAAATTGCGTATCCATATATATATATATATATATATATATTAGATAAATATACCTTCTCCTTCAAGTTAAATATGATCATCTTCAAGACAAAGGTAAGAAGCAATTCGTGCTGATAACGAGTTATAAAGGATTAATAATATTAAGAACAAAGATAACGATTAAGGGAGAAGAGCATTCTCATTTCATATATGTTGTAATTGTATGTCTCTAACTCATTCTCTTTACAATGCTACTATTTATGGTACAAGGACATTAATACTAAGAAGTTACAAAACTCAAAGGTCATGAGTTTTATAACTCAATGGGAGTTTCAAAATCATTACAATCAAAGATAGGGAGAATGAATATAGACATCCATTATAATATTTTATAATAAGGAGCTATTTTTATATACTAGTAATAGATAGATAGATAGATAGATATAACCTACTTTGTAACTCACTAACTTGGGCCGTACAATCCAAGATCGGCTAGAATACGGCCCAACAAAAGTAGGCCTTTAGTTACAATTGTGACGCCCCTAAAATTAGGTATACATCACCCATCTTGGGTCGTCAGATACATGGTACATAATACAAATACAACTTACTAATACAACTGTCGTGTACAATACGACAAAACATAACTGTGAGTTTGAATACAATTATTGTCTACTAGATACTATACAAACTCAAAAGGAGTCCTCATTACAATTATTGTCACACTATTTAATAGAATAGTGAGGACTACTAACACTATCATCTGGTCCATCACTCCGTTCCCCGACTCGTTCCAGCTATATTCTCATTTCCTGAAGAGAACAGTGAAAGAAAGAGTGAGCTCAACTAGCCCAGTAAGAAATATTATGACTAAGATAATGCAGAATAAATTATCATTAGCCTTCAACAGTGTTAAACTGATAAAATATAACGAACATCAAGTTTAACTGCAGCGGAACAAGCAATCCATTAAAAGATTCAAGTAGAAAATAAAATCTGTGACGCCCCCAAAATAGGTCCAATCCATCCAACCCATTCTGAGTCGCCAAATACATGGTACAGAAAATAACTACAACTTTATTATTACAATTGTCGTGCAAAATACGACAACACATATACTGTGAGTTTAAATACAAATATTGTCATCTAGGCAGTATTCATACTCAATTAAGAACTCATTATACTTATTGATACACTATTTTACAAAATAGTGAGGACTACTAAAACAACTGTCTTGAACCATCATTCCACACCCCGACTAGTACTCGCTACATTCTCGCCTCCTGAGAAGAAAATGGAACAACAAGGAAAAGGGTGAGCTCAACTAGCCAAGTAAAAAATATTATGACTAAGATAATATACAACAAATTATCGTTAGTCTTCAACAGGGAAAAATTTAATAGAATACAATAGACAACAAATTTTAAATCAATATTCGCAGCGGAAACAGCAAACCATTAGAAGAGTCAAGTAGAGAATGAGTTCTACTATCTTCTAAGATTTAAAAGTCCATCATCAATATTTTATCCCTGTAACAACAATCAATAACCATCTTTAATTAAATATTCATCTTTGCACTACAGGCCAAAGATATTCATTTGTATCACCAGTCGATCATGTTCATCTCAACACATGTTCATCTTTGCACTACGGGCCAAAGATATTCATCAGAAATCATCAATCTTTGCACTACAGGCCAAAGATATTCAATTATATCATCATTTAGGACTGAGGATGATGAAACATATTTTAAAGGAAACGAATCCAGTGAAACAAAATAATAAATATTAAGGATTCGTATTTCAGCTATTCCACGTCCAAAAATACCTCATAAATAATCATAGTGGAGTAAAATTTAAGAATGATCAAAACATGGATACAATCAAAGCTAGTACCCAAAATAGATATTTTGGACAAAAAGAAGAAAATTTCATTTTTCGATGAATAGTAACTCGTGAATAGTAACTCATGAATAGTAACCCCGACATGAAAAGTTCCAAATTTGATAAAAAATTCAGATCAATACTTCGGCATAATGATATTGTAGAAAATAATATCATTTAAGAAGAAATAACATCCCTTACCTCAGAAATACGGTACTTCTGACTGGAATACTAGATATAGTGCTGAAGGAAACTTATACCGTATAGCAACACTCAAAGTATCAAATACTCACAAGAATACACTCGATATAGAGAGAGAAAGAGAGAGAAACTTGTGTTTCTGGTGTGATTTTCAATTCTAACCTAAGCACCCTATTTATAGGAAAATGCTTAGAACACCAAAGCAGAAAATTTAATAAATTAATAATATAATTTTCTTAATTTCCTTAGCACACCACATCAGCTGATTTATACCATTAACATGTGCCACTCAAATGTCAAAAACGTTTTTCTTAATAAAAATAATTAAAACTTCCAAAAATCAATTATTTTGGAACTTCGGAACTTCAATAATTCACAATAAATAGCTCTTTGATCAGAAAATTCGAATCTCGCGAGTTTTTATAGGAAATTCAATTCTCTACAACTTTGCAGAAGAAAATTTTTCCAAATTCCAAACAGAAATTGACCGAAATCCATAAACGGGCGATTTTACAGTCAATAATAAATTTTCGGTCAAGAATTGTGTCCACCAACACACAAAACATGTGTTAATCATTTAATGCCACAAAAATACTCTTTCTCCTCATATATACTCATATATCCCATATTTATTGTAAAAATATCATCATCAATATATTATTAAAATAATATATTTAAATGAATTATTTTATTAGAAAAAGATAAAATATTAATTTTCAACAATTGTCACATTAAAAATTTTCTCCATCTATATCCACATAAAATCAATATTTTCCTCATCATATAAATCAATAATTAATTATACACAAATAATATTACAGAACCACAGTACTGGCAGCCAGGCCGTTCCCAGGAAAGAGGGGGCTTTCCAATAAGGATCTCTCCTTACTGGCGCGCAATTAGATGACCAAACCTCTCCTTAGACAGAACTTTCTAGACATTGCCAATAATGTTATCTAATAATATTATTCAGATAATATGAATTATTGTTCCGATAATAGAAAATACTGTGTAGTGACAATTATTAAAACAACAGTAATATAAAATATCAACGCAGCAATTATTGAATCAATAAAATACAATATTGAACAGTAATTACTGTAACAATTATTGAGTAGTGCCTTCTTACGTAAGAATCAATAATTAGTGCAATACCGTGTGCTACTGTGCAACAACGCGTATTACTGCGTTTTAACCACCGGGTATTCCAACAGTATTAACGGTAACAACTATGCCGTTATTTATAAACAACTTATTTTTGTCGTTTTCTTCATCCAATCGCTTTCCGTTATGGGGCCTACAAAAGACTGCGCCGTCGTACGAATATTCTCCGACAGTAAGAATATTCCACGACCAAGCGAATATTCCCCGACAACAATGAATATTTTATAACCACTTGCTTATTTAAAATATTTGCGCATTTTACCCATAACTAACCACATTAATCAAATCAACCCTTACTATTTCAGAATAATAAATAGAGGAAATTAAATTTCATTTATTAATAATTTGGGGTCTTACAACCTCCCCTCCTTATGAAATTTCGTCCTCGAAATTGACATACATACCTGGTGTTTCGAAAAGATGAAGATACCTCGCTTTCATTTCTGTTTCTAACTCCCAGGTCATTTCCTCAATAGCATGGTTTCTCCACAAATCCTTAACTTGTGGTATAACCTTCGTGCGTAGGACATGCTCCTTCCTATCCAAGATCTTGACAGGTACCTCTTCGTACGTTAAGTCTTCAGCTATCTCGTTTGGTTCTAACTCAATAACGTGGTTCGGGTCGTCCACATATTTACGTAACATCGATACGTGAATAACGTTATGAACACGTGACATACTTAGCGTTAAGGCGAGTCTACAGGCCACAGTTCCTACTCGATCGAGGATTTCAAATAAATTGAAGGCTTGAGCTTTCTTCTCTTCATCGACTCTTACTTCTAGAATAACACATTCTTGCACCTTCTTCTTTATATTCATCAGCTCCAGGTCTGTAGCTTGAGTGGCTTTAACGTTATCGATTAAAGTCGATTTTACTCGTATATCATCACGTGGGTCCCTAGAGTCATTAACTCTATCTCTATCATTTATAAATTATACAAAATAGGTCTTTGTGTTCAACAATATCGCACTCGTACTCGCATACGATCAATGCGTCAGCTACCACGTTTACTTTTCTAGGATAGTATTGGATGGTATGATCGAAATCCTTTAACAGCTCCAGCCAACGTCGGTGTCGCATGTTGAATTCTTGGAAGCTCTTCTCGCGTTCCTCGGTCCATTCGAAGTTTGTATCTTTTCGAGTCAGCTGAGTTAACAGAGTAGCGATTCGAGAAATCCTTCCACGAATCTCCGATAGTAACCAGCTAAGCCTAGAAAGCTACGTATTTCGATTACTGACTTAGGTTGCTCTCAACTGTGACTCATATCCCAATCTTGGATATCACGTCACAATGACACCTATCAGTTTACTACCACACGAATATGGTATCCCCTACGGAGAGTCTGGCTTCAGTGCATTCCACAAAGGAAGTCACCAGATAGAGGCTCGGGTACAAACTTCTACAGTTGGGTTTTTGACTCCTGAAGTTCAATAGGAGCCATTCAATATGAGATTTTAGAAATGAGTTTTGTATCGGGTTCAAAGTCGATACAAAATTCAATATCATGCTTTGGGAGTAAGCCAAGAAATTCTTCAGGAAATACGTCAGGGATTTACTAACAATAGAAATATCATTCAAATATGACGTATTTTTGTTCAAGTCCATAACATAGCTAAGAAAGCTTGACATCCGTTTTTCAATAAACGAATGACTTTACTGTGAAACCCCAGATTTTATGAATAAATATTTAATTTTTTCTCGAAATAATTTTTTTATATTATTGTGTGGATTTGATATAATAGTTATGGGTAGTATTTATAAATTTTACAAAGTATGCAAGTTGTCATATTATATTCGATTGGTCGGAGAATATTCTTTTTGTCGGGGAATATCCGTACGACGGTACAATTATTGGTGGACCCCACAACGGAATTATTGTCGGATTGAGAAAACGACAAAAATACTTTATGAAAATAACGGCGGAAGTTTTACCGTTGATACTGTTGAACTACTCGGTAGTAAAAGTACAGTAATACGTGTGGTTGCATAGTAGCACACAGTATTAATTATTAATGCTTATGTGAGAAGTCACTCAGTTTGATTCCATTATTGTCAGTTAATAATATGAATTATTTAGCGATAATGACGTTTTGTTTTATTCGTATTATTAACGTAATAAAACAGAAACATCTTTTTATATAAAACAGAATACTTTATTAAAGTTATTCTATAAATAGAATATATTATATTTTATTTAAAAGATTTTTCTTTAAATATGGACCGTCAGATTAAAGTAATCAATCTGGACCGTTCATGGATTAGTTACTATGCATTCCATTTCCCTATAAATAGCAGCTCATTCCTTCATTATTTCTTACGAATTCACTGAACTCTAGAGAGAGAAACTATAGAGAGAAACTATAGAGAGAGAGAAGAAGAGTATTCTGCTACTTAACTACTTCCTTACTTCAGCTCTTCTTTAAAACGGTAGGGAATATTATTTCTTTTATATTCATGAAGAGAACTTCTGTTATTCCATTTGTTATTATTCTGTTGGAATAACCAGTATACGCGGTCTACCATATACTTGGTGACATTCTTCTATTATTCTGTTGGAACATCCTGTCTGTGTGTTTTACACCGGACCTGGTTCCGTTTATTATTCTGTTGGAATATCTTGTCTGTGTGTTTTATACCGGGCCTGGTTCCGTTTTATTATTATTCTGTTGGAATATCCTGTCTGTGTGCTTTACACCGGACCTGGTTCCATTATTTATTATTCTGTCGGAATATCCTGTCTGTGCGTTTACGCCGGACCTGGTTCCATTATTTATTATTCTGTTGGAATAACCTGTTTGTGCGGTCTATCGCATGCATGGTGATTTCTTTTGTTATTCCATTCTTTATTGTACTCAGTTGGTTAAGTTTTGACTTCTATACTCCATGAAATTTGTGGAATATCCTTGATAATTGCGTTCCATCCAGTATCTTTTCATGAAAATATTCTTCTAAGCATTCTTGAATTTTACTCCACAAAGCAGTATCATGTTGACAATTTGGACGTTGTTAATTCTTGGATAAATTAATTCTTGAACTTGTTTTATTGAATTCTTATATCATTGTCATCATCCTCATGTTTATAAAATGTTGAAAGTCATCTGTGGCCTGTAGTGCATAGATGGACTTGGTATGATTATGACCAGGGATTATTCGGTGTAATCATGACCGTAATGTTACAAATGATGTGGTAAAAGTCCTCATTGGCCCGTAGTGCATTGATGGACAGTTGTTGGCATGATCATGACCATTAATGAATATACGAATATCCTTGGCCGTAGTGCAGGGGTGATTCGATGATGTGAATTATTTTATTAAGCTGAGTCTCAGCGATCACAGTGTTGGAAAATCTTTTAAATCATAAAAGATAGTAGAGTTTATTTTCTACTTGACTCTTTTAATGGATTGCTTGTTCCGCTGCAGTTAAACTTGATGTCTATTATATTTTATCAGTTTAACATTGTTGAAGGCTAATGATAATTTATTCTGCATTATCTTAGTCATGATATTTCTTACTGGGCTAGTTGAGCTCACCCTTTCTTTCACTGTTCTCTTCAGGAAATGAGAACGTAGCTGGGACAAGTCGGGGTACGGAGTGATGGTCCGAATGATAGTATTAGTTAGTAGTCCTCACTATTCTATGTAATGGTGTGTTAATAAATGTAATGAGGACTCCTTTTGAGTATGAATACTCTCTAGAAGATAATATTTGTATTCAAACTCACAGTTTATGTTTTGTCGTATTGTACACGACAGATGTATTAATCAGTTGTATTTGTATTCTGTACTATGTATCTGACGACCCAAGATGGGTGATGTATACCTAATTTTGGGGTCGTCACAGTTGGTATCAAAGCTTAGGGATATGATCCCTGGCTAGGATGTGAGAATAGAACTAGGAGGGGAGAGACGGGGAATTCCTTCGCTAGTATGACCTACCTAAGTTTATTTGCATGGTATTTAATTGGTCGGTCATAACATAAGGATAATATATGACATATCAATTAATTTTTATTTTGTGGCAGTATCTGAAAATGGCATCCGAGAATGTTGAGAATAGCAATGGAGCACAGACGACTGTTGATTCACCACACATCAATAATCATGATAATGTGCATCAGGAAGGTGTCAATCCTCATGCAAACAACAACACTGACCAAATGATGAATGATCAAATGTTCAGAGGCTTTATGCAATTCATGCAACAACAGGTGAAAGCGGCTCCTGTCCACAACGTAGGTGGAAATACTGAAAACTCTCAGGCGGTCACCGCTAAGCAGTTTAAGGAGCTGGGACCACCGGAGTTTAAGGGAGAACCCAAACCACTTGTAGCTGAAACATGGATAAAGCAGATCACCAAGATATTTGATGTCTTGGGTTGCTCCGAGGAGCAAAAGGTTCCCTTTGCCGCCTTTATGTTGCGAGGAGAGGCAGATTACTGGTGGGAATCGATAAAGCGTACTCAACCTGCCGCACTGAAGATGTCCTGGGAGAAGTTCCAAGAGCTGTTTAACGACAAATACTTTCCCGAAAGTATTCGTCACATGAAGGAGGTGGAGTTCATCAAATTGGAGCAGAATAATATGACTGTGTCGCAGTACGAGGCAAAATTTGCGGAGTTATCCCGGTTTGCGTCCCACCTGGTGGATAATGAAGAAAGAATGACGCGGATGTTTTTAAGAGGTTTGAAGCTGGAGATACGTCAACATCTTGTTTCTCATAAATTGTGTTTGTATTCAGATGTTGTAAATAGGGCTCAGTTGGTGGAGCGCGATAACGAGACAACGCAGCCAAAAGAGAGCAGCCGGCAAAATGATAATACTAGTGAAAGCAGTCATCGAAGCGGTGACAACAAGCGTGGAGGGAATCAACAGGCCAGAAATGGTAACCACTTCGGTGGTAATCAGGGCCAAAACAATAAGAATGAACATTTTAAGAAGAGGAGATTCAACAATGATGGAAAGATGTCAGCACCAGCACCTGTCGTTAAGGAAGGAGAACGATCACCTATCATATGTTTCAAATGCGGAGGGGAGGGGCACATCAGTCCAAACTGCGCGATGCCGTCCAAAGCATGTTATAATTGTGGAAGAGAAGGTCATTTAGCCCGATTTTGTCGTTCACCGAAGACAAGTTCAGATAGGATGGAGGCACCAAAGACCGTCCCAGAAAAGCCAAAGCCAGTAGTTTAAGAGAGAGTATTTTTTTTTCGTGACGAGGAACCTGAATAAAATTATCACGGGTATGTTAGTCATAAACTCTTGCGAAGTCTATACCGTGTTAGATACCGGTTCTACTCACTCTTTTATTTCACCTAGTTGTGTTAAATGTTTGAAGTTAACTCCGGAGAACTTAGACTTTGATATGTCTATTTAAACTCAGTTGGGAGAAACCTTCGTTACCTCTACTATTTATAAATCTTGTTCAAATCAACACTTTCACGTTACCTGTCGATCTTATCTCTTTGAAAATACTTGCCTTTGATGTGATTTTTTTGAAACGATTGGTTCACTACTCATCATGCTTCTCGTAAGGTTGTTAGCTTTCATATTCCTAACCAACCTGTTATGCAAATTCAAAGTAACCAAACCACTAAAGTCAATCATTGTCATATCAAGCCATAAGTAAAAATCCCCGTTCCTTTCGCTGTTGACTTCCTGGTGTGGAATGCACCGAAGCTAGACTTTCCGTAGGAGACGTTGTAAATGATGATGGCAAGTTGATAGGTATCAATGTGACGTGTTATCCAAGTCTTGGATGAGGGTCACAGTTTTGAACGATATTTCTATTGTTAATAAATTTCTTGACGTATTCTTGAAGACTTCTTAGCCTACCCCAGAGCGTAAAATTGAATTTTGTATTGACCCCAGTACAAAACCTATTTCTTAACCCCTCAAATATTTCTTCAACTAAAACGAACGTATTATGCGCCAAAGACGTTGGCTCGAGCTGTTGAAGATTACGATCGTACCATTCAATAACATCGTGGAAAAGTGGACGTGGTAGCTGACGCGTTGTGTAGAAGATCGTATACGGTTACAAGTGTGAATATTCGAACCCACGTGAAGATAACGAATATACGATTAAAATCGACTTTAATCGATAAAGTTAAAGCCGCTCAAGCTACATACTAAGAGCTGATAAATGTGAAGAAGAAGGTTCAAGAGGGCGTTATTCTAGAAGCAAGAATCGACGAAGAGAGGAAATCTCAACTCTCGATTTAATTGGCCCATTTGAAATCCTCGATGAAGTAGGAACTGTGGCCTATAGACTCGTTTTACCGCCAAGTATGTTGCGTGTTCAGAATATTTTTTTTACGTATCGATGTTACGTAAATATGTGGACGACCCGAACCGCATTATTAATTTAAAACCGGACGAAATAGCGAAAGATTTAACGTATGAGGAGATACGTGTTAACATCTTGGATAAGAAGGATCATATTCGATGCTTAAAGGTTATACCTCAAGAGTTAGAATTTGAAGTGAAGTCAAGGTATCCTCACATGTTCGGCATACCAAGTACGTACGTAAATTTCGAGGGCGAAATTCTATAAGGAGGGGAGATTGTGAAACCCCAGATTTTATGAATAAATATTTAATTTTTTCTCGAAATAATTTTTTTATATTATTGTGTGGATTTGATATAATAGTTATGGGTAGTATTTATAAATTTTACAAAGTATGCAAGTTGTCATATTATATTCGATTGGTCGGAGAATATTCTTTTTGTCGGGGAATATCCGTACGACGGTACAATTATTGGTGGACCCCACAACGGAATTATTGTCGGATTGAGAAAACGACAAAAATACTTTATGAAAATAACGGCGGAAGTTTTACCGTTGATACTGTTGAACTACTCGGTAGTAAAAGTACAGTAATACGTGTGGTTGCATAGTAGCACACAGTATTAATTATTAATGCTTATGTGAGAAGTCACTCAGTTTGATTCCATTATTGTCAGTTAATAATATGAATTATTTAGCGATAATGACGTTTTGTTTTATTCGTATTATTAACGTAATAAAACAGAAACATCTTTTTATATAAAACAGAATACTTTATTAAAGTTATTCTATAAATAGAATATATTATATTTTATTTAAAAGATTTTTCTTTAAATATGGACCGTCAGATTAAAGTAATCAATCTGGACCGTTCATGGATTAGTTACTATGCATTCCATTTTCCTATAAATAGCAGCTCATTCCTTCATTATTTCTTACGAATTCACTGAACTCTAGAGAGAGAAACTATAGAGAGAAACTATAGAGAGAGAGAAGAAGAGTATTCTGCTACTTAACTACTTCCTTACTTCAGCTCTTCTTTAAAACGGTAGGGAATATTATTTCTTTTATATTCATGAAGAGAACTTCTGTTATTCCATTTGTTATTATTCTGTTGGAATAACCAGTATACGCGGTCTACCATATACTTGGTGACATTCTTCTATTATTCTGTTGGAACATCCTGTCTGTGTGTTTTACACCGGACCTGGTTCCGTTTATTATTCTGTTGGAATATCTTGTCTGTGTGTTTTACACCGGGCCTGGTTCCGTTTTATTATTATTCTGTTGGAATATCCTGTCTGTGTGCTTTACACCGGACCTGGTTCCATTATTTATTATTCTGTCGGAATATCCTGTCTGTGCGTTTACGCCGGACCTGGTTCCATTATTTATTATTCTGTTGGAATAACCTGTTTGTGCGGTCTATCGCATGCATGGTGATTTCTTTTGTTATTCCATTCTTTATTGTACTCAGTTGGTTAAGTTTTGACTTCTATACTCCATGAAATTTGTGGAATATCCTTGATAATTGCGTTCCATCCAGTATCTTTTCATGAAAATATTCTTCTAAGCATTCTTGAATTTTACTCCACAAAGCAGTATCATGTTGACAATTTGGACGTTGTTAATTCTTGGATAAATTAATTCTTGAACTTGTTTTATTGAATTCTTATATCATTGTCATCATCCTCATGTTTATAAAATGTTGAAAGTCATCTGTGGCCTGTAGTGCATAGATGGACTTGGTATGATTATGACCAGGGATTATTCGGTGTAATCATGACCGTAATGTTACAAATGATGTGGTAAAAGTCCTCATTGGCCCGTAGTGCACTGATGGACAGTTGTTGGCATGATCATGACCATTAATGAATATACGAATATCCTTGGCCGTAGTGCAGGGGTGATTCGATGATGTGAATTATTTTATTAAGCTGAGTCTCAGCGATCACAGTGTTGGAAAATCTTTTAAATCATAAAAGATAGTAGAGTTTATTTTCTACTTGACTCTTTTAATGGATTGCTTGTTCCGCTGCAGTTAAACTTGATGTCTATTATATTTTATCAGTTTAACATTGTTGAAGGCTAATGATAATTTATTCTGCATTATCTTAGTCATGATATTTCTTACTGGGCTAGTTGAGCTCACCCTTTCTTTCACTGTTCTCTTCAGGAAATGAGAACGTAGCTGGGACAAGTCGGGGTACGGAGTGATGGTCCGAATGATAGTATTAGTTAGTAGTCCTCACTATTCTATGTAATGGTGTGTTAATAAATGTAATGAGGACTCCTTTTGAGTATGAATACTCTCTAGAAGATAATATTTGTATTCAAACTCACAGTTTATGTTTTGTCGTATTGTACACGACAGATGTATTAATCAGTTGTATTTGTATTCTGTACTATGTATCTGACGACCCAAGATGGGTGATGTATACCTAATTTTGGGGTCGTCACATTTACGGCTTGATATGAAAGAGTTTGACTTCAATGGTTTGGTTGCTTGAATTTGAATAACAGGTTGCTTAGGAATATGAAAACTAACAACCTTACGAAAGCAATCAATTTTGGCGTGATGAGTAGTTAACCAATCAATTCCTAAAATTACATCAAAAGCAAGTATCTTTAAAGAGATAAGATCAACAGGTAATGTGATGGTGCCAACTTGGATCAAACAATATTTATAAACAGTGGATGTAACGAAAGTTTCTCCTAACGGAGTTTCAACAGATAAGTCAAAGTCTAATTTTCTCCGGAGTCAAGTTTAAACGTTGAGTATAAGCAGGAGAAATAAATGAATAGGTAGAACCGGTATCTAATAAGGTATAGACTTCGTAAAAATTTATAATTAACTAACCTGTGCTATCTTCGTTCGGGTTCCTCGCATTCTGACCAGTCACGAAAAACGCTCTTCCTGAAACCATCGATTTTATTTTGTCTGTATCCACCTTTGGTGCCGCCGTCCCAGCTGGACTTTATTTCGCTACAGGACAAAATCGAGCTATGTGACCGTCTTTTCCACAACTAAAACATACCTTGGAAGGCTTTGAACAATTTGACCTTATATGTCCCTCATCTCCGCATCTGTAGCATCTAACTGGCGGTCGTTCTCCCCCCTAGAATTTGTTGTTGGTGCTGGTGATGTTGCCGATGTCTTCCCGTTATCGTTAAATCTTCTCTTATTAGATCGGGCATCTCTTTCCACAATATCAACGCGTCGTGCTGCTTTTACCCATGCATCACTCATTCTCACTCGTTCCGTTATTGCTTCTTTCAGCTCAGATTCTAGCTTTATCATCTGATACTCTGCCAAAGAGTGCTTCTGTTCAAGCATCACATATCGGGTAACACAAGCTTGAATTGTTGCATCCTTTTGCTCCACGACCGCCTGTCGTTCTTCAGCCTGCTCTTCTAACTTATGAATGTGATTTTTTAATTCTACATTTTGATCATATAATACCTCTAATAAACTCTCCTCGGGTACCTCTTCTTCCTCTTCTTCCTCACTCTCAGCTGTTACCTCTGCGACTATCTCGGGTGCAACTATTAATTCTTCACTCACCACATGGATATCTCTAATTCCTTCTTCGCCTGACATCACATTATCCTGGTTGGTGATTAGAAGTGTTTCCACGATCTCATTCACTCCATTATTAACATTCTCAGTCGACATTCTCAAATACTGCCATAAAACAAGGGTTAATTTAACAAATTAACATATCACATAATATCCGTATATTATGACCGACCAACAATTAAGCTTAGGTAGGACACACTAGCGAAGGATTTACTCGTCTCTCCCCTCCTAGTTCTATTTCCCGATCTCCGCCAGAGATCATATCCCTAAGCTCTGATACCAACTGTGACTCTCATGGTGCTTCAACCACAGCACCTCACAATGGTACCTATCAGCTTGCCACCGCAGAACGGCGTCCCCTACGGAGAGTCTGGCTTCGGTGCATCCCTCATCAACAGGAAGTCACCAGCGAGAGGCTCGGGGCTCTTTACTTATAGCTCTGATACCAACTGTGACGCCCCCAAAATAGGTCCAATCCATCCAATCCATTCTGAGTCGCCAAATACATGGTACAGAAAATAACTACAACTTTATTATTACAATTGTCGTGCAAAATACGACAACACATATACTGTGAGTTTAAATACAAATATTGTCATCTAGGCAGTATTCATACTCAATTAAGAACTCATTATACTTATTGATACACTATTTTACAAAATAGTGAGGACTACTAAAACAACTGTCTTGAACCATCATTCCACACCCCGACTAGTACTCGCTACATTTTCGCCTCCTGAGAAGAAAATGGAACAACAAGGAAAAGGGTGAGCTCAACTAGCCCAGTAAAAAATATTATGACTAAGATAATATACAACAAATTATCGTTAGTCTTCAACAGGGAAAAATTTAATAGAATACAATAGACAACAAGTTTTAAATCAATATTCGCAGCGGAAACAGCAAACCATTAGAAGAGTCAAGTAGAGAATGAGTTCTACTATCTTCTAAGATTTAAAAGTCCATCATCAATATTTTATCCCTGTAACAACAATCAATAACCATCTTTAATCAAATATTCATCTTTGCACTACAGGCCAAAGATATTCATTTGTATCACCAGTCGATCATGTTCATCTCAACACATGTTCATCTTTGCACTACGGGCCAAAGATATTCATCAGAAATCATCAATCTTTGTACTACAGGCCAAAGATATTCAATTATATCATCATTTAGGACTGAGGATGATGAAAAATATTTTAAAGGAAACGAATCCAGTGAAACAAAATAATAAATATTAAGGATTCGTATTTCAGCTATTCCATGTCCAAAAATACCTCATAAATAATCATAGTGGAGTAAAATTTAAGAATGATCAAAACATGGATACAATCAAAGCTAGTACCCAAAATAGATATTTTGGACGAAAAGAAGAAAATTTCATTTTTCGATGAATAGTAACTCGTGAATAGTAACTCGTGAATAATAACTCATGAATATTAACATCGACATGAAAAGTTTCAAATTTGATAAAAAGTTCAGATCAATACTTCGGCATAATGATATTGAAGAAAATAATATCATTTAAGAAGAAATAACATCCCTTACCTCAGAAATACGGTACTTCTGACTGGAATACTAGATATAGTGCTGAAGGAAACTTACACCGTATAGCAACACTCAAAGTATCAAATACTCACAAGAATACGCTCGATATAGAGAGAGAAAGAGAAAGAAACTTGTGTTTCTGGTGTGATTTTCAATTCTAACCTAAGCACCCTATTTATAAGAAAATGCTTAGAACACCAAAGCAGAAAATTTAATAAATTAATAATATAATTTTTTTAATTTCCTTAGCACACCACATCAGCTGATTTATACCATTAACATGTGCCACTCAAATGTCAAAAACGTTTTTCTTAATAAAAATAATTAAAACTTCCAAAAATCAATTATTTTGGAACTTCGGAACTTCAATAATTCACAATAAATAGCTCTTTGATCAGAAAATTGAATCTCGCGAGTTTTTATAGGAAATTCAATTCTCTACAACTTTGCAGAAGAAAATTTTTCCAAGTTCCAAACAGAAATTGACCGAAATCCACAAACGGGCGATTTTACAGTCAATAATAAATTTTCGGTCAAGAATTGTGTCCACCAACACACAAAACATGTGTTAATCATTTAATGCCACAAAAATACTCTTTCTCCTCATATACTCATATATCCCACATTCATTGTAAAAATATCATCATCAATATATTATTAAAATAATATATTTAAATAAATTATTTTATTAGAAAAAGATAAAATATTAATTTTCAACAATTGTCACATTAAAAATTTTCTCCATCTATATCCACATAAAATCAATATTTTCCTCATCATATAAATCAATAATTAATTATACACAAATAATATTACAGAACCACAGTACTGGCAGCCAGGCCGTTCCCAGGAAAGAGGGGGCTTTCCAATAAGGATCTCTCCTTACTAGCGCGCAATTAGATGACCAAACCTCTCCTTAGACAGAACTTTCTAGACATTGCCAATAATGTTATCTAATAATATTATTCAGATAATATGAATTATTGTTCCGATAATAGAAAATACTGTGTAGTGACAATTATTAAAACAACAGTAATATAAAATATCAACGCAGCAATTATTGAATCAATAAAATACAATATTGAACAGTAATTACTGTAACAATTATTGAGTAGTGCCTTCTTACGTAAGAATCAATAATTAGTGCAATACCGTGTGCTACTGTGCAACAACGCGTATTACTGCGTTTTAACCACCGGGTATTCCAACAGTATTAACGGTAACAACTATGCCGTTATTTATAAACAACTTATTTTTGTCGTTTTCTTCATCCAATCGCTTTCCGTTATGGGGCCTACAAAAGACTGCGCCGTCGTACGAATATTCTCCGACAGTAAGAATATTCCACGACCAAGCGAATATTCCCCGACAACAATGAATATTTTATAACCACTTGCTTATTTAAAATATTTGCGCATTTTACCCATAACTAACCACATTAATCAAATCAACCCTTACTATTTCAGAATAATAAATAGAGGAAATTAAATTTCATTTATTAATAATTTGGGGTCTTACAAAATCTACTATCTTCTATGATTTAAAAGGTTTTTCAAAACTGTTATCGCTGGGACTTAGCTTAATAAAATAATCCACATCATCGAATCACCCCTGCACTACGGCAAAGTATATTCGTGTATTCATTAATGGTCATGATCATGCCAACAACTGTCCATCAATGCACTACTGGCCAATGAAGACTTTTATCACATCATTTGTAACATTACGGTCATGATTATACCGAATAATCCCTGGTCATAATCATACCAAGTCCATCTATGCACTACAGGCCACAGATGACTTTCAACATTTATAAACATGAGGATGATGACAATGATATAAGAATTCAATAAAATAAGTACAAGAATTAATTTATCCAAGAATTAACAACGTCCAAATTGTCAACATGATACTGCTTTGTGGAATAAAATTCAAGAATGCTTAGAAGAATATTTTCATGAAAAGATACTGGATGAACCGCAATTATCAAGGATATTCCACTAATTTCATGGAGTATAGAAGTTAAAACTTAACCAACTGAGTATAATAAAGAATGAAATAACAAAAGAAATCACCCGGCATACGATAGACCGCACAGACAGATTATTCTAACAGAATAATAAATAATGGAACCAGGTCCGGCATAAACGCACAGACAGGATATTCCAACAGAATAATAAATAATGGAACCAGGTCCGGCATAAACGCACAGACAGGATATTCCGACAGAATAATAAATAATGGAACCAGGTCCGACGTAAACGTACAGACAGGATATTCCGACAGAATAATAAATAATGGAACCAGGTCCGGTGTAAAACACACAGACAGGATGTTCCAACAGAATAATAACAAGACGGAACCAGGTCCGGTGTAAAACACACAGACAGGATGTTCCAACAGAATAATAATAAAAACGAAACCAGGTCCGGTGTAAAACACACAGACAGGATGTTCCAACAGAATAATAGAAGAATGTCACCAAGTATAGGTGTATACAGGTTATTCCAACAGAATAATAAGAAATGGAATAACAATAGTTCTCTTCATGAATAAGAAAGAATAACACCCTTACCGTTTTAAAGAAGAACTGAAATAAGGAAGTAGTTAAGTAGCAGAATACTTTTCTTCTCTCTCTCTCTATAGTTTCTCTCTCTAGACTTCAGTGAATTCGTAAGAAATAATGAAGGAATGATCTGCTATTTATAGAAAAATAGAATGCATAGTAACTAATCCATGAACGGTCCAGATTGATTACTTTAATCTGACGGTACATATTTTAAAAAAAATCTATTAAATAAAATATAATATATTCTATTTATAGAATAACTTTAATAAAGTATTCTGTTTTATATAAAAAGATGTTTCTGTTTTATTACGTTAATAATTCGAATAAAATAAAACTTCATTATCGCTAAATAATTCATATTATTAACTGACAATAATTGAATCAAACTGAGTGACTTCTTACATAAGCATTAATAATCAATACCGTGTGCTACTATGCAACCACACGTATTATTGTACTTTTACTACCGAGTAGTTCAACAGTATCAATGATAAAACTTCCGCCGTTATTTTTAATAAAATATTTTTATCGTTTTCTCAATCCGACAATAATTCCGTTGTGGGGTCCACCAATAATTGTGCCGTTGTACGAGTATTCCCTGTTAAAACGAATATTTCCCGACCAATCGAATATTATATAACAACTTGCGTACTTTGTAAAATTTATAAATATTACCCACAACTATAACATTATATCAAATTAACTCCAAAATATTTAAAAATAATTATTTAGCGATTATTTAGCCATTTTTCTATGAATAGCAGCTCATTCCTTTATTATTTTTTACGAATTCACTGAACTCTAGAGAGAGAAACTATAGAGAGAAACTATAGAGAGAGAAAAAAAGTATTTTGCTACTTAACTACTTCCTTATTTCAGCTTTTCTTTAAAACGGTAAGGGGTGTTATTCTTTCTTATTCATGAAAAGAACTGTTGTTATTTCATTTCTTATTATTCTGTTGGAATAACCTGTATACGCGGTCTACCCTATACTTGGTGACATTCTTCTGTTATTCTGTTGGAACATCCTGTTTGTGTGTTTTACACCGGACCTGGTTCCGTTTTTATTATTATTCTGTTAGAACATCCTGCCTGTGTGTTTTACTTCGGACCTGGTTCCGTTTTAATTATTATTTTGTTGGGACATCCTGTCTGTGTGTTTTACACCGGACTTGATTTCGTCTTGTTATTATTCTGTTGGAACATCATGTCTGTGTGTTTTACATCGGACCTGGTTCCATTATTTATTATTCTGTCAGAATATCCTGTCTGTGCGTTTACGCCGGACCTGATTCCATTATTTATTATTCTGTTGGAATAACCTGTCTGTGCGATCTATCGCATGCCGGGTGATTTCTTTTGTTATTCCATTCTTTATTATACTCAGTTGGTTAAGTTTTGACTTCTATACTCCATGAAATTAGTGGAATATCCTTGATAATTGCGGTTCATCCAGTATCTTTTCATGAAAATATTCTTCTAAGTATTCTTGAATTTTACTCCACAAAGTAGTATCATGTTGACAATTTGGACGTTGTTAATTCTTGGATAAATTAATTCTTGAACTTGTTTTATTGAATTCTTATATCATTGTCATCATCCTCATGTTTATAAAATGTTGAAAGTCATCTGTGGCCTGTAGTGCATAGATGGACTTGGTATGATTATGACCAGGAATTATTGTAAGACCCTGAATTTTATGAAATAAAAGTATTCAATTTTTCTTATAATTACTATTCAGTAAATGGTTAAATTGATAAAAGTTTAAAGTTATGGGTGAAATTTGAATTTTTTTTGAAAATAAGCAAGTGGTTATAAAATAATCATTGTTGTCGTGGAATATTCTTTCTGTCGGGGAATATTCGTACGACGGCGCAGCTATTTGTGGGCCCCATAACGAATAACTATTGGATGAAGAAAACGACAAATTTGAGTTTTTATAAATAATGGCGTAGTTGTTACCGTTAATACTGTTGAAATACCCGGTGGTTAAAATACAGTAATACGCGTTATTGTACAGTAGCACACGATATTGCACAGTATTTTTGAAATTATTGATTCTTACGTAAGAAGGTACTACTCAATAATTGTTACAGTAATTACTGTTCAATATTTTATTTTATTGATTCAATAATTGCTACGTTGAAATTTTATATTATTGTTGTTCAATAATTGTCACTGCATAGTATTTCCCATTATCAGATCAATAATTCATATTATTTGAATAATATTATTAGATAACATTATTGGCAATGTCTAGAAAGTTCTGTCTAAGGAGAGGTTTGGTCACCTAATTGCGCGCCAATAAGGATAAATCTTTATTGGAAAGCCCCCTCTTTCATGGGAACGGCCTGATTGTCATAAATGTCATTCTGTAATATTATCTGTGAATAATTAATTATTGATTCATATGATAAGGAAATATTTATTTTATGTGGATATAAATGAGGGATATATTTTTGTGGTTAAAAATGAAGGAGTTAATGTTGAGGTGTTTTATCTGTATTTTTATCGGAACGGAGGTATTGAAAATCAAATTAGGGTTTTTGAGATATGTTGCGAGAGTTATAATTTTTAATCCGACCGTTGGATCGTGATAATATTTGGATATGTTATACATATATAAGTTGAGTATATGTCCACAAATTTTGAACCGTTAAAACTGAACGTATAATTTGTTATGAATTTTACGAGATGACTGGTTCAGAAATTATTGAATTTTCGGAGTTAATTATTTTGGTAAAAAATTCTAGAATTGATGGGCCCCACTCTTGGTTGGTGAAGAGATGTGCTGAGATTTTTATTCAAATGTAGTGGGTGGGAATAGTAGCAGATAAAACCATCAGGTTACAGGTTAAGTCTGCTTCGGCGTGCTAACATTTTCCTATAAATAAATGGCTAAGTTAGAATTGAAAATCACACCAGCATTCATAAGTTTTCTCTCTTTCTCTCTCTAGATTATTGAGTGTATTTTGTGAGTATTTAGATACTTTGTGAGTTTCTATTTATCAGTGCAAGTTTTCTTCAGCCTTATACCGGTCAGAAGTGCTGCTATTTTGAGGTAAGGGATAGTAAGGGATTTTAAGGGTTGTTATGTTTTTCAGTTTCGTAATTTTTCTGACCTTCAAAAATTCTGAAAAAATTAGAAATGATATTTTGATGAGTTTTCTTGATTGTGTCCAAAAATGGTGATTTTTAGATGTATAGATTAAGAGTTATGAATTTTATAAGAAAAGACTATTTTAAAAATAACAGCTTATAACTTCTTGTGGTTAACTCCAAAATTGATGAAATTTTTATTGGGAGTACATGTATATGATAGGAGTATACTCTGTGAATTTCAGAATTTTTAGAAAAAAATACAATTTTTGATAAATGTCTAATTATTCGACTGTTTTGGCCATATGAAAAATAGTAAATGACTTTTAAAAATTCTGAGAAAAATATATGTTCACTATGGGACTATAATATGCTAAATTCTAGAAAAGAAATATTTTTGGAACTGATTTGGTATTTTTTTCATAAAAATAGTCTAGTTATGAGTAAATGAATTAAATATATTTTGTGAAGTAAGAAAATTAGAAAATAGGATTTTATGGCTTGAGAATCCTATATGAGGTATATGCAGATTTTTGATGAGGGTTTTTGGTTATTAGTGATAAAATCTTATGAGTTTGGCATTTTAGGATGATTAAATGCATTATTTAGTAAAGTATAAATAATTAAAATAAATTGTTTATAAGCTTAAGAAATATTATTCTTTCAATATCATTATACCGAAATATTGATATGTATTTTATTGTGGAATTTCTACCTTTTTGTGTCGAGTTTACTATTCTCTTTTTCTGACCAAATTATAGTTGGTTTATGAATATTACTCTTGAGATTAAATCTATATGTTGATTATATTGATTTTATTATCATATATAACATTAACCCTAATGATGATATTTCTCTTTGACTTGAGTGTAAAGATGGGTAAATTTCTGGTATGATCATGACTATGGGTTCTCTTTGGCCAGTAGTGCAAAGTTGAATTGTTGACTGGTATGATCATGACCATTGAATTTATAAGTGAATATCTTTAGCTTAAGTGCAAAGGTGAATTGATCAACATGGTTATAATTATTGTTTATATAAATTCTGAAATGATTATATATTTCTTTGAAATATTAATATAGTTGGCCTGTAGTGCAAGTATGAACTGTTGATGAATATATTTGGCCGCAGTGCAAATATGAACTGTTGAGGAATATCTTTGGGCTGTAGTGCAAAGATGAATTGTTGATGAATATGTTTGGCCCGTAGTGCAAAGATGACATGTTGTTGAATATCTTTGGCCAGTAGTGCAAAGATGAACAGATGTTGAGATGAACATGACCAACTGGTGATACAAATGAATATCTTTGGCCGTAGTGCAAAGATGAAGTTATTAGTATGATTATGAACAGGAAATGTGATTTGGTGTAACCATGATCTTTGATGTTTCAGGTAAAGATAGGTGATGAAAATTATCTTCGTCCTGGATGAGAAGAGGAATATAGAACTACAGTTATGATTATGAGTTATTCATATGATTGTGGACCAGAATTGTTGATTGATGTTACAGGGATAAAATATTGGTGGTGGATTTTTAACATGGAGAAGATAATAGACTTTATAGTCTATTTGACTCTTCTAATGGATTGCTCGTTCCGCTTCAAATATGGTTGAAATTTTTATCATTTACCATATGTTCTAAATCTCTAATTTATTACTAATGAAGACTATTGATAATTTATTTGTCTTTAGTCATGATATTCTTTCCTGGGCTAGTTGTGCTCACCCTTTTGTTTCACAATTCCTTTCAGGTAATAAGAGTGTAGCTGGGTCGAGCGGGGGTAACAAGGGAATAGAACGGTGGTCATCATTTAGTAGTTATATTTGGTGAAGAAAATAGGGTGAGGCGAACCCAACGTTGGAAGGGTGTTTCGTCACTATCATATAAGATGTCTAATGACATACAACCTCGTATCATCATAAGACAGGGTTGTGCTCATCCACTTGCTGAGTATATCTACGATCACTACCTATATAATCTTGGTGTTTGTTTGAAGTATAATTCTCAATTAGAAACAGTGGAGATAATGATAAGTCAAGAGAAGACTCACCATTGGGAAAAATATGATAGTAATCTTCTCGTTTTTCTTTGGGGTCTATTGGGTCAACCAAGGATAATTCTGTGGCCATATGATATCTATCATAACCTAGAAGCATGGCCTCCCATGTACGAAGGTTTCCTTGAGCACTTCCCAAAGATTCTAGTTTCTAAAACAGTTTTTGACTGTAACGACCCCAAAATAGGTCCATTCCATCCAACCTATTCTGAGTCGCCGAATACATGGTACAGAAAATAACTGTAACTTTATTACAACAATTATCGTGCAAAATACAACAACACATATGATGTGAGTTTGGATACAAATATATACCAAATGTGACTCATGTTCCAACCGTGGACATCACCTCACAATGACACCTTACATAAAGGTATAGTCAAAAACTGTTTTAGAAATTAGAATCTTTGGGAAGTGCTCAAAGAAACCTTCGTACATGGGAGGCCATGCGTCTAGGTTATGATAGATATCATATAGCCACAGAATTATTCTTGGTTGACCCAATAGACCCCAAAGAAAAACGAGAAGATTACTATCATATTCTTCCCAATGGTGAGTCTTCTCTTGACATATCATTATCTCTACTGTCTCAAATTGAGAATTATACTTCAAACAAACACCAAGATTATATAGGTAGTGCTCGTATATATACTCAACAAGTGGATGAGCACATCCCTGTCTTATGATGACACGAGGTTGTATGTCGTTAGACATTTTGTATGATAGTGGCAAACCACTCTTCCAACGTTGGGTACACCTTACCCTATTGGATTCACCAAATAAAACTACTAAATGAACTTTTCTATACTGCTTCGGGAGAACATCCACAGCTAGAGACCACCGTTCTATTTCCCCGTTACCCTCGCTCGACCCAGCTACACTCTTATTACCTAAAAGGAATTGTTGTAACGCCCCAAAAACAGGTCCATTCCATCCAACCTATTCTGAGTCGTCAAATACATGGTACAGAAAACAACTACAACTTTATTACAACAATTGTCGTGCAAAATACGACAACACATATGCTGTGAGTTTGGATACAAATATATACCAAATGTGACTCATGTTCCAACCGTGGACATCACCTCACAATGACACCTTACATAAAGGTATAGTCAAAAACTGTTTTAGAAATTAGAATATTTGGGAAGTGCTCAAGGAAACCTTCGTACATGGGAGGCCATGCTTCTAGGTTATGATAGATATCATATGGCCACAGAATTATCCTTGGTTGACCCAATAGACCCCAGAGAAAAATGAGAAGATTACTATCATATTCTTTCTAATGGTGAGTCTTCTCTTGACATATCATTATCTCCACTGTCTTTAATCGTGAATTATACTTCAAACAAACACCAAGATTATATAGGTAGTGCTCGTAGATATACTCGACAAGTGGATGTGCACAACCATGTCATATGATGACACGAGGTTGTGTGTCGTTAGACATCTTGTATGATAGTGGCAAAACACCCTTCCAACGTTGAATTCGCTTCACCCTAGATGATTCACCAAATATAACTACTAAATGATGACCACCGTTCTATTTTCCCGTTACCCTTGCTCGACCCAGCTATACTCTTATTACCTGAAAGGAATTGTGAAGCAAAAGGGTGAGCACAACTAGCTCAGTAAAGAATATCTTGACTAAAGATAATTAAATTATCAATAGCCTCCATCAATAATAAATCAGAGATTTAGAACATATGGTAAATGATAAAAATTTCAACCATAGTTGCAGCGGAACGAGCAATCCATTAGAAGAGTCAAATAGACCATAAAGTCTATTATCTTCTCCATGTTAAAAGTCCACCAACAATGTTTTATCCCTGTAACATCAATCAACAGTTCCTTTCCACAATCATATGAATAATTCATAATCATAATTGTGATTCTAAATTTCGCATCCAAGACGAAGATAATTTTTATCACCTGTCTTTACCTGAAACATCAAAGATCATGGTTATACCAAATCACAGTTCCTGTTCATAATCATACTAATAAATTCATCTTTGCATCACGGGCCAAAGATATTCATCAACAGTTCATCTTTACACTACATGCCAAAGATATTCAACAACAAGTCATCTTTGCACTACGGGCCAAAGATATTCATCAACAACTCATCTTTGCACTACAGGCCAAAGATATTCCTCAATAGTTCATATTTGCACTACAGGCCAAATATACTATTATCTCAAAGAAATATATAATCATTTCAGAATTTATATAACCAATAATTATAACCATGTTGATCATTTCACCTTTGCACTTAAGCTAAAGATATTCAATTATAAATTCGATGGTCATGATCATACCAGTCACAATTCAACTTTTCACTACTGGACAAAGAGAACCCTAGTCATGATCATACCAATAATCTACCCATCTTTACACTCAAGTCAAAGATAAATATCATCATTAGGGTTATAAAAATGTTATATATGATAAAAAATAATATGATCAACATATAGTTTTAATCTCAAGAGTAATATTCATAAATCAACTATAATTTGGTTAAAAAAAAACTAATTTTGTCATGAATAGTAACTCGTGAATAGTAACCCATGAATAGTAACTCATGAATAGTAACTCGTGAATAGTAACTCATGAATAGTAACTCGTGAATAGTAACTCGTGAATAGTAACTCATGAATAGTAACCCCGACATGAAAAGATAAGAATTTTACAAGAAAAATCTTACCAATATTCTGGTATAATGATATTGAAAGAAATAATATCATTGATAAAAAAAATAACATCCCTTACTATCCCTTACCTCAAAAGAGCAGTACTTCTGACTGGAATAACGCTGAACGAACTTGCACCGTATAGCAACACTCAAGATATCAAAATACTCACAAGAATACGCTCGATATATAGAGAGAGAAATAGAGAGAAAACTTCAGTTTCTGGTGTGATTTTCAATTCTAACCTAAGCACCCTATTTATAGGAAATTGCTTAGAACACCAAAGCAGAAAATTTAATAAAATAATAATATAATTATAAATTTTCCTTAGCCCACCTTTGAAAATTTGGATTCAGCCATTAACATGTGCAAGTGGGGCCCACCAAAGTGTAAAAAACGTTTTTGTTAATAAAAATAAATAAAACTTCCAAAAATCAATTATTTCGGAACTTCGGAACTTCAATAATTCATAATAAATAGCTCTTTTATCAGAAAATTCGAATCTCGCGAGTTTTTATAGGAAATTCAATTCTCTACAACTTTGCAGAAGAAAGTTTTTCCAAATTCCAAACAGAAATTGACCGAAATCCACAAACGGGCGATTTTACAGTCAATAATAAATTTTCGGTCAAGAATTGTGTCCACCAACACACAAAACATGTGTTAATCATTTAATGCCACAAAAATACTCTTCCTTCTCATATACTCATATATCCCACATTCATTGTAAAAATATCATCATCAATATATTATTAAAATAATATATTTAAATGAATTATTTTATCAGAAAAAGATAAAATATTAATTTTCAACAATTGTCACATTAAAAATTTTCTCCATCTACATCCACATAAAATCAATATTTTTCTCATCATATAAATCAATAATTAATTATTCACAAATAATATTACAGAATCACATTACAGACAGCCAGGCAGTTCCCAGGAAAGAGGGGGCTTTCCAATAAAGATCTCTCCTTACTGGCGCGCAATTAGATGACCAAACCTCTCCTTAGACAGAACTTTCTAGACATTGCCAATAATGTTATCTAATAATATTATTCAGATAATATGAATTATTGCTCCGATAATAGAAAATACTGTGTAGTGACAATTATTAAAACAACAGTAATATAAAATATCAACGCAGCAATTATTGAATCAATAAAATAAAATACTGAATAATAATTACTGTAACAATTATTGAGTAATGTCTTCTTACGTAAAAATCAATAATTGGTGCAATACCGTGTGCTATTGTGCAACAACGCGTATTACTGTGTTTTAACCGCCGGGTATTCTAACAGTGTTAACGGTAACAACTACGCCGTTATTTATAAACAACTCATTTTTTTGTCGTTTTCTTCATCCAATCGCTTTCCGTTATGGGGCCCACACAAGACTGCGCCGTCGTACGAATATTCCCCGACAACAATGAATATTTTATAACCACTTGTGTATTTTGAAAAAATTTCATATATCACCCTTAATTTTAACATTTATCAATTTAACCATTTACTAAATAGTAATTATAAGAAAAATTGAATACTTTTATTTCATAAAATTCGGGGTCTTACAATCTCCCCTCCTTATGAAATTTCGTCCTCGAAATTTACGTACCTGGTATTTCAAAGAGTTGAGAATACCTTGCTTTCATTTCAGATTCCATCTTTCCTGTCATCATAATTTCTTCATTGCTCATCTCCTGTATTTCAGATATCATTCTAGAATACAGCTTCAAAACAAAGGTTAATTGAACAAATTAACATATCACATAATATCCCGATATTATGACTGACCAACAAATAAGCTTTGGTAGGACACACTAGCGAAGGATTTACTCGTCTCTCTCCTCCTAGTCCTATTCCCCGATCTCCGCCAGAGATCATATCCCTAAGCTCTGATACCAAATGTAACGCCCCCAAAATAGGTCCATTCCATCCAACCTATTCTGAGTCGTCAAATACATGGTACAGAAAATAACTACAACTTTATTACAACAATTGTCGTGCAAAATACGACAACACATATGCTGTGAGTTTGGATACAAATATATACCAAATGTGACTCATGTTCCAACCGTGGACATCACCTCACAATGACACCTTACATAAAGGTATAGTCAAAAACTGTTTTAGAAATTAGAATCTTTGGGAAGTGCTCAAGAAAACCTTCGTACATAGGAGGCCATGCTTCTAGGTTATGATAGATATCATATGGCCACAGAATTATCCTTGGTTGACCCAATAGACCCCAAAGAAAAATGAGAAGATTACTATCATATTCTTTCCAATGGTGAGTCTTCTCTTGACATATCATTATCTCCACTGTCTTTAATCGTGAATTATACTTCAAACAAACACCAAGATTATATAGGTAGTGCTCGTAGATATACTCGACAAGTGGATGTGCACAACCATGTCTTATGATGACACGAGGTTGTGTGTCGTTAGACATCTTGTATGATAGTGGCAAAACACCCTTCCAACGTTGAATTCGCTTCACCCTAGATGATTCACCAAATATAACTACTAAATGATGACCACCGTTCTATTTCCCCGTTACCCTTGCTCGACCCAGCTATACTCTTATTACCTGAAAGGAATTGTGAAGCAAAAGGGTGAGCACAACTAGCTCAGTAAAGAATATCTTGACTAAAGATAATTAAATTATCAATAGCCTCCATCAATAATAAATCAGAGATTTAGAACATATGGTAAATGATAAAAATTTCAACCATAGTTGCAGCGGAACGAGCAATCCATTAGAAGAGTCAAATAGACCATAAAATCTATTATCTTCTCCATGTTAAAAGTCCACCAATAATGTTTTATCCCTGTAACATCAATCAACAGTTCCTTTCCACAATCATATGAATAATTCATAATCATAATTGTGATTCTAAATTTCGCATCCAAGACGAAGATAATTTTTATCACCTGTCTTTACCTGAAACATCAAAGATCATGGTTATACCAAATCACAGTTCCTGTTCATAATCATACTAATAAATTCATCTTTGCATCACGGGCCAAAGATATTCATCAACAGTTCATCTTTACACTACATGCCAAAGATATTCAACAACAAGTCATCTTTGCACTACGGGCCAAAGATATTCATCAACAACTCATCTTTGCACTACAGGCCAAAGATATTCCTCAATAGTTCATATTTGCACTACAGGCCAAATATACTATTATCTCAAAGAAATATATAATCATTTCAGAATTTATATAACCAATAATTATAACCATGTTGATCATTTCACCTTTGCACTTAAGCTAAAGATATTCAATTATAAATTCAATGGTCATGATCATACCAGTCACAATTCAACTTTTCACTACTGGACAAAGAGAACCCTAGTCATGATCATACCAATAATCTACCCATCTTTACACTCAAGTCAAAGAGAAATATCATCATTAGGGTTATAAAAATGTTATATATGATAAAAAATAATATGATCAACATATAGTTTTAATCTCAAGAGTAATATTCATAAATCAACTATAATTTGGTTAAAAAAAAACTAATTTTGTCATGAATAGTAACTCGTGAATAGTAACCCATGAATAGTAACTCATGAATAGTAACTCGTGAATAGTAACTCATGAATAGTAACTCGTGAATAGTAACTCGTGAATAGTAACTCATGAATAATAACTCGTGAATAGTAACTCATGAATAGTAACTCGTGAATAGTAACTCATGAATAGTAACTCGTGAATAGTAACTCATGAATAGTAACCCCGACATGAAAAGATAAGAATTTTACAAGAAAAATCTTACCAATATTCTGGTATAATGATATTGAAAGAAATAATATCATTGATAAAAAAAATAACATCCCTTACTATCCCTTACCTCAAAAGAGCAGTACTTCTGACTGGAATAACGCTGAACGAACTTGCACCGTATAGCAACACTCAAGATATCAAAATACTCACAAGAATACGCTCGATATATAGAGAGAGAAATAGAGAGAAAACTTCAGTTTCTGGTGTGATTTTTAATTCTAACCTAAGCACCCTATTTATAAGAAATTGCTTAGAACACCAAAGCAGAAAATTAAATAAAATAATAATATAATTATAAATTTTCCTTAGCCCACCTTTGAAAATCGGGATTCAGCCATCAACATGTGCAAGTGGGGCCCACCAAAGTGTAAAAAACGTTTTTGTTAATAAAAATAAATAAAACTTCCAAAAATTAATTATTTCAGAACTTCGGAACTTCAATAATTCATAATAAATAGCTCTTTTATCAGAAAATTCGAATCTCGCGAGTTTTTATAGGAAATTCAATTCTCTACAACTTTGCAGAAGAAAGTTTTTCCAAATTCCAAACAGAAATTGACCGAAATCCACAAACGGGCGATTTTACAGTCAATAATAAATTTTCGGTCAAGAATTGTGTCCACCAACACACAAAATATGTGTTAATCATTTAATGCCACAAAAATACTCTTCCTTCTCATATACTCATATATCCCACATTTATTGTAAAAATATCATCATCAATATATTATTAAAATAATATATTTAAATGACTTATTTTATCAGAAAAAGATAAAATATTAATTTTCAACAATTGTCACATTAAAAATTTTCTCCATCTACATCCACATAAAATCAATATTTTTCTCATCATATAAATCAATAATTAATTATTCACAAATAATATTACAGAATCACATTACAGACAGCCAGGCAGTTCCCAGGAAAGAGGGGGCTTTCCAATAAGGATCTCTCCTTACTGGCGCGCAATTAGATGACCAAACCTCTCCTTAGACAGAACTTTCTAGACATTGCCAATAATGTTATCTAATAATATTATTCAGATAATATGAATTATTGCTCCGATAATAGAAAATACTGTGTAGTGACAATTATTAAAACAACAGTAATATAAAATATCAACGCAGCAATTATTGATTCAATAAAATAAAATACTGAATAATAATTACTGTAACAATTATTGAGTAATGTCTTCTTACGTAAAAATTAATAATTGGTGCAATACCGTGTGCTATTGTGCAACAACGCGTATTACTGTGTTTTAACCACCGGGTATTCCAACAGTGTTAACGGTAACAACTACGCCGTTATTTATAAACAACTCATTTTTTTGTCGTTTTCTTCATCCAATCGCTTTCCGTTATGGGGCCCACACAAGACTGCGCCGTCGTACGAATATTTCCCGACAACAATGAATATTTTATAACCACTTGTGTATTTCGAAAAAATTTCATATATCACCCTTAACTTTAACATTTATCAATTTAACCATTTACTAAATAGTAATTATAAGAAAAATTGAATACTTTTATTTCATAAAATTCGGGGTCTTACAATTGTGAAGCAAAAGGGTGAGCACAACTAGCTCAGTAAAGAATATCATGGCTAAAGATAATTAAATTATCAATAGCCTTCATCAATAATAAATCAGAGATTTAGAACATATGGTAAATGATAAAAATTTCAACCATAGTTGCAGCGGAACGAGCAATCCATTAGAAGAGTCAAATAGACTATAAAGTCTATTATCTTCTCCATGTTAAAAATCCATCAACAATGTTTTATCCCTATAACATCAATCAACAATTCTGGTCCACAATCATATGAATAACTCATAATCATAACTGTAGTTCTAAATTCCTCTTCTCATCTAGGACGAAGATAATTTTCATCACCTATCTTTACCTGAAACATCAAAGATCATGGTTACACCAAATCACATTTCCTGTTAATAACTTCATCTTTGCACTACGGCCAAAGATATTCATTTGTATCACCAATTGGTCAGGTTTATCTCAACATCTGTTCATCTTTGCACTACTGGCCAAAGATATTCAACAACATGTCATCTTTGCACTACGGGCCAAAGATATTCATCAACAATTCATCTTTGCACTACAGGCCAAAGATATTCATCAATATTTCATCTTTGCACTACAGGCCAAAGATATTAATATCTCAAAGAAATATATAATCATTTCATAATTTATATAAACAATAATTATAACCATGTTGATCAATTCACCTTTGCACTTAAGCTAAAGATATTCACTTATAAATTCAATGGTCATGATCATACCAATCAACGATTCAACTTTGCACTACTGGCCAAAGATAACCCATAGTCATGATCATACCAAAAATATACCCATCTTTACACTCAAGTCAAAGAGAAATATCATCATTAAGGTTATAAAAATATTATATATAATAATAAAAATAATATGATCAACATCTAGTTTTAATCTCAAGAGTAATATTCGTAAATCAACTATAATTTGGTTAGAAAAAGAAACCAATTTTTATCGTGAATAGTAACTCGTGAATAGTAACTCATGAATAGTAACTCGTGAATAGTAACTCGAGAATAGTAAACCCGACACAAAAAGGTAGAAATTCCACAATAAAATCCATACCAGTATTTCGGTACAATGATATTGAAAGAATAATATTTCTTAAGCTTATAAACAATTTATTTAAATTGTTTACACTTTACTAAATAATGCATTCAATCATTCTAAAATACCAAACTCATAAGATTTTATCACCAATAATCAAAACCCTCATAAAAAATCTGCATACACCTCATATAGGATTCTCAAAGTCATAGAATCCTATTTTCCAATTTTCTTACTTCACAAAACATATTTAATTCATTTACTCATAACTAGACTATTTTCATGAAAAATACCAAATCAGTTTCAAAAATATTTCTTTTCTGAGATTTAGCATAATATAGTCCGATAGTGAACATATATTTTCTCAGAATTTTTAAAAGTCATTTACTATTTTTCATATGGCAAAAACAGCCGAATATTTAGACATTTATTAAAAATTATATTTTTGTCCAAAAATTCTGAAATTTACAGAGTATACTTCTATCATATACATGTACTCCCAATAAAAATTTCATCAATTTTGGAGTTAACCACAAGGAATTATAAACGATTACTTTTAAAATAGTCTTTTCTCATAAAATTCATAACTCTTAATCTATACATCCAAAAATCACCATTTTTGGACACAATCAATAAAACTCATCAAAATATCATTTCAAATTTTTTCAGAATTTTCTGAAGGTCAGAAAAATTACGAAACTGAAAAACATAACAACACTTAAAATTTCTTACTATCCCTTACCTCAAAAGAGCAGTACTTCTGATCGGTATGCAAAGTCGAAGGAAACTTGCACTGAATAGCAACTCTCAAAGTATCTAAATACTCACAAAATATGCTTCATAATATAGAGAGAGAAAGAGAGAAAATTTGTTTCTGGAGTGATTTTCAATTCTAACTTAGCCTTCTATTTATAGGAAAATTTTAGTAGGCTTGACCTGCAACCTGATGGCTTTACCTGCTACTATTTCCACCCACCACATTTGAAATATAATTCAGCACATTTCTTCATCAACCACAAGTGGGGCCCACCAATTCTAGAATTTTCCATCAAAATGATAAACTCCGAAAATTTAACAATTTCTGAACCAGTCATCTTGTAAAATTCATAATAAATCATACGTTCATTTTTAACAGTTCAAAATTTGTGGTCATATACTCAACTTATATATGTATAACATATCTAAAAATTACCACGATCCAACGGTCGGATTAAAAATTATAACCCCCGCAAAATATCTCAAAAACCCTAATTTTTAATACCTCCATTCCGACAAAAATACGGATAAAAACCACAACATTAACTCCTTCATTTTTAACCACAAAAATATATCCCTCGTTTATATCCACATAAAATAAAATATTTCCTTATCATATGAATCAATAATTAATTATTCACAAATAATATTACAGAATCACATTTATGACAATCAGGCCGTTCCCAGGAAATAGGGGCTTTCCAATAAGAATTTTTCCTTACTGGCGCGCAATTAGGTGACCAAACCTCTCCTTAGACAGAATTTTCTAGACATTGCCAATAATGTTATCTAATAATATTATTCAAATAATATGAATTATTGATCTGATAATGGAAAATACTGTGCAGTGACAATTATTGAACAACAATAATATAAATTTTCAACGTAGCAATTATTGAATCAATAAAATAAAATATTGAACAGTAATTACTGTGACAATTATTCAGTAGTGCCTTCTTACGTAAGAATCAATAATTTCAAAAATACTGTGCAATAACGCGTATTACTGTATTTTAACCACCGGGTATTCCAACAGTGTTAACGGTAACAACTACGCCGTTAATTATAAAAACTCAATTTTTGTCGTTATCTTCATCCAATCGTTTTCCGTTATGGGGCCCACAAATGGTTGCGCCGTCGTACGAATATTCCCCGACAGAAAGAATATTCCACGACCAAACGAATATTCCGCGATAACAATGAATATTTTATAACCACTTGCGTATTTTGAAAAGTTTTCACATTTCACCCATAACTTTAACTTTTTATCAATTTAACCATTTTACTGAATTGTAATTATAAGAAAAATTGAATACTTTTATTTCATAAAATTTTAGGTTTTACATTGACTGTACCTTTATGTAAGGTACCTTTGTGAGGTGCTGATACATGATGGCGTCCAATGTCACATTTGGTATATATTTGTATCCAAACTCACAGCATACGTATTGTTGTATTTCGCACGACAATTGTTGTAATAAAGTTGTAGTTGTTTTCTGTACCATGTATTTGATGACTCGGAATGGGTTGGGTGGAATGGACCTATTTTGGGACTGTCACAATTATTCGGTATAATCATGACCGTAATGTTATAAATGACGTGGTAAAAGTTCTCATTGGCCCGTAGTGCATTGATGGACAGTTGTTGGCATGATCATGACCATTAATGAATACACGAATATCCTTGGCCGTAGTGCAGGGGTAATTCGATGATGTGGATTATTTTATTAAGTTGAGTCTCAGCGATAACAGTGTTGAAAAACCTTTTAAATCATAGAAGATAGTAGATTTTATTTTCTACTTGACTCTTTTAATGGATTGCTTGTTCCGCTGCAGTTAAACTTGATGTTCGTTATATTTTATCAGTTTAACATTGTTGAAGGCTAATGATAATTTATTCTGCATTATCTTAGTCATAATATTTGTTACTGGGCTAGTTGAGCTCACCCTTTCTTTCACTGTTCTCTTCAGGACATGAGAATATAGTTGGGACGAGTCAGAAAACGGAGTGATGGACTAGATGATAGTATTAGTAGTCCTCACTATTCTATGTAATAGTGTGATAATAATTGTAATGAGGATTCCTTTTGAGTATGGATACTCTCTAGAAGATAATATTTGTATTCAAACTCACAGTTTATATTTTGTCGTATTGTGCACGACAGTTGCATTAGTAAGTTGTATTTGAATTCTGTACCATGTATCTAGCGACTCAAGATGGGTGATGTATACCTATTTTGGGGGCGTCACAGTTGGTATCAGAGCTTAGGGATATGATCCCTGGCTAAGATGTGAGAATAGAACTAGGAGGGGAGAGACGGGTAATTCCTTCGCTAGTATGACCTACCTAAGTTTATTTGTATGGTATTTAATTGGTCAGTCATCATGTAAGGATAATATATGACATATCAATTAACTTTTGTTTTGTGGCAGTATCTGAGAATGTTGAGAATAGCAATGGAGCACAGGCGACTATTGATTCACCACATATCAATAATCAGGATAATGTGCATCAGGAAGGTGACAATCTTCATGCAAACAACAACACTGACCAGATGATGAATGATGGAATGTTCTGAAGCTTTATGCAGTTCATGCAACAGCAAGCGAGAGCGGCTCCTGTCCAAAATATAGGTGGAAACTCTAAAAACTCTCGGACGGTCACCGCTAAACAGTTCAAGGAGCTGGGACCACCGGAGTTTAAGGGAGAGCCAAAACCACTTATAGCGGAAACATAGATAAAGCAGATCACCAAGATATTTGATGTCTTGGGATGCTCTGAGGAGCAAAAGGTTCCCTTTGCCGCCTTTATGTTGCGCGGAGTGGCAGATTACTGGTGGAAATCGATTAAGCGTACTCAACCTGCCGCACTGAAGATGTCTTGGGAGAAGTTCCAAGAGCTGTTTAACGACAAATACTTTCCCGAGAGTATTCGTCACATGAAGGAGGTGGAGTTCATCAAATTAGAGCAGAATAATATGACCGTGTCGCAGTACGAGGCAAAATTTGCGGAGTTATCCCGGTTTGCGTCCCACCTGGTGGATAATGAAGAAAGAATGACGCGGATGTTTTTAAGAGGTTTGAAGCCGGAGATACGTCAACACCTTATTTCTTATAAACTGTGTTTGTATTCAGATGTTATAAATAGGGCTCAGTTGGTGGAGCGCGATAACGAGACAACGCAACCAAAAGAGAGCAGCCGGAAAAATGATAATACCAGTGAAAGCAGTCATCGAAGCGGTGACAACAAGGGTGGAGGGAATCAACAGGCCAGAAATGGTAACCACTTCGGTGGTAATCAGGGCCAAAACAATAAGAATGGGCATTTCAAGAAGAGGAGATTCAACAATGATGGAAAGACGTCAGCACCAACACCTGTCGTTAAGGAAGGAGAACGACCACCTATCATATGTTTCAAATGCGGAGGGGAGGGGCACATCAGTCTAAACTGCGCGATGCTGTCCAAAGCATGTTATAATTGTGGAAGAGAATGTCATTTAGCCCGATTTTGTCATTTACCGAAGACAAATTCAGCTAGGATGGAGGCACCAAAGGCCGTCCCAGAAAAGTCAAAACCGGTTGTGCAAGGGAGAGCGTTTGTTGTGAACTCCCAGAGAGCAAGGAACTCGAATGAGGTCATCACGGGTCACCGCTAAACAGTTCAAGGAGCTGGGACCACCGGAGTTTAAGGGAGAGCCAAAACCACTTATAGCGGAAACATAGATAAAGCAGATCACCAAGATATTTGATGTCTTGGGATGCTCCGAGGAGCAAAAGGTTCCCTTTGCCGCCTTTATGTTGCGCGGAGTGATAGATTACTGGTGGAAATCGATTAAGCGTACTCAACCTGCCGCACTGAAGATGTCTTGGGAGAAGTTCCAAGAGCTGTTCAAGGACAAATACTTTCCCAAAAGTGTTCGTCACATGAAGGAGGTGGAGTTCATCAAATTGGAGCAGAATAATATGACCGTGTCGCAGTATGAGGCTAAATTTGCTGAGTTGTCCCGGTTTGCGTCCCACTTGGTGGATAATGAAGAGCGAATGACGCGAATGCTTTTCCGAGGTTTGAAACCTGAGATACGTCAATATCTTATTTCTCATAAACTGTGTTTGTATTCAGATGTTGTGAATAAGGCTCAGTTAGTGGAGCGCGATAACGAGTCAACGCAACCAAAAGAGAGCAGTCGAAAAAATGATAATACCAGTGAGAGCAGTCATCAAAACGGTGACAACAAGCGTGGAGGGAATCAACAGGCCAGAAATGGTAACCACTTCGGTGGTAATCAGGGCCAAAACAATAAGAATGGTCATTTCAAGAAGAGGAGATTCAATAATGATGGAAAGACGTCAGCACCAGCACCAGTTGTTAAAGAAGGAGAACGACCACCTATCATATGTTTCAAATGCGGAGGGGAGGGGACATCAGTCCAAACTGCGCGATGCCGTCTACAGCATGTTATAATTGTGGAAGAGAAGGTCATTTAGCTCAATTTTGTCTTTTACCAAAAATAAGTTCAGCCAAGATGGAGACACCAAAGGCCGTCCCAGAAAAGTCAAAACCGGTAGTCCAAGGGAGAGCGTTTGTTGTGACCTCCCAGAAAGCAAGGAACCCGAATGAGGTCATCACGGGTAAGCTTATCATAAACTCCAACGAAGTCTATACTTTATTTGATACCGGTTCTACCCATTCTTTTATTTCTCCTGTCAGACCCCAAATTATTAATAAATGAAATTTAAATTCCTCTATTTATTATTTTGAAATAGTAAGGGTTGATTTGATTAATGTGATTAGTTATGGGTAAAATGCGCAAATGTTTCAAATAAGCAAGTGGTCCTAAAATATTCATTGTTGTCGGGGAATATTTGTTTGGTCGTGAAATATTCTTGTTGTCGGAGAATATTCGTACAACGGCGCAGCCTTGTGTGGGCCCCATAACGGAAAGCGATTGGATGAAGAAAATGACAAAAATAAGTTGTTTATAAATAACGGCGTAGTTGTTACCGTTAATACTGTTGGAATACCCGGTGGTTAAAACACAGTAATACGCGTTGTTGCACACTAGCACACGGTATTGCACCAATTATTGATTCTTACGTAAGAAGGCATTACTCAATAATTGTTATAGTAATTACTGTTCAATATTGTATTTTATTGATTCAATAATTGCTGCGTTGATATTTTATATTACTGTTATTTTAATAATTGTCACTACACAGTATTTTCTATTATCGGAACAATAATTCATATTATCTGAATAATATTATTAGATAACATTATTGGCAATGTCTAGAAAGTTCTATCTAAGGAGAGGTTTGGTCATCTAATTGCGTGCCAGTAAGGAGATATCCTTATTGGAAAGCCCCCTCTTTCCTGGGAACGGCCTGGTTGTCAGTACTGTGATTCTGTAATATTATTTGTGTATAATTAATTATTAATTTATATGATGAGAAAAATATTAATTTTATGTGGATATAGATGGAGAAAATTTTTAATGTGACAATTGTTGAAAATTAATATTTTATCTTTTTCTGATAAAATAATTCATTTAAATATATTATTTTAATAATATATTGATGGTGATATTTTTACATTGAATGTGGGATATATGAGTATATGAGGAGGAATAGTATTTTTGTTGCATTAAATGATTAACACATGTTTTGTGTGTTGATGGACACAATTCTTGACCGAAAATTTATTATTGACTGTAAAATCGTCCGTTTGTGGATTTTGGTCAATTTCTGTTTAGAATTTAGAAAAACTTTCTTCTGCAAAGTTGTAGAGAATTGAATTTCCTATAAAAACTCGCGAGATTTGAATTTTCTGAATAAAGGGCTATTTATTATGAATTATTGAAGTTTCGAAGTTCCGAAATAATTGATTTTTGGGAGTTTAAGTTAATTATTTTGAGAAAAACATTTTTTCTTACTTTTTCTAGAAGGTTAGCATGTGTGAATTGCAGAAATTCAGATTCAAGAGGTGGGCTTGACAATTATATAAATATATTATTATTTTATTAAATTTTCTGCTTTGGTGTTCTAAGCATTTTTCTATAAATAGGGTGCTTAGGTTAGAATTGAAAATCACACCAAAAACACAAGTTTCTCTCTATTTCTCTCTCTATATCGAGCGTATTCTTGTGAGTATTTGATACTTTGAGTGTTGCTATACGGTGCAAGTTTCCTTCAGCACTATATCTAGTATTCAAGTCAGAAGTACCGTATTTCCGAGGTAAGGGATGTTATTTCTTCTTAAATGATATTATTTTCTTCAATATCATTATGCCGAAGTATTGATCTGAACTTTTTATCAAATTTAGAACTTTTCATGTCGGGGTTACTATTCATGAGTTACTATTCATGAGTTACTATTCACGAGTTACTATTCACCGAAAAATAAAATTTTCTTCTTTTCGTCCAAAATATCTATTTTGGGTACTAGCTTTGATTGTATCCATGTTTTGATCATTCTTGAATTTTACTTCACTATGATTGTTTATGAGGTATTTTTGGACATGGAATAGCTGAAATACGAATCCTTAATATTTACTCTTTTGTTTCACTGAATTCGTTTTCTCTAAAATATTTTTCATCATTCTCAGTCCTAAATGATGATGTTACTGAATATCTTTGGCCTGTAGTGCAAAGATTGATGATTTTATGATGAATATCTTTGGCCTGTAGTGCAAAGATTGATGATTTTGTGATGAATATCTTTGGCCTGTAGTGCAAAGATTGATGATTTCTAATGAATATCTTTGGCCCGTAGTGCAAACATGAACAGGTGTTGAGATGAACATGATCGACTGGTGATACAAATGAATATCTTTGGCCTGTAGTGCAAAGATGAATATTTGATTAAAGATGGTTATTGATTGTTGTTACAGGGATAAAATATTGATGATGGACTTTTAAATCTTAGAAGATAGTAGAACTCATTCTCTACTTGACTCTTCTAATGGTTTGCTGTTTTCGCTGCAGTTATTGATTTAAAATTTGTTGTCTATTGTATTCTATTAGATTTTTCCCTGTTGAAGACTAACGATAATTTGTTGTATATTATCTTAGTCATAATATTCTTTACTGGGCTAGTTGAGCTCACCCTTTTCCTTGTTGTTCTAATTTTCTTCTCAGGAGGCGAGAATGTAGCGAGTACTAGTCGGGGTGTGGAATGATGGTTCAAGACAGTTGTTTTAGTAGTCCTCACTATTTTGTAAAATAGTATATCAATAAGTATAATGAGGACTTAATTGAGTATGAATACTGTCTAGATGACAATATTTGTATTTAAACTCACAGTATATGTGTTGTCGTATTTTGCACGACAATTGTAATAATAAAGTTGTAGTTATTTTCTGTACCATGTATTTGGCGACTCAGAATGGGTTGGATGGATTGGACCTGTTTTGGGGGCGTCACAGTTGGTACTTGCGCTCATCGATTAAATTTGACTACGGAGAAATTAGACTTTGACTTATCTGTTGAAACTTCATTGGGGGAAACCTTCATTACATCCACGGTTTATAAGTCTTGTTCGGTATAATCATGACCGTAATGTTACAAATGATGTGGCAAAAGTTTTCATTGGCCCGTAGTGCATTGATGGACTGTTATTGGCATGATCATGACCATTAATGAATACACGAATATCCTTGGCCGTAGTGCAGGGGTGATTCAATAATGTGGATTATTTTATTAAGCTGAGTCTCAGCGATAACAGTGTTGAAAAACCTTTTAAATCATAGAAGATAGTAGATTTTATTTTCTACTTGACTCTTTTAATGGTTTGCTTGTTCCACTGTAGTTAAACTTGATGTTCGTTATATTTTATCAGTTTAACATTGTTGAAGGCTAATGATAATTTATTCTGCATTATCTTAGTCATAATATTTATTACTGGGCTAGTTGAGCTCACCATTTCTTTCACTGTTCTCTTCAGGACATGAGAATATAGCTGGGACGAGTCGGGGAACGGAGTGATGGACCAGATGATAGTATTAGTAGTCTTCACTATTCTATGTAATAGTGTGATAATAATTGTAATGAGGACTCCTTTTGAGTATGGATACTCTCTAGAAGATAATATTTGTATTCAAACTCACAGTTTATATTTTGTTGTATTGTGCACGACAGTTGTATTAGTAAATTGTATTTGAATTCTGTACCATGTATCTGGCGACCCAAGATGGGTGATGTATACCTATTTTGGGGGCGTCACAATATATATATATATATATATATATATATATATATATATGTATATATATATGTATGTATAACGTATTTTGGGATTTTCGACAATTTTTAACGGGTTTTGGGATCTCCGATCACCACGAATTGAATTGATTTTAAAGATTGGTATGGTAGAGTGAATTGCATGTGTATTATTTATATGTAATAAATACGTATAGTTTTTTGTTGTGATTAAACATATACATAAATACATATAGTTTTTTGTATTATTTATTTTCTTTTCTTTCTGGTTGTTTTTTTTGTTCTATCCTTCTCTTTTGTTTGAAGGTTTCTCTCACCGCCTTCCTCACCCAATTGATAATGATTCCCTGACATAAATACATATAGCTTTGTTTGATATTTTTTTCAGAGTGCAGTTGGTAGCCAAACATTCATTTCAAGGTAACCAAATCATTTTTTTTAGGTTACCAATTTATTTTTGAATGTGATACAGTTGGTAGCCAAACCTTCATGCAGTTGGTTGCCAAACTTTCAGACCAAGGTAACCAATTCATACTGCAGATGTGGAGGTAGATTGGTTACCTTGGTATAAATATTTTGTTACCTTGGTATAAAAGTGCGGTTATCAACATTACATTTCACATCACTCTCTTATAACACTGAATTGGGTTACCAATTCTTCACTTTCCATTTTGTAATATTTAGGGTCATTTTTCTTGTGGTTGATGTCGCAAAATTGACGAGCATGAAAGCTTATACGCCTGAAGCATGGTTTCTTTTTCTATTTTTCTTTTTCGTGCTTTCTCCGGAAGAGATGAATGAGTGAATGAAATCGACAATATGGTGCAGTTGATAGCCAAATCTTCATACAAAGGTAACCATTTTAAGTTTTGTGGGTAACCAAATATTCATAAAAAATTTTTTTTTCGTGATTTCCTCTTTGTTCGGCTACTCCGAATTCGTTTTGGATCTGTTCTTGCTGGTTTGGTAACTTCAACTTTTTTCTCTTTGATTTATTTTGATAACTCCGACTTTTTCTTCTTCTTCTTCTTCTCCTTCTATTTGTTTTGTTTTAATTGTTCGTGTTTTGTCTGGCTATTTAGCATATGGTGATTGCGAATAGTTGCTAATTCTGTTACATTGGTTGCAGAATGTGAAAAAGTCTTTCATATATCAGTACGCAAATCAAGTATTGGAGAGAAATCTGAAGTTATTTTAGAGAATGGAAGATGCAGATTCAGATCTGCTACACATACACCATGAACGAGCTAGATGGAATTTCTTAGTTACAAAGGAGAGAGAAAATATGGAAAGGGAGATGAAGATTTGAATTTAAATATTTGAATTTGAATTTGTTTTTGTTGTTATTTTAGGTTTCCTTATTAATGTGAATTGTACTATTTTTGTAATATGAGTCCTAGTTACACTTTTTTTGTAATTATTTTATTGATGCACTAATGGTGTAATTACTTTAATTATTGTATACTTATGTAAAGGACCAATATTGTATTGTAACGGGAAAAGGTTGAAATTGAATTTTAAAAGATGAACCATAATAAATTTTGATTCGACATGTAAACTCCCAAAACTATTGCATCTTTAATTCTTAAATTACTACCAAGGGCTTGTCATTTTTATTTATTTATTTTTTTGGAAAGAATAACTTTATATTTTTTTTTGCTTCCCTCTAAAATAAAATTTTAAATATTTTTAGGAAATCGATATCTCTACATCACTTTTTGATATTTTTAAATAAAAAATATCGCAATAGATGTACAGTAACGATAAAAACTATCGTCATAAGATTTATATCGATGATTTTTATGTAGAAATATTAAAAAATTATGTAAAAATATTAATTTCCATATTTTTAAGCGGTAAAATAATTTAAGAATTAAAGATGCAATTGTTTTTTTTAACTGTCTAATTAATTTTTCTTATACTTCTTTTTTCAAAGTAGAAAGCAAAAATAATATTTCAAGACCCACCCAGTCCTTTTGTTGTTAAAAAAAAAACAATTTCAACGGTCCGAAATGAATTTTTAGACCGGTGAATTTATCGACGATGAGTTAATTATTTTGGTGATTAAACTCGAAAAATATACTAAAATTTAATGGAAGAAGAAAAAGCAGCGGCGTACTACGACGAGCTCAGTCGGAAAGGCGAAGGCGCGGCCAGGTTCAAACAAGGCCTCGGCTTCTCTTCTTCATCAAACGACGCCGTACCATCAAGGGGCTCTGCTCTTCCCTCATCATCTTCTTTTCTCAGCAATTTCGTCAGAGCTTCGAGCCCTAATAAGGCCTCCGAGCTTGAAAAAGAAGCTCAACTCGCAACCATTCAAAACAAGCTCACCAAGAAAAAACCTACCCAATACTTATCTTCGTCTAGGGTTTCAAATGACAGATATTTAGAGAGGGAAAGGCATTCGAGGTACCGGAGCCGGAGTCCAAGAAGAGATGATCATGGATCGAGCCATCGCCATCGGTCTTCGAGCCGAGACAGGGAGAGGGATAGATATAGAGATAGGGAAAGGGAAAGGGATAGAGACAGAGAAAGAAGGACAAGGAGGAGTGTATCACCTCGAGATCGGAGATCTAAGAAGAGTAAAGGTGATGGAATTGATTATGCTAAACTGATTGAAGGTTATGATAAGATGGTATGTGTTAGTCGACCATTCTAATTTTTTTGCCTTCCCTATTTGTATCAAAATTTTGGTTTAGGTGTTTAAATTGTTGTTCATGACTATACTATGTTTGAAATTTCAGTGCTTTGATATCGTATTATTCAGTGCTATATGGCTGTGTTTTTTTTTTGTTTCTATATCATTGCTAATTACTGAATTATGAGCTGATACATTCCAGGCTATGGATTGAGCTATATTTAAAGTTTTTTGTTAGAATTAACTGGTAGAAGGCCGAAACTAAAACTTTCCGTAGAGTCAGTCATGTCAACTTTTGAACAATGACTCAGTTGCTTAGATTGTAAACATCACCTGTCAGTAACTATAATATGTAGTATACTTTTATGAAAAAAGATTTTATTAGAAATAGTAGAAGGAGGAGTACAAGGAGGACATGAAGATGAAGTCCCCTGCTGCTGCTGCAAAAAAAAAGAAAAAGGGGAGAAACCCCCCCTCCCCCCGTTAATAAAGGGTGGCCTGCCAATCCCTATGGACATCATATATGGAAACCCCTGATAAAGGCCCTACACGTCTAGAATCTATATAGGAGACTAAAATGGAGACACCTCCCTCAAAAAGATCCAATGCCTGAAATCTGTCCTATAGTTGACGTTTCTCTATGTCCATAAGCCCCATAGAATCGCAAAACATCACACTACCTCAAAATCTTGCCCTTCTTGGACCTTTTTAAACCCAAAAACCTGGTAAGGTAAAATGCTCTCCTAGTATGAGTAGACCTGGCAAAGATGGCCCAGGCTCGCGGGCCGGGCTTTGGGCCGCCATTTTTTAGCCCATAAAATTTGGACCGTTTTTGGCCCGTCCCGTGGCCCGTGAATCTTTTTTTTTTTTTTTAAACAAAATATTATTACTTGTGGGTTACGAGGCTTGAACACAAAACTTGTAAGTAAATAAGTAAGAGTTCAAACCAACTGAGCTACAACAACTATTTATTTTTAATGCAATCTTCAATATAAAAATATATTTTTAATTATTATAGTTGTAGTAAATAATAATTGTAGTTTGAAATTTCTTACTTGATGTGGCTGTTAATAATGAGATATTGGGTAATGCCTAAAATCATGTCATGCAAATCTTCTGAAAATCAATTTAAATATTCAAATTGCTAAAATCTTGGCATATCCAAGTTCCAACCGTGTAAATCTTGAAAATTAATTAGATATCTCTTGGAACAATATTTGTGGAGTCATGAATGCATTTTTTAAAGTTAAATAAATTATATTAATTTTAAAGTATAATTTTAAAAAATCAAATTTGATTATATACTTTGAAAGTAATTTATAATACTATTAAAATTTTAATTGATTGAGATATGTAATTAATGTAGGTAATTAGAATTATTGTTTATTATAAATTATTTTATTACTTTTAATATTTATTATTATTACTATTTTTGGTGTAGCAAAAAATTTTTTTTAAAAAAAAAAAAGGGGAAGAAGCCCGCGGGCCGGGCTGGCCCAACCCGGGCCACGGGCCTAACATTTTCGGCCCGCCAAAATACGGGCCTTTTGGCCCGCCCCGCCGTTGGCCCGCCCGCCCGTTTGCCACCTCTAAGTATGAGGCTCAAATCCATGCCTTCAAAAAATCCCAAATTATATATTCCAAATAAAATCATGGGACAAGGATCTCTGCAGTATACTGCTTCTGGTACAAATCATTCATGTTGATTTTGCTGAGAGTTGATGACCGCATAACAGCCTTGATTTTAGCTGGATTCTTAGTCTTTCAAGTGAAAGAAGCTAAAGGAAAAAGTAGGAGTCCAACGAGAGAAGCCAGTGGCTATGAATCACACAACATCATACATTGGGGCCCTGTAAATTTTAATGATCTTACTAGCTATGATCACTATAACTGAAATTGAATTGGTCTTTCTAAACTATCATGACAGAAAGCCAGGGCTCTTAGATGAACAATGTGAACTTATTTCTTTTTACTTCCTCCAGAGTTTTGCTTCAAGTTGCTCATTCTTATTGAAGAGGGAGCAGGAGAAATGAATGATTATCAAGCATTGCAGCTTGAAGTTCAACTCATCAAATACTAGAGAAAATCAGCTATCAGATTACTTTACCAAGATTCTGAGTTTAAAAAAGAAAAGAAAAAAAAGAACACGAGTATCTTAGAAACTGTAATTTGGCCTGCAAGCATATCATACCAAAGTTGAAGAAAAAGTACCAACTTAAAATCACTTGAAGGAAGCACGAAGCATAACCTAACATAAGTTTCTGATCTGTTTAAGATATGCAGTCGTCTTGGTTTATGTCTAATTGCAGACTTCTGGATTATAAAATTGAGTTCGTAGAAGCTCCTCCTTTCCATTTGAAAGAGCCTGAATTCCATGTATTTCTGCAATTTTTCTTAATTTGATTTTTGGTTTTGGATATCGATCTATCACTAACAAAAAAAGGAAGCTACATTGTGATGTCCTCCATGACAGTTGGCTCACCCTCTATCCAGATGTCACCTTTAAAATTTCAAACAGAGTAGTAATTGTTTGGTAGGAATTAAATGTATATACCTCTGGACATTTGGATGTGATGTTGTTAGTCATGTATTTCTCCTGTGGTATTTTGTCTCGGTAACTGTTGGATCTGATGAAAATTACACTTCTGTTGCAACAGTCGCCTGCCGAAAGAGTCAAAGCCAAGATGCAACTTCAGCTTTCTGAAACTGGTAATTTATGTCCTCTGTAGTATGAATTTATAATTTATTTAGAAACATATTTCTACTTTTTTGTGTTCTTTTTCTTTTCTAATAAGTAATTGGTTCAATGTGCATTTTTAGTAACTTCCTTATGAGTCACTTTTGCTCATGTTAGTCTCTTTACTATATATGGCAACTGTATTCTTATCTGGATAATTAGTTAAAAGGAGAAAGGCTAGGTAGGAATTTATCCCAAAAGAAGAAGAAGAAGATAGAGACCAAGTAGGAATGTATATGTATGAGCAAGAGTTGAGACTAGTTTATTTTATAATATGGGTTGACCAGAGGCTTTTAAACCCAACTATTTGTATATTCTATTTCTGTTCTTGAATAATTACATACAGTTGGTGCTTTATCGTTGTGGTTCTACTTGAAATGTGATTTCACATAGAGCATGAGATGTGCTTGTAGTCTGTAGTTCATTTGGTAGAATGAGGTGTACCCCAGATCAGTGGTTGCTTTTTGTTGACTTTTTGGTTGAGTTTTGTTAAAAGCATGGTTTTGACTGTCTGATTGAGTGACACAGGGTTTTTCCTGCTTCGTCGAAATTTTTCTGTATATGTGTGGCTCCCCCTTGGTGTCTCTGTGTACAAGTTTTAATTCCTTGTAGGAAAAAAAATATGCTTTTTAAGTTTCAAAGATATTCTCAAGTTCCATTGGGCAACTGAATATTCCATATACTTTTTGCCCCCTTTTCTTTTTGTGTCTGATGAATGTTAAATTGGTGATTTATCTGCAGCTAAAAAGGATTCAACAAATGGCAAGGGCGCTGGCTGGGAACGGTTTGAGTTTGACAAGGACGCCCCTCTTGACGACGAAGAGATTGAAGGTTAATGATGTTATTCATATATTTACTATAGTATTTGCCAAACGTGTTTGATACATTAAATTTATGTTATGAAAATAATAGGTTTTGACATTAAGTTTTTAAAAAGCATCACATAAACTAAACAATGGTCATAAATTAAGGGGCATTGTTTACCTATATTTAATGAGTTAAAATACATTTGACTTGATAATCTGGTCCAATTGTGTGATTTTTTTTTTATTTTTTAACTTGTTTGGTTGTTTTAGAGTGGTTCATAACTTTAGTGGTAGCAAGGTTATTTTAGATATTCTGCCCATCCTTGATGAGTTATAAATGCATTTCATTCTGACAATAGACCAAGTACAGTGGGTATGAGGATCTTTTGGTAATACTTGGTGAGTTTCTGGATTAAAAGTTTTTATTTTTATTTTTTCCCCTCACAAAATGCATATGTTCCTGGAAGATATTTCATTTGAAATTTTGATTAGTGTTGGCCTCTTTAGCGGAGAGAACTGACTAAAATTTGTTACCCTATCTGCAGCTGCAGAGGATGACACAGAGTTAGTCAAGCACATAGGGCAAAGCTTTCGGTTTTCTGCAGTGGAGGTACTGCACATTTCTCTCTATCATTTTATGTCTGTTCCCATTCATTCATGTGAGTTGGGCTTAGCAAGAGTTTGTCATTTGAATATTGTTGTTAATTCAACATTTATTATTGTCATATTGGAGGCAAAAAGAGAGGAGAAAATAAAGGCTGCTCACGATGAGGCTATGTTTGGAGCTCCGTCACTTTTACCATCTGTGGATACAGACATAGAAGTAGAAGAGGACAGTAACAAAAAGCAAAGCATTGAAACTGCCTCTGCTACAAGTCTCATAAGTGACCAGGTGAGAAATCATAAGCATGTTATCATGGTTATATATAATTGCAATGCAACAAGGTCTCGAGAGTTTCAGTTATTAATTTCTTATCCTAGGTACTGGCAATGCAACAAGGTTCTTGGCGTGATCATGCTCGTAAAGTATGAATCAACTAGTATGGGATGCATTTGGGAAGCCACATAAGCATTTACCCCGACTGGACGACTTAATAAGAAACTCTTGTTTCTGTGCGTATGCAGTATGCTATTAATTGTACCAGATCTTTATTTTTTTGAGTGGGAAGCACTGAACGAATAAAGTCTCTGTCCAGTTATGCCTAGCTTGAAGTTATTGTCAGGAAGAGGAACAAAACTGCAGTCAGCTCCCTTAGGATCGAAGAAATTGGTCTAGGAATTTTTTATCATTAATGTTTGTCATAACAAGAATTGCTTGGAGTTTAGCTGAATGTATACTTTTTTTATTCATCTATTTTTCATTTTTTTTTCTTTTTGAGGAACCCCTAAGGTCGTTATATTTTAATATTAGTCTGATATTTAAATTTTTAAACATGTAGATAATTAGATTTAAATTTATCAAGGCTACTATTTGATAGTTAGAGTTGGCCGTATTTGTCTTTCAAGATACACGGCTCGTGTGTGGGTATCAGGTTCTCTCCCTTCCACAAGTATTTATTATACTTTTTAAGAGTAATCTTTTGTAGGATCCGGTTAGCATGAAGTTATTTTTTTGAAAGATCCGGTTAGAATATTGATACACGTACAATCTCGTATGCGTGTCAATATTCTATTGGTCAATTGACCAATTTATTTTAAAATAACCACTTTGATATTTGAAGGTTAATTTAATACCCACTTCAAATTTGACTCTAATTCTAAACACCTTTTCCAAGTTCAAACATACTGAAATTTATAGTAGGAGGAAAATCCGTCGGGTCTCAACCGGTTATGTTCATAAATATAAATTTTTTCCCTCCCTTTTCGTAGTTCAGACATACCTAAAGGAAAATTCGTATTGGGCACCCATAACATTATTCTTTTCTAATACTACCTCAGTTTCTGTTTAATAGTAGACTAAAAATATTCACATGCGATAGACAGAAACTAATACTCTCTCAATTCCTAAATAAATGACTACGTTTTAGAAAATTTAAAATTTTTTAATATATTTGACGCCCTCACGTATCTTTTCATCTCATTTATTTAGACAACTTTATACATATTTCCTTAATTAATGTAAGAATAATTGTAGTAATACATATTCCCCCGGTTCCTTAATATAAGTTATTTTAGAGTTGTGCACAAATATTAAGGAAATAATTGTAAAACATTAAATATTATCAATTGTCTATATTTCTCTTATATTAAAAAAAGAGTGTTATTTATTAGACAGAGAATAGTGAGTACCAAAGTTATATTTAATACTTGGTATAATATTAAAAATTAAACAACTAATGCTTATTTGAAATTCTCATACGATTTATAGTAAGGAACAATTTTTTTTTTAAAACGACTAATATTAAGGAACGGAGGGAGTATCAATCTTAATGACAGAATTGGAACAATAAATGACTTCCTTAACAAGTGTAAAACCCTCTAAAACGTTAATTATTTAAGAATGAAAAGGAGTAGTAGTTAGTAGTCTCCAATAACAATTACCTCAAAAAATATTTATGCATGTTTAAAATATGCAACGTAATTAGGAACCAAGTGTTGGTCCAACGTAATTTTGGAGCCAACAGATTAAAATTTAAAGAGAAAACATGAGAAGCTAAAACATGAGCGCATCAAAGAAGGTTAGCTTTAGTTTCATTTACCAACCAACAATGAGTCCAACAACAAAATTTAACTCGTCTTCAAGGCCTAAAACTCTGTCAATAAATATATTAGCCTCTTGGGCATCTCACTTGACTAATCTTGACTTCAGTTACAATCAACAGGCCAAATTTTCGCAGCGCAGTACTGTCATCTGCTAGAAGGCAGAATCCTCTCATAATACAAACATACAAGAATCAGGAAAAAAATTCGCATCTATTCAGCTAAATTTCCCACACTAAGTACTTTCCTAATGAAAGCCATCTGCTAGAAGGCAGAATCCTCTCATAATACAAACATACAAGTATCAGAAAAAAATTGCAACTATTCAGCTAAATTTCCCACACCAAGTACTTTCCTAATGAAAGCGAATAGTATTAAACAACACTTCTCCAAAGGAGATGAACACTTTAGATATTCTTTTAAGTTTTTTCCTCAGCTTTTCCTTCCATGAGAGGATTTTAGGGAGGGAAATGCTCAACATCCACAGCAGGAAAACTAGATTGTGCAAATCTTATTCCTCTTAGTAAACTTTTTGCTTTTTCCTTCTCCTGCAGTAATGATCAATGAGGAAATGTAGCTTAATCTAAAGATGTTGGCACAGATATGCAAGTACGAGATTTGTATAACAGTACTTAATAATGATAGAAAGAAATGTAATGCAACTTACTGGGCCAGTATAGTCGAGCAGACGGGTACAATACACCTCCGCTTCTTCAAATCTCTTCTGCTCTTTGCAATGTTGAGCAAGAAACAGCAGAGCTTCAACCATGTTTGGCCCTTCCCTTTCCTCGGCTTCCATCCTTTCCAAATCCTTTTTGTAGTAGAATGCTGCCTCTTCAGAACGCCCAAGCTCACTATGCAGCTTTGCTAGCTGGTGAAGAGCAATTGCTTCCCTGTCATTGCAGTTTGCTGCCCTCTTGTAACACTTTATTGCCTCCTCAACCATATGAAGCTGTTCTGTTTCATAACACTGAGCCATAGCAATCCACAACCGAGAATCAGTAGGCTGCAAGAACACTGATTTTCTAAAATAATGAAGCGCATAAAAGGGCATCCCCATCATTTCATATGCTTGTCCTAAACCATACCAGGCGCGATAATCACATGGATTTATATCTACAGCTCGCCGATAGGCATCAACAGCAGCAGGGGTGTTTTTCATCTCAACATACTCATGACCCATAAGTGTCCAAGCTGATAAATAATTTTTATTCAATTTTAGTGCTCTCCTGAAATATATAACTGACTTCTCATGCTGCCCCTTCAAACTGTAATAATTCCCAATAATGCAGCATGATTCAGGTCTATACTTATCTGTCATAAATACCCTGTGGGCAAGATAACTTAGGGCAGAAAAGCACTCTTTTGCATAGAGCACATTAGAATACATATCCATATCTTCAACTCGATAAGGGTCATTCCTCAAAAGTTCTTCAAATATGACTTCTACTTGTTCAAATTCCCTCAGACTGTATTGGGCTTTTGCAATTTGAGCCTGGATGTGGGTGCTAGTACTGAAAGTTCCAAGCAAATACTCGTATTTTGCTAAGGATTCGTTGTGCATTCGGAGTTCTTGGTACGCACTTGCAAGAAAAAAGTCTTTCATCCAATGGTTATTGAGATTAAGACTGTTCAATGTCTCAATCGTGGTACACAAAGACTGCAGCTCTGACCAAGCATTCCAGTTCCAAGGATAGCTATTTACAGACTCCTCAAGTACTGTACGTGCAAGACTCTCAATGCCTTTTTCTTTAAGAACAAGACCATATAAGTAAAGTCCAAAGGAATCAATTGTACCATTTTTCCGAAGCATAGACAACTCCCTCTCAAGTGAAACGAGTTCACAGTTCAAAGCATCACTCTTGCCTAGGGGTCCCTCAAGCTCTATCGTTTCTTCTTCTTTTCTCTTTTCTCCAGCCTTTATAAAGCAAAAAGAAAGCATAGAAAATTACAATTAGAGCTTTATTAAATCATATAGACATGTTGAGTCAATTTATAAATACTACTGTCACATGACTTAGTAAGTTGGTGGTGTTTGATTACATCTTAATAACTCACCTCTTAATGCATCTTAATTTGTGAAATTAGGATAAAAAAATTTCCCTCTGAATGTCTTTAAATCATTAAGATACAAATATGAATCTAAACTGTTCAGAGGACCTCTTAATACAAATATGTGAGCTATTAAAATACATTAAGAGGTGAGCTGTTAAGATGCAATCAAACACCACCCTAGTGTGAACAACTCTACAACCCAACTTGTGTGGAATATTTTGCTGATTCCAGGAAACCTATGGCATTTACCTACATTATGAGTAACATATGAGCAAAAGAAAATAGAAAATGGTACACGAGAAGAATCAATGAAAATAATGAGAGAGGAGCATATTCGATGCATACTTTTTCCTTCCTAAAAGTGGATGGGATTGGAAGGAGATCAGAAATATACTACGGAAATTATCCTTTTGCTTATACAAGGATAGATTGATAAATTTACTGAAAAAGAGGCTTACATGCTTCCCAGATAAGTTTAGCATTCCTAGTCTTAGACTAGGTGAATGGGCCCCATAATCATAGTTAGAAATATGATTTGGGAAGGTAGTGGTATTTCCATTGGTATGGTACATGCTGGTACTGGTCGGCACCGGAGAGACTTTTGGATCGTCACTTTTCTCATGAAAGACGTATGTATACACACACACACACAAATATATGACACGACTCCATCAGAGGTAAAATGCCCGTTGTTTGGTCGTCAATCCTTGATATCTGGTTCTTACTTATCTTTAATTTGTTTGGCAACTACTCAATTTGAGATAATTCTTTCACAAAACTTTACAGTTCAGCAACTATGTCACACAACTTTTATATGCTTACTTTAAATGAAACTTGAGGCCACACTTATAAACCTCCCATTCAGTGGACGACAGAGATTCAAACAAATATTATCAGACAAAAAAAATAATAATCTCATTTTAGGTTGTGTTGCCCAGCCAATAACAACGTGTATACTCGGAGAAACATAACCCCGTTATATTTAAGAGAGTTTAGAGTTGAAACAAACCAAGTAAAGAGCATAACAGCGCAAGAAAAAGGCTTTCTTGCCTGTCTGGTCACGGAGCACGTGAGCAGCACGCCGGTACTCCCTGCAATCGAAATAAGATTTGGCCAGAAGGTAAAAGTCACTGTCAATAGCTTCGTTGTCTTCCTCCGGCACTGGGGTGGAGACGTAGGAAACTCCGGCGGCCGGCGTGGAAGTGGAGTCGTTGGTCCAGTATCGGCGGCGAATGCTGGAGCTTCCTAGCTGGAATCTTGTGTGGGAGGGGGTACTCTTTGCCGGGTCAATCTCGATACCCATTAACTGTTCTGCTGCCCTGTGAAATAATTCAATCAAACCCAACTGTTTTCAAGATTCGATTTTGATAAGAAATAGAGAGAGATTTAGGGTTTATGGATTGATACCATTTGGAGGCAAAGTAGAGGCAACGATCGCTAAGATGACGAATTGCAGTTCGAAGCTCGTTTCTGCAACTCTCTTTCGTACCCATCACTCTTAACAATCGTTGTATATCTTCATTCACCACCCGACTGTGTTTTATTATGCACCAAAAACTCCTCCTATGCTCCTAATTCAAAATAAATTCTGCGGCCTTGTCCGCGCTTAGCTGCTCATTAATCCACTTATTAGGTTTTTCAACGCCTAAAAAATAAAAATAATAATGGGGATTAGTCATTTCTTACTGAAATTAGATTAAAGTACCATTTGTAAGGATAATTTTATATTATAAAATATAATTTTAATGATGATTAAAAATTTGATTATGATTGTGTGATATTAAAAATAATAATAAAAAAATAACGATAAATTAAAAATATTATATTAATTTATAGTTTTAAAATGTTAAAACAAACTAAAAAATAAAATGTATATTTTATTTTAAAACAAAACAGATAAAGTACTGGAAAGGCTGGTGTAAGATCTCTAATTCCCTCTTTTCGCTTTCTTGTTATGTTGGTTTCAGATGAAGATGAAGATGAAGATGAGATATTATACTACTTCAAGTCGGAATGAAAAAGCAAAGTCAGGTTCTGTTCCAAATTTTTCAGGCTCATAAAAAACTGGCAACAAACTCATTGTTTTTCTTAAGTGCATGTGACTTATTACAGTCACAGAACAAACTGTAATCAATGTTGCCTTGCTAAGTTATCCAACCCCAACCGTTGCAATGAAATTTGTGATAAGTTTTAAATTTTCTCCATTGCAGACAAAATCTCTTGGGCTCCTGACTCAGAATTTTGTCAAACTCTTCTTTTGCTCTAACAAGGTATGAAAAACCCTTTTGATCTCTTATTGATTTATTAGTCGTGTCCCGTGCCTCCGGCTGGCCCAAATAATTTATTAGGGTGAGCGGAAAATTCAAAATCAGTTAGATAGATATATGTATGTATATATAACTAGCTTGATTATTTATATCTAGAGATGATTTCCCCTGACAAAGCTGCATAGATATTGCTCGAAGATGCTTGTCATCTGTCAATGGTGAGAAGTAATAATTCTTAACTTCGCTTCTTCTCTCCTAGTAGAATACTGAGTTCACCGAGGACTCTTTAACTAACTATGTCTTTGATAGGTAACTCTGCAGCTAAAGTTAGGCGGCTGTATGATATCACAAATGTGTTGTGTTCCATGAATTTCATCGAGAAGGTAAACCATCAATTTTAATTTTTACCTAGAATTAATCTTTTATGTATATCTCCTCGTAAATGAATTAATGAGCAAGTCTTTTTCTCAATCATTGTTAAAGAATGTGCATGCAGACCCATCACCCAGAAACAAGGAGGCCTGCTTTCGGGTGGTTGGGGATGATAGGAAAATCTCAAAGTGCATCTGTTAATGATCTAATTCTTGAGACTAAGAAAAGGACATTTGGGACTGAGCTTACTAATACCAGTTTTAAAAGATGCAAGGTGGTTCCGACTGTTGATGCCAATACTGACCAGGCTACGGAAACACAATTGCAAACACAAGTGAAATGTGAAACTCTTGATGAGAATAATTTGGAGGAGGGCTCCAGACAAAATTACCAGTTTGGTCCATTTGCTCCTATACATGTGCCTAAAGCCAAAGCTTCTGATAATAACAAAGGGAAGCAGGTTTTTGATCGGGGAAGTTTGGCCTCAACTTACCGTCCACAATATCATAACCAAGGTATTATTACCTAGCATTACTGATTACATTATGCTTCATTATGCATCAGCTCAACTTCTTATAGAAATATGGGTGCTGGCCTCATTGCGATGCACCTGAAGATTATCATGCTAGACATAATCTAATTCAATCATAAAATCACAAGAACTTGTTACATGCCTGCATGATCACTTTTTTGAGTATTCATCTTTATGTTGTATGGTAGTTTGACATCTGAATACATCTGCACTTGGGTTGAGAACTTAAAAATATGATCGGTCACTGAAATTTTTTGATGATTTGTTTTGTGGTTTGTACATTCAAGAGTAGTTAATGAAATATTTTGATGATTTCTGGTGTGAGATTGAAATTTGTGATGATTTGTGGTTTGTAGATCCAAAATCATGCCAAGAAAGCCGTTACTTTGCTTTCTCACTCATTTTCATACCTACTGATGAAAATCATAATGTTCTAATATAGCAGCTAGTGCTTTTCCTCCCAAAAACATTCATGCATTGGTTTATCAATTTTTTTTTTCTATTTAGAAAAAAAAACGCTTGTTTGAATTGATTCTCAAGGAATGTTGTAAGCCATGGTCTTAAATGAAGTTGCTTGGGGCATGTAGATTATGATATTCTCAGCAATCACTTGGTCATTCATTTTATATTGCTGTTTGATATTAATGTCAAGTTTCAATTCAAAGCTGATTGGTTTAGGTGCTATCCGTGCTAGTGAATAAGATCTCGTTTCTTTCTTATATGTCCAAGCGAACTTTAACAATGACTCAGTTGGGCGGGCATTGCCAACATTTAACTGAAAAGTTTATTTTTTAATTGATTAATACTTTTCTATCAAGTCACAGGAAATTTTACTGGTAGACAATGGAAGTCTTGGTTTTCATAAGTTGCTGGGAAGAATCAGATACAATTACTCTCCTAATAATTGTCCCTTCTGACTATAAGCTTTGATATTAAGTACAGAAAAAGGGGCAATCTATAGACTATAAAGCGTTGTTTTCTGTTCAATTTGTCATAGAAGAGATGGACAAATGTTAAATGCATAAATGATAAATAGTACTACTACATAATTTATCTTACAACACTTCCTCTGGGAGCCATAATAATCATATCAGAAAGGCATGTACAGAACAGAAGAAGCAATTTCCTGATTTTCTGTTTTACATGGTTTTCTGTTTCAGATTTTATATAGAACTCTATTTTAATGCACAGGAAAATTAAAACAAGAGCCTTATTAATGATGAAACATATTGCCTATCCTGGTTTTGGTAATGATGAGGGTACAAACCAAGAAGTACTAATCAACTACCTACTTCGTGGAATAAAAAGAAATATCTCAAACTGGCCAGTATGAAAGAATCATGGAATGGTACAAAATAATCGTGGAATAAATCTAGCTACATATGATTTACAAAAAACATAACTAACTAACGAAAATCAACAGATATAGAACAGAAAAGCAATATATGCATACTACATACATACGTACATGTACGTGTATATATATATACACACACACACACACACACACACACACACACACATAGGTAACAAGATTTAATGTTTATTATGGGCGGTGGTCTTCTTGTTGTGATATTTGTCCTTGAGCCACTGAAGGCCAATAGAGGTGCCTTCCTTTACCTTCTTGGCACCATTGGAAGCCACAGATTTGGTCTTTCCTAATCCATCTCCAACTTTCTTTCCGTATTTGGAAGCCATACCAGCACCACTACTCTTCTTGGAGGATTTATCGTAATATTCCGGCAGCGGGTCCCATTGATCTGCCCATGATGTTCCGTATGAGTTGTTATAATTGTTTCCAAGTTCTGCCATCGATATATATCCTTAATAAGTACTTAATTACCACAACAACGTACGTATTAAGTGCTTCCCTGATTGTATAAGTCTAGCTATAAGAGAGAGATCTAAGGAGCTAGCTAGAGATTTACAGAGGTCTATGTTTGCAAGTATATATATGGGGTATTGTTTGGTGGGAGTCTGCAGCTAGCTGTATCTCTGTGTATATATATATATATAGTCATGTAGATAAATCTAGAACTTAATTTTGGTGAGAAAATTAAGTATGGTCAACCTTCAACTGCTAAATGCTAGTACTTCATAAATAAAGAAAAAAAGCGGCTGCTGCCTGCTGGTCTGATGTGGGAAAAACACACGTGTAATGACTGATGCATGATTTAGTTTACTTTTCTATTTTGAGCATGCATCACGGATGACATGATGATTTGGACCGTCAAGCAAACAGCGTGTAAGATAATAATACAGGCAGAGGCAGGAGCAGGAGCAGGAGCAGGACAGATGGCCAACCATTGACCACGCCTCCTGGCTTTAGGAATCTTCCTCGATCTCTCTACTCGACCGCAGTATTGCTGCTGATGCTTCCAGAAGTTTTCCCACCAAATAGTTCGGAATTCAAATTTATATGTTGTATTTAATTTAATAGTAATAACGCCATAATGTAATTATAAATAAAAAGAATATACATATTGATAAATATTTAACGAAATTGAATTGTGATCAATATGAAAGTGTATAAGATAAGATGAAATAAATTAATTCTTACATATTTCATGTATATGTATATATGTCGCAATTATAATTCGATTTATAACTTTTGTGCGAAATATATATTCATTATAAATTAAAATGTTACATGTCCGACATAATAATTACAAACGTTTTAATATACAGGTGGTTATAACTTAAGGATTCAAGTGTTATATAATTGTTTTAAATATAAATTTGAATAGATTTAGTATAATAAAAATTACTCTTTTGTAAAATATTTTTATTTTTAATAAATGAAACTCTTCCTATTTATGAAAAGGAATATTATATTACCAGTTGCAAGGAAGAATTGACATGGAACAAGTAATATTGGTGTGCTTGACCAGGGATCTCTATATATAAATAGTTTTCTCTATATGACCATATATTGTTGATAACCACATAGACACATAGTTATCAACCCAACAGTGTTGGATATGCGTTATCTGGAATCGTCACCTCCTTATGCTAAAAAAGTCTTGTCATTGACTATTATTTTTAATAAAATAAAATAAAAATAAATCTGAATTTCTTTTGTACTCCATCTTTCCATCTTTAGGATAAATAAAATAACATATTAAGACAAATAAAAATAGAGAAAATAAAGTAAAAAAATTTCAAATTTATCCTTAACGATCCAACAATATTATATAAAGTGATGAATATTTTTATTTTTTTTATACTAATATACTCCATTGAAAGACATATTTATCCTTTACTTCAAATATTTTATCAAATTTTTTTGAAAACAAAAAAAAATTACTATATCTTTAGCCATCATCTTTTTGAGTACAGAGGGAGTACTTTGAAGTTTGAGATTTATGTCATATTGTTTTTATTTATTTTAAGGTTATTATGTATGTATAAAGAATAATATTGTTGATCCATCTGAACTTGCATGTCAGCCTTTCTATCATTAGAGAACATCCATTATTAACATTATACTTTTACGGTTTTACCCTTGAAGAGTCCATTGGTTTGGTTTGGAGAGTGTGACTAAATTTCAATTTCATAGTCAAGTCGCAGAGTCCATTGTGGGATAAAACATGCAACACACGCATGTCATTAGGATCCGATAGCATAAGTATTAAATGCACTCTTGACCCTTGAGCATTTATTTATTAAACCCTTGGATTAAGATCCTCCTATGTTATGTAAGCATTACCTAATTGTCCGTCAGCCTAGCCATGGCTGTTCTTTAGCCTTGAGGTAGATCAGATCTTATTAGAACAGTAGAAACAAAGAATGAGGTAATATTATAGTAAATAGAGAAGGAATTATTTAGCATTGAAGATACGTTTACAATGCAACTTCCTTCATTTGGACAATGGCAGCTTCAGTTAATGATCAGAATCAGAATCAGAATCTCTCAAGTATTTGTCGTAAATCCAGTAAGATGTGTCAAGGGCATTACCGACACCTTTTACAGAGAACACATTTCGACTCTTCTGCCAATCATTTGTAAGCTTCACCCATTCCCTCCTCCAACTTTTCAAACCAAAACCATCTCCCTTCTGCAAACTCTCCTTCAGATATTTGAAATAGATTGCTACTCTTGGGCCATAGTAATCTCTCACTAGTCCACTCCAGTATTTGTTTCCTAAAAAATCAACACAGGAAAGAAACAAATCTCATTCACAGCAGACTGCATGGACAAGGAACATTTGTCCAATGTCATCCATTACCCAATACAATTTTCAGACCAATAAATGCAAAATGTGCATCTTATTAGAATATATACACTTCTATAAATGACAATTCTTCAATGAATAGGATTACTAAAAGCATAAAACTACACATAATCATGGACAACAAATGAGAGAATAATATTTTGGATTACGCCTTGCACATACCATAGTCACGAAGCAGACTAGCTTCTTCCTCTGTGTTGTCAAACCACATGGTTATTTGAGTTCTTGCATTCCACTCAAACTGTAAATTTGGTCATATCAGTGATTGTCTAGGTGTGAATTTAGTTATGTACAAGTTTGAGAGGGCTTCTTACCTGTTTTCCTTGTTCTTCGTCTTGAGCAAGTTGTTTTGCACTCTCTAACCACGGTCCTAGTAGAAATCCCTCATGGCAGGCTAGAAGTGTGTCCATATCCTCTACCAGGTCAAGAAACTTCTGGCTGCGGTGTACAAGTGCACGTGCATCTTTCAATTTATAGGCTTCTACAACCTCCAAAAACAGTTGGTTTGCATACTTTGCCAAAGCTTGTCTTGTGAGGTCAACAAGGTCATATCTAAGGATACAAAATAAGTCGTATGCATAGAGATGACATAAAGGAGGTATTAGGAGGCACCTCAAGCCAGTAGTAATTCAAGGTAACATAAAAGAGAAGAAACACAAAGAGCTAATCTTACATCTATCGGGTGATTCAAAATCAAAGAAAGGCTGACCTGTAGGTATTACTTCCTGAAAGTTCAGCCCCACTTTCTATGAAAAGTTCTAGCGCACGTATCACTTCTGAAGTTGAATACCAGATATGAGGTCGGTCAAAGGAATCAGTTGCATCTTTTAGAAAATCCCTCCTTGATAATGGTATGCTATTCCTTTGATGTCTAAATGCGGACATTTCAGATGTTGAGACGGAGGAGGGGTCAACATCTGGGAATGCCACAATTACATCTCTGTTTTTATCCTGTTTCAGACTTTCAGTTATACAAAAGAAATGTATTTAACTGTGTAGATAAGTTGCTAATCAGTGCATTTGACTGCATCTACTCTTGTGCAATTGAGAACAGATATAAGGAAAGAAAGACAACAAAGTCGATATGTATGCAGTATAGTGTTCTAAAAATCCCCGCCTAGGCGCTAGGCTCTCCCTTGGCGCCCTGCCTAGGTGCTAGGCCCCCTGGCTCATCACCTAGGCCCAAGGCGGCAAAAAAATTCCTCCAAAAAATTAGACGGGGCCTAGGTGAGGTCTAGGCGGAGAGATTTTTTTAATTTTAATAACTACCCAAACCAAATCTTAATATATTTATTTTTCTAATAATTTACCATATTCATAATACATGTTGTAGCATATCAAATCACAAAGAGAAGTGAACAATATAAAGTCAAAATAGATAATTTTATTACAGTTGTAATTTTTTGAACTTGTACCAACTCCAAATTATATAAATGATGATACATTTATAATATTTAGTTTAATTCAATATAATTCTTAAATTTATGTTTAGTTTCTTAAGTTTTAATATTTAATTAAATTCTTGAAATTTTAAATTTTATTATTTAATAAAACTCTTGTTTATGAATAAAACTAATACGTTAAAAATATGTTTGAACTTTGAACAATTGCATGTTTGTGTTTGAACTTTGACATTAGCAATATGGATATGTGTTTGAACTTTAAGTAAATGCCTTTATTATCTTTATTATAGATTATTTTGTTTTATATTATTGTTTTGTTAGGATAAATATAAGATAAAATATTAAAATTGGCTTGAAATAAAAAAATCCCGCCCAGGCCCCTCCTAGGCCCCCTAGGCGCTAGGCCCCTCTCGGCCGCCCGTCTCCCGCCTAGGCGCTGGATCCTGATGCAACATTGGTATCAGCAACATAACATGGTATCAACTAAAAATTAAAACTATGCAAGGACAACTAAGAACAACCAGTGCCGGAGATTATTAAGAAGAAATACAAGATTGCTATATGGTGACAAAATAAACAAAATTAAACAAGTTAGAATACTTACATATGCACCATCTGTACAATTGTAAATAGTGTGATATAATATATTCCAGGCATCTTGCATTGATTGGACAAATTTCCCATAGCGTCTTCTTGGGTATAGATTAATCCATGTCTGGAAGGAAACAAGAAGGTAAGTTCAGAACATATTTTTGGAAACGCTGATTCAGTAGGGTTGTATAACACTGTTCAAATAAGCACATAAAATTATGGACACATGCCAAAATTGAATCTTAGCATTCAAGATTGCCTCTCTGTTTAGTTCAATAAATAATAGTGTCGGGAATTTCTATCAATGCAGTTACTATTATATCAAAATAGTTAGCTTCAAATGAGGAGTACATTTACATCCGAATGGGATGAGCATTATGCACTCTGTTGGTCATAATTTGCTTGACCATTCCTTTCCTCCCAGTCCTACTTTGAAGGAATTTTTTGAATCATCAAGTCCAAGTTTGGAACATTGACTAATGCTGTTTCATTTTAGTTATGGTCTGTCTTCCTTATTTGCATATTTTTTAGTACATTGGAGGGAGGAATTCTGTTAATTAATACTAGCTTGGTTCCTCTCGTTTAACCAAACATCAAAGAGAAAGTAGAAAAACTCTGTAAGAAAACTAAGTAGTACTGCAATATAGTCCATCTGACCAATATAGTATATCTAATCATTAATATCTTGAGAAACGTACTACTTTATTTCTTACTTTCTAACATATATAGAAGATATAATATGAGCATTTTTGGAATAAAGAAAGAAATCTATGGTACCTTGACGTCAACTTTTTTATGCTGAAATGCCATCTCGGACATAAGATCATAAACAATAGGATTCTGTTCAATACCTTCCATTGACATTCCAACCCCAACCTGTGGGAATACAGAAGTAGAGTGAGATCATAAATGACATGAACTTTTCACAATAAGTATGGCGAAAGAGAGGAAATAAATGATAAAAGTATCTGTGAAAGGGCAAGACTGCTACCATGCAAAATGTTATTTTCTTTCAAAAGATTATTGAAACTATGCATATGTAGTACTTGCATTGATGAAAGAGAGAGTACCATCCACAAATGTTTTGCTTATACAAGCCTCAGACAGAGGATAGGTTGCCAGAGGTTGGCACAATACCATCGCATCTTGTAAACTTTTTTCTTTTCTTTTTTTTAAATAAAATAAAAACACATTTCTGTATATATATTACAACAATTTCCTACCCCAACTAGTTTGAGAAAAAAAGCAATGACATTCGTATCGGACACCCGATAACTGGACTTGGGTCGGGGTATGTGTCGGATGCGTCATGTCACCAATAAAGATATATACACAGAACTATTTACTTAAAAAAGTATAAACATACCTATCAATTTTTAAGAAGCTTCAATAATTTAGATGACAATTGTTTAAAGGTTGAAATGCAGTTATGAGTACATTAAGACTCACAATTATGTAAAGTTGACCAAATATCAAATGCTATAATTTAGTATAAAGCAAACATCTAATCATTTTATCAAAAGAACTTGACAACCATTAGCAAATATAATATGTATAATAAAATCCAAGCACCTAAAGCAAGAAAAACTTTGTAAAAACAGGGTTACACAATATGATTGTTGAACAAAGATTATATATTATTGACATGTTTTGTGGCATCTAAAAAATAAAATCCCCCACCGTCTACATTTTAGTTGACTTCCGCCCTCCACCCCCTCTCCCTGGAATATTAAGGTTTCCATATGAAACACTTTGACATAATGTTTTCCGATGATAAATTTTATTCTTTAAAATTTAATACTGAAAAAGATGTTCAAAAAGATCATATCAAAGTGAGACCTACGCAGACCTTAATATTCCCAAGAAAAAAAGTCAACAACAATGAAAAATTATAATAAAATAGGACTCTTTTCATAATATGGAAGTAGTATTTAACAAGAAAATAATAGTACCTTTCTGAAAAAAATACAAATGAAAAAGAAAATAATAGTAAGAGAGCCTTAAGCAAGAGTTCAGATGATAAACTTGCCATTGTTGAGTTTTCACTCATACGAGCTTCAATAGGTCCAGATCCTATAGCATCTAAAACCCCATACATTTCAACATTTGCAGCAAAATTATGTAGCATACACCTGAGCAGCAAACCAATTGAATCGGTTGAGTAACAAGAGGGAAATAAAGAAAATCGAGAACATTCAAATCAACAAAGTTTCAAGCAGTTTAGTAACTTAGTCTTGCTGCTTAGTTTCATACCTTTTTGTGTGTGTGTGTGTGTTTTCCCCTCTTCTTTTTCTGTTAATGCTCACATTCAGCACTTCATCAATAGGTAATTTTTGGAACGTGGAAAATAATGTAGTTAGCATATAGACACAGTCCAAGATCCAAGAATCCACCATATCAGGTCAAGGTGAATCATTATTTTTCTAATAAAAAAGTTTGAAGTGGGTAAATGGCAAGTGTTCAAGTGGATAACTTTTTAACACGACTCTCAGCAGATTATTAATGTTGACCACTTAAGAACCTTCATATTTTAAAATCAATATTTCAAGCTCAGGTGGTATCTCTTCTCACCAAACAAAGTTAATTAACATGTTTGTCAGGGATGAGAGATTGGCTTGTAAATATAAGAAAAGCTACTCAATACTCTATAGCACACTATCAAACGTAAACAAAAAAGAAATAAGTATCTTGAAAATGTCAAATTGAATAATCTAAAAAGAGAATGCATATGTTCTTTTAACACTGATTCCAATGTAAATGCGTGGGCATGGTTCAGATTTGAAATTGTGAACTTCATGCTGAGCTATAAGAATCGAAGATACAAATTTCTTGGAAATGATAAAAAATAGTAAATATGTAATCTTCATGTATCTAAAGAAAAGATGCAATAAATAATATACTAAATGGCAACAGACTATTAGTAGATATGAATATATACAGCATGCACAGACTAGTAACTACAGTGCTAATTATCAACTAGAGAAGTACCAAAAACTGATTAACAACTAGAAAGGAACTTTAACTTTCCAGATATAAGGAACACCATAAAACTGCTCTGTAGTAGTCCATATAGGTTTCACTTCGGCAAACAGATCGAGGACAACCATCTTTCCAACTGGAACAGAATGGAGAAGTGCCTGCAAAAATAACATATGCAATTGCAACAGAAGAAAAATATATACATAAAAATGCGCAAACAAATAAAACAACACCAAATAGGCTTCATGCTTGCATAGCATGTGAACACAAAAGAATGAATAAAGTATGATTACATGATTGGATAATGCATTTGAATGGTTGACAAAAATAAAAATAAATAAATAAAAGAGGAAGAGCAAATTTAATATGTCATGATATATAACCTTCATTTGAGAAGGCCTCCAAAATGGGTCATAAGAAAAAAGCCATCCCTGTAAGAACAAAAGATAGATCTATTAGAATGTAAACCAAAACAAATTAAGCCTAAATCAAAGGAAAATAAATAATAGTGTGCTAGATTTTAGCTAAATAAAATATTTACAATGTCAATTGATATTCACATGATTAGGTGCATTTGTATAAAAAAAGTATAACATTGATGTTAAATATTGTTATTATATATTACTTTTATCACTGACATTAATGTTTTGCAGGATCTTTGGCTGGACTAAGTTAATAGAAACTAAACAGACTAATGAGAGGCGATAGCTTTAAATATTCACCTGCATTAACCAAACAGCCTCACCATCTCCACTTTGCATTCCCTTGAAAATTGCTGCACCTAGTGAAGATATGTAATCTGGTTCATCTATAGGGGGTGTGTTCTCATCAAAGGTATCACTGCAGATTCAGTTGAGTTTTAAACAGGTATAATACGCCTCCTAAATATTCTTCTAAACAAACAAGTAACTGAAAAATATAAATAGACAATTAAGACTTTAATATATAATAGTCTTGTTATCCAAGGCCCAGCGATGTGAGAAAATGGGAAGTATGGGAAGCTGACACAGAAAATCTTAAGAAGAAAATAATACTTATAAGGCAGCTTAATAGAGCAGCTGATAGCAGTGGGGGTCTGGGGCCTTAATCTCTGAAATGAGTCAGAATCTGGACAATTGTAAGGACCAGGTCCGAGGTTTTGAAGAAGTTCTGTCAAGTGAATGCGCTACTTCTCAAGCTCTCTCTTTCTTCTTCTGCCCTACAAAGGGAGCTTGGTAATGTTTGGAAGGAAGGATTAGGGGATCTTTGATGATGAGATGCTTCTGAATAGTCCTAGCAGGAGAGCTCTACTAGCAGATATTCTCTAAATCATGGCTTTTCTCTATAGTACTAGGCTACAACCATGGTTCAAAGCACCGAAATATTGGCAAATCGGTTAGGTATCGATCGGGGCCGAATTGCAGAATCGCAAAATTAGTCATTTAAGGGTAAGTTTTGGCGAAATTTCGACAACTCGGTGTAATATAGCGGTTTCGGACCAAATAAAGGAGAATCACGGCGTAAAGGGAAGAAATCATGGTGTAAAGGGAATTACTCATGTAAATGGTAATTTTTAGCGAAGTTTCGACAACTCGGCATAACATAACGGTTTCGGACCAAATAAAGGCGAAATCACGGTGTAAAGAGGAGAAACACCACACAAAAAATTAAATATATTGAAAGCTATAAAAGGGAGATGACAAAAGAGAACGAACATTTCTGTACAAATTATATTTAAATGTCTTTATGTAGTACCTAGTTAAGTATAACTTAGAAAAAGTAAAAAAATATTGTACTTCAAATATACTTAATTAGGTTAAATTGTACTTAAAATATACTTATATAGCAACTATTTAAGTATAACTAAAAAATACAAAAAAAATGTACTTAATATATAATTAGTTAACTAAATTGTCCTTAAATTATAATTATATTGTATCTATATAGTACCTAATTAAGTATAACTTGAAAAAAATTGTACTTAAAATATACTTAGCTAAGTTAAATTGTACTTAAATTTTACAAAACATGTGTGCTCAATAGAACATGTGTGCCCAACCATTTGAACTAAGACAAACATCAATATCAACTTTAGAATTGATTAAACGTATCTACGAGATATTTGTTTTATCATTCGGACAATGTTATATGCACTAAATAGTATTTTTTATGAACTTTATGGATTTATCTTGATGTTCTTATTATTTGGAATTTTTTTCATAATTTTTTTTAAACTTTTTTTGAAGCTCCTAACTAGTTAACGGCGCGTATCACCCGAAATCCGAAACATAAGTCGCTACCGCATCTTTGAACCTGGCTACAACTGACTGCTATGTTCAGTATTAAGATTTAACTTTTGAAACAAGGTAATTTCCCCCAAAAAGAAAAACTAAAAAAAATTAGGACCATTTGTAATAACATTGAACGAATTAGAAGCAATGTTGATAATCAACATTGTTACTCCCAAAATAAAATTGTAAATAACTAAAGATAGGATATTCATGCTAATTCATTCAATAACATCAATCGATCGATGAGAAAAAGACATTAAGTCATCAACTTGGTCTTCACTTGACCATATTGTTTCACCCATTTCTTTAAAAAGTCAATAAAGCATGTCTACTATTAAAACAAAACAAAACAAAACAAAAACAATACTCAATCGAAGCCTTAACAAATATTGCAAGACAGGAAAAGAAGAAAGATTACCAATTGTATATATGGCTACTCCTTCCATATTCTGAACAAAGAAGCAAGTCCAATTATCAGGGGCCATTTCAAAATTAAAAACAAAACAGCTGCATGAATATCTATTCAAAATTTATATCCAATCGAAAAAATTCTTTAGACACGCGCACCTTTCAGTTGTTGCTTAATAAATGCTTTTCCAATTTCAATGAACAGAGGATCAGTTGCATCAAGAAGATAAGTGCAGCACCATCTAGGGTCACTCCCAACAGTAAACCTTAAGAAGGATTAAAAAATAATGATTTCACTTAAATGCAACAGGAGTAAATCATCCAAAACAGAGTTCAATGGATGAGCATCCATTGCTCCAAAAATCGTCAAAATTTTCTAAAAGTTGAGTGTGGGCAGGTTAGTGATAAATAGAGTTCGAAATTTCCCGGAAAGTATACCTTAGAAAAACACAGCGACTTAGTTATGGAGATTTGCTGCCCCGAATACTAAAGGGGAAAATACTTCATCAACTAGTTTGGGTAGTGTTAGGATGGGGATGGAAGTATGAAAAGGGGAAACATTTGAGTAACAAATATTGCTAAATCTTATTTTATTTAAAATTTCAAGAAACTTCTCTAACGGGCCTTAAAATAAAATATCAAGACCCACTAATTCTTTTGTCCTATCTCAATAACTCAAGTTAAAAACAAATTTTTAGCGGACATCATAAAAATAAATACTTGACCAGAATAATATAACTATATGCCATGCTTCAAAAACTTCTGTAAATTTCTTCAATCCACTGCACAAATTACGTTCCATCAAGTATGGCATACTAAGATATAAGATGAAAAGGCTTAGACAACTAATTTATTGGAGCAAACGATTACTTCAGATGAGTTCAATAAAAAAAATTCATATATTTTTCTCTGAATTTATATTTGGATCTTGATCTGGTGATCAAAACATTTGAAATAAAAAAATAAGATTTTAACAAATCTGGTATTTGTAATCTACTGAAACGGTATTGGATAGAGATTGTGACTGAAGTCCTGCTTCAGCTTCTCAAAACATAAACACTGGAATGTACTCAACTCGAATAAGATAAACAAGAACTAAATAAATCTAGCTCTCCCTATATATATATATATATATATATATATATATATATATATATATATATATTCAGCTGCATCAGATGAATATTAGCATATGACAGGACTTACCAATTTCCTAAACGTGATATCTTTGCAGATGGAAATACACTTTTCAATACTGCAGGAACATTTCCAGAAAAGGCTGGAAGCACTGGAACACGTAAATATTATTAGGAGCGAGAACACATATTAATTGGCAACATTTCATTCAATTTTTTTCTAAGATAGAAAGACAAGATTTTATTGATGAAGAGGGAAAAAAATACATGTGGAGGACAAGAAGCCCTCTCAAAAGAAAGCAAAGAAAGCTAGATGCAAAAAATCCGGGAATTCATGAAATACCACCCTCCAATCCCTATGAAGGTCTAACAAAGACACTCCTCAAAAAGCTTCAAATACATGACCCAAATAGAAGCAAAAAAAAGACATTATATCCCAAACTAAAACAACATCCGTTGTCCGACCAAAAAAATCCTAATATTCCTTTGATCCAAAATCCCTACGGAATAATAAAACAAGGACATATCCACATAATCCTCCTACCCTTTCCAACACCACCCAGAATATGTGCAGGTGAAAATCTTCAACCAAAAATGGAAAAACCTAACATTCACCCAACACAGCCAAAAAAAATTCACAACCACCGCCAAGCCATCAAACAATAAATGAACATATGTGGTCTCAGCACTCTTTTGCATATACATAGCACACATCTAGAGATTAAGATTTGCAATGCTTGCACTTCTGATGCATGTCGCTAGAAAGACCACATAAAAGCATTAATTTTTGAAGGAACATTTTCATCAAAATATAAAAAGGCAGAGGAAATTGAAGAACTGAAAGCCAAGTACATAAATAAAAGAAATTTCTCTATCTTACTCTCATTTAAATTGCGAATAATGGAAATTCTACAAAAAATGTGTCCAAATATACAGTAATGAGAGAATTGTACCCAGATGTAATAAAGATGAGGGAAAGCTAAAGACAGAGGAGCAAACCCAAATATCCTCCCAAAAACAAATACACAAACTATTAGCCTATCACCTACTCGAAACCAAACAAGGAATTAAAAGGAAGTGTATCTTTTGTGCAATGTCAATGCACATAGTAAATATCCTTGTTCATTTTAAGTGGAATACATGCTCTTCTTATTTACATTCTAAGGCTGTAAAACGTTGGTTTAATTCATTTAAATTTCGTTGTTTATGGCATCAAACAAACAAATTAAGTTTTTTTTGTTTAGTATGGTGCAAACAGTAGCTAACTTAGACTGATTTTAGTAATTATTATGGAAAAAAAAAGTCAAGGTAGACTACAATGCTACATAGAAAACTATTAGAGTATATTATTGTTATTGGAGTATATTATTATTAGAACTTGGTCACCAAGTATGCTTGGTGCCCACACATACTTGACCACTACTCAACTAGTAGCATATAAGGTTTTAATACTCTTTGTAATAATATAACAACAATATTTCATACATCTATTTTATTTGTAACAAAAACAAATGGGCTTTCCCAAAATCTCAAAATATGAAGATATTTGGGATCAAGATTTGATGCAGTCTAAGATCATAACCTCTCCTAAATGTGATGTTGCGACTTAGTTGAGAAGTTAGAACTACAAAATACAATATCTTTCAGTAATGTAGCTATATAAGACTACATATAAATAATGTCAGATGCATCTTTGCTTTTTAACCATCTAAGTTCAGGTCCTTGCATAATGGTAGATTTTACATGGGAATCAAAGTTGCTAATCAATAAAGAAACTATCTTTGCGATAACTATCTTTGCGATAAATAATGTCCTTGCATAATGGTAGATTTTACATGGGAATCAAAGTTGCTAATCAATAAAGAAACTATCTTTGCGATAAATGGTACCTGGAGTCATCCCGAGTTCATACATTCTAGCAAGAATTTTCTTTTGCATTATAAGCTGCTGATCCAACCAGCTTTGTGGAAGTGGACCACCCCATCTACAGATGAAATGTAGTGTTCAAATGTAAAAACAGAAGAAAGATCTGTAGAACTACTCAGCCAGAAAAGAGACAGTTTGCTATCAGATACAGTCCTCCACTTGATATTCAAGTTAGTTTAATTAAGCATTTAAGCTCAGAAGCAACGTTCAAAAATAAATATAAATCCAGTTTGCGTGAAGTTTAATAGACATCTTATACTTTGTGGTACAGCCAGAAGTTTTATACGAATTGTAACTTCATATATGAAAATTTTGTTTGGACCTCTAAATGTTATGAAGGAGACAATGACTTCCCTGTGAAATTATTTCAAGAGTGAGATTGAAAACAAAAATGAAAAACATAGTCAGCGGAGCATGTTTGGTGCATCACAGATGAGTCTCTCTAATGGAGCAACTAGAACAAATTGAGTTTTGAAATAAGCATTAAACAGTAGTGGTTTGAGTTTGGAAAAATGAGGAATCGATAAGTCTCTTTAAAGAAGGAGAACAAAATTGAGCATCTCCCAAATTCCCAATACACGGGTCTAAAAGTATTAGATTAAAAGAAATAGCAAACTACAAAGCTTGATTCAAAGTTTCAAGAGGAAGCATTCTTCCTAAAATTTGCCAGATATATTGCTCCTTATAATTTCTATTTCAGCACCTCTAAGATCATATATACATCAGTCATAGGTAACATATATGGTGAGGAAAAATTGAAGGGAGAAGAATTGGGGATTGGAAGTTTGCAGGGATCTTAATTGGCATTAAAAATCACACGCAAAATAATACTATAGACCACAAAGATGTATAGAGAGGTTGTTCCCTTTTACAGGGAAAGGGCTGTTTGGGCAGTATTGGTGAGGGAATATGTGCTTTCTTGCACCGTTAAAGGTGTTTTAATGCAATTTTATTACCTACAACTTAGATTATATAGAACCTATATATAAGATTACTATATTACTCAAATCAAAAAAGTATGCGATTATACTAAGAAAAAACCTCAAAGTCTACAAGCTCACCTGTGTAAGTTTCCCATACGTGACCATGCAAGGAAAGCTGGCCCTCCAAAGAAATTGTTCAAATCAGAACTGCTAATATTGAAATTCTGCCAAAGGATGAACAAGTAAAGCTTCAGTTACTATTATTATCTGCACTAAAGCACCAAGTAAAAAAATTTCAAACTGGAACAGAAATCAAATTTTGAAATAAAGTGTATGAAATCATCATAAAGACATTGACATATTTTTAACCTATAGTTTAAAAATAAAAATTTCCTTCATCCTTATTATTGACGTGTATTATTTAAATATATCAATATTAGTTGAAAGTTTTTAACATAAACCTTGTGACTAAAGAACTTTCACAGATTTAATGAACAGAATTTCAGCTAATATGACACTGAAATTTGTATACTGCTTGTATACGGGTCTCCCCCTCTAGCGGTCTTCCTTAAGCCATAATACGTATCAAAAAAAAAAGAGGAAGTCAGCACATCACAAGAAACTGAGATATAGTGCCTATGGATTCGTACAAAAATTCAAGGATTAATTCAGGTTATATAAAAACTAAAAAGTCCTATATATCCAGAATGATGAAAGGATAATGGGTTGTGACAAAAAATGTACAATGATATATGCATCAATAGAATTATGTCTCTTAATTATGTTGTCACGCATAAATATTTAATCCAAGTGTTTGAATTGAGTGTGTTTAGTTAACTTGCATGATTTTGGACCTTCTGGTTCTTTCTTTTCTTTCAATTATGCGCACCTAATAACTTGTAGTTGAAATGTAATAGTAACACCTTATTTCCCACATTTTTTTTGTAAGTAACTTATTTACCACATACGCTTACGAAAGATGTAAATGTTTAGTTTATGTGACTTATATACATATAGATTTTCTACAGGAATTATATTTCTCTTTGTCTTTATAGCATGATATAACTAACAAATAATATTTTAAAAAAGAGTAGCTTGTAACAGTATGATGTCTGTGTCAGGCCCAGCTAGGATCCTGACCAGAAATAGAGATAGAAACAGAGATATAGAGTGATATATAGAGAGAAATTGGGATGACGAATAGAAATCTCAATGTTCTTCACTGAGATCGTGAGGGAGAAAAAAGATTAAAAAAAATAAGGAGAAAACTTAAACAAATTTCTCTTCATTTCATTCATTCACTTAATTCATAATGCTTGAAGGTTACTCCTCCTTTTACTACTATTTATAGTAAAGTGATGTTGAAAAGTAAAAACTCCTATTCTTCACTCACATATAACTAATTTCATGTGCACACAATACTTGCACACAAAAAGTACTACTACTAGAATATACTAATTATTCTCTTGTTCTCAGTTTACCCTTTCCTGACGTCGGAGACTAGGAATCTAAGATGCAGAGATGTAAAGCAGAGAAAAACTGAAAAGAAAATATAGACCTGAAAAACTTTTTGCCAAATAGCCTCTTGCCCAGTGAATGCTAACGGCAAATTAATACCCTGGAAAGCCATCCAATCTATCTCCTTTTCCCATCTTCCCCAGTCCCACCAAGCAAATGAATCTTCCAGAAGTTAAGAATGAAGGACTAAGATTATATAACTTGAAATACAAAGCCACATGCCTAAAGCCACTAAAGTTTAGCTTGTGACAGTAGTAACATTGATATTTGAGCTTACAGCTAGATGTAACCGCGTTCTGGTAATAGTTCCAAGGGACGGGTCTCCGTATCAATATTCCACCATCCTGAATGCGTGGGAGAGAACCTGAATCAGGTACTGAAGCTAGTTGAACACCGCCAGTTTTATCCCATGATACATGTGCTTCACACCAATACTTCAAGTACCAATGCAAACCAGCCAAAAGCTCCACTCCAGTGAACCCTTTAATTCTAGTTAAAATAAAATTAAAAGGTTCACGTGTTAACAAAGTGTCGGAGGATTATTTTGTAACTTAGCAATGATACATAATATCCCTTTTTGTAAGAAAACAAAAAATAATGTAGCAAACATAATAACACTTGAGCCTGGCCAAATTCACTAAGAGTGAATACTAAACAAAGGTCCAATACTCAGTTTAACAACTCCACCTTGCCGATAATACCACCAAACACCCAAAAGAGACAAACATGTGAAATTTTCTGTCGCTTCAAGTATAAAGTAAAAATACAATTCAAACTGAATTCTCAAGTTTGTATGAAGCAATAAAATTCATATGAAACATACAACTAGCAAGTGATTGAGACCTACCAAAAACAAGGCTCAAGAAACCATGGATGCTAATATTTTTTTATTAAAAAAAATTACTACCAAAGCTGCTAATGGAACCTACTGTTACCTCTTAAAATTTGAGATAGCAATATAATGAACATAGAAACTGTACATACAATATTTCAGGAGTGCCACGTTTACTGAAAGAAGGATGATTGCTTATAGAGAAGCAAGATTCTCCACCACAGCGTTCCTACAAACAAATATTGAAACTATAAGAGCCTTTCTTCAATTTCAAAAAATATGAAGTTAGAATAAGTTGACCACCAAGTATTAGAAACACCAATATTTAACTTCCTACAGCACTGCAGCCTAATACAAAATAAAATTTCAACAAAGACTGTTGGACCAAAAAAATTGAGAAAAGTTAACTAAACATGGAAGACATTAACCTTATGATTATTTACATAATTCTTAGACTTTTACCCATATAGAATACATCAATGCTAAACCCCATGCGCACCTGGCCTTCATATAACTACATCAACTGGCTCAATCTTTTGTTGCTCACAAAAGCTAAAGTTGTAGCAAGTAATGGTTCATACATTGTAGAATGTTATGTCAAATTAAATTAGTTTGATTCACTCTAACAGCATTTGTAGTTCAATTTTCAAAATACAGTAAAACCTCTATTTAATAATATAGTCTACATAGGAATAACCTCCGTATAGTAATAAAAAAATTTGGTCCCAACTTGGGCTAGTTATAAATAGGAATAAACTCCATATTGTAATAAGTTATAATTTTTTTAGGTCCCTTCTAAAGAAATTTGCCTCCATATAGTAATAATTATCTACATATTGCAAAAAATATATGCTATGTTTCATTAAAGGTTTATAGAATTTATATTGAGAGAAAAATATTAAAGAAAATACAAGATTTTAAACTTTTGAGGTGACTTTGCATATTCCTAACACTACATACATATATGTACAATTTTTTGAAATTATGTCCATCTCTTTTATCAATGTGTATACCTTCAATTTGTACATGCTATGTAGTGCATGCTTTATCTCTACACCAAAACTAAGTCAAATAATAATTTTTATAACTACACCTCTATTTAGTTATAACCTCTCTTTAGGAATAAAATTAATTTGGTCCCAACACAATGACTAAATAGATGTTTTACTGTAGATCGAAATTACAAATGAAAAAAAAAATCATGGCCTAACATATTTAAAAGCCAAAAAGCTCAACAGGGAGAAACAAAGAAGCAAATACCAAATACAAAATATGATTTAAAATCAATTAGGCTATAAAAAACAAGTACAGTGCTGATCAAACTAGGGCTAATAAACCACTAAACCAAAGAGTTCCACAAGTCAACATATATATACATATATATATATATATATATATATATAATAAATGAGATAGAGAGGGAGATAGAGAACCTTAGAGATGATCTGAAAATCGAAGCTGGAGGAGTGAGAAGGAAAGAGACGATTGAGGACGGCACGAGCGGCGGCAAGTTGAACAGTAGGGGGAGCTCTCTCACTGTCCTGAATTTCAAGAAGGTGCGAAATATGGTTGACTCCGATGGTTGATGAGTGTGCCACCGCCAAAAACACAGACAAGAAACAGCTGAGGATCAACAATGAGATGGCAGGAAAGGAGGAAGAAGAGGCCATATATATTAATGTAATTGGTAATAATAATAATAATAATAAGAAGAAGAAGAAGAAGAGTATTCATTATAGCCATCGGGGAGATGGGGATATAGAAACAGAAAAATAAGATTCTGAGAGTAGGAGAGAAAGTGACAAAAATTCAGCCGGCGAAGAGTAGAGAGAAAGTGAGTTGAAGTCCGTTTGGTTTTTTTCACTATTCTATATAATTTTTGAATAACGACGAGATTTCAACTACCTACTCCCTCTTCGAACAAGACCCGGGGACATGAACACAAGTTTCCTAAGGTAAAGTAAAACATAATGTCTTTTATCTTCTTTAAATTAAAAATTTATCATTAATATTTTATAACGAAGGTGCTGTTTATTTACATTTGATTGTCTCTTAATGGATTGCCTCTTATTCACTAAGAGGTATGATATTGTTTATTTTGTTTTTTGTTACCTCTGAATACCTCTTAATCGGTAAGACAGAAAATAAAATCTTAATAATTAAGAGGTACCTCTTAATGAAATTTTTTTGATAATTTTTTTTTATATAAATATATTCAACAATATTATGCACTCATTTTTATTAAATTGAATATTTAAAATTATTAAATAAAATTTTATCCTTTAAAATTATCAAACATTTTTTTAGATTCAGACCTCATAACCATTCAGATGATCTAATTTATTAAGACATCATAATCATTCAGATCTTAATTCCCAAATTTATCGAACACAACCTAAATACTAAAATGTTAACTTTCACCGTCTGTCTTTATTATTTTTTTAAAAACATGTATCACGCCCGTCAAAACAATAATTTTTAAGCAGAATAATACTACTACCTTATTAAATTGATGTTCTTATGTATATGTTTTTTCAATTTCACATGTCATTTATTCTTTAAAATACGTGGAATTCACATGTGTAAAGTATCAAAAAATTATTTCCAAAATATTATTTCTTATAAATTACTCCCTCCGTCCCAAATTAATTGTTCAATTTTGACATTTTTAAATCAAATTGACTATTTTTAAAATTAATAATTAAACATATATAATTATATTTCTAAAATTATAAAAATTAAGATTAATAATAAATTGTATATATTTTCTTTTAGTTATAATCTCTTCACCTATATTTTAACAAAAATAATAAAAAAATTATTTTTAAAAATGATCAAATTGACTTTAAAAAATCAAAACTGAACAATTAATTTGAAACGAAAGAAATATAAGAGAAGAAAATAAAAGAATGGATGTTTTAGATTATTTTATTTAAAAAATGATATATATGTATCACGTAAAAGTAAATGTGAAAAGATAAAAACAATTAAAACAGGACACCCTTATTTCATGTATAGACATACATCACAATTATAATTGATAGGGGTGAACATTCGGTTAATAACCGTATCGAACCAAAATTTCTGTTATAACCGAAACTCGAAAATGCCATATTTTAAGTACCCGAACAAATAACCAAATTTTGTACTAACGATTCGGTTAGTCGGTTAATAACCGAATTTAAAATATTTAGCAGCAGTAGCAGCACAGTTCAGTTCCTACAATCCATAAACATAATCCATAAACAACAACAACACAGTTCCTACAATCCATAAACATAATCCATAAACAACAATGATGGAAAACTTAATTTGGCTAGCCCAAAATGCTTGAAGCTGCTGACTGCTGTTGCCCATTTGCTGCTGCTGCTGGTGGCCTGCTGCTGAGTTCCTACAATTACCATTTGCTGCCCATATGCAAATCGTTTAAAATACTTCTTGACATCATCTGAAAATTTCAAACAAATTACATTAACAAATAACAACGAAACAAACAATAGTGAAATGTTAGTACTGGTTGCTAAAATGTTAGTTTCTTTACAACCCAAAATAATAGTGAATTTGAAGTCTCAAGGATATTCTGGTAATAAATAAGCTTGTTTCTAATTGCAACGATATTCTGTGTTTCTATTCTTTTTTATTAGGTCGGTAATTTTGTTACAACACATTCATTATTTCATTAAATCTGGTAATAAATACCAGAGGAACACAGAATCAAAAAGGCTAAACGATTAATGTACAAATAAAATAGAAAACTATATGTGATGATACAATCATCACGTCGCTATTCAGCAACTACTGGAGTATCAACTTGTTCCTGAGAAACTAAGGAACAAAAACAGAGTATCAACTTTTTCCTAATTTCTTTTCAAAACCTCAGAAATTACACATGCACAGACACAATTACACAAAAATAAATACACTAAAAAGATGCACTAAAAAGCAATCGGTCTTCGAGAATTTAGTAAAGGTAAATAAAAAATTACCTTAACAAATGGAAAGCTGCCGCCGTCGCCGAGATCTGAGAGTTCGAGAGTTCGCGATGAAGGGCCGCCGGCACCGAGAGTTCGAGAGTTCGAGACTTGAGGCTTGAGAGATCTCAGATCTGAGACTCTGAGACTGAGAGTTCGAGAAGACGACGAGACAGTCGAGACTTGAGACTTGAGATGAGAGAGATCAGAGATCTGATCTGAGAGACAGAGAGAGTACTGAGGTCTGAGAGTTCGAGTCTAAGGACTTGCCCATGGAACAGAGAGACTGAGACTTGGAGTTTCCGAGTTGGAGACTTGAGTCTTCGAGAACGACGAGAAGGACTGAGCAGAGAGCAGTAGTCTAAATTAAATGGGCTAAATTAGTAATGATTAACGAGTATTGAATGGCCGGCTGAGTCTGCTGAGAATTTAGTGAAGTGTTGTTAGTAAAATCCGTACAAATTAATCGAAAATTATAAAAAAATTCGGATATAATTAAAATATTGAAAATAATTGAATTATCAAAAAAATTTGATTAAATTATTTTGATTTGATTCGGTAATTCGGTTATACCATTTTTTTGTTCAATCTTAATAATTGAACTAAATTTTTTGGAATATATAACAAAAACTCATTTTATTTTTTTGATGTATGAAAAACTTAAAAATCGCCCGAAGAAAAGTTGGGTCATCGTAGTCGTATGTATAGATACAGGCCCTTTGTTTAATAAGCCAGAGCCCACAACAGGCATAATTGGACGGAATGGAGCCCAATTATAAGTTGTATGATGGAATTATTTATAGGGTACAAAACAATCATGCAATAAATAAATAAATGAAAACATGAATTTCTCAATGGAGTTGTCCTTTATTATATATATATATATATATATATATATATATATATATATATATATATATGTTGGGCCATAATACTTTTTCTACTGGGCCAGGCCGAATGGGCCTGTCTTTTGGACTATGTCACCTTTATCACATTGGGTCAAACAACTTGAGCCTCGCTACTTGACTATAATATTGGGCTCAGTCATTGGATCGGCCCACTATGTGAGTTGTCACTTATCCTATCTTTGACCGGTAATCATCACAAAAGTAGTAGTTGACTGTTATGTCTGCCACCTTTCTGCATGACATTAATGAGGATGGGACTCCGATTGCCGGCGGGAGGTAACAGTGGTAGCAGGTAGGAAAATAAGCTGTACACTTTCGGCTGAGATGACCGGGGTGGAGAGGAGGTGTCAGGAGATAGTGGATGACACAGTGAACCGGGTCTGGGGAACGTATGGGGCAAGGATCACAAAAGAAAAAGAGGTAACAAAACACTACACACAACATTATCATTTCACACGCACTCAGACACTAGTCAATATTTTTCCTCCATTGTTAACCTTGTGATCGCCTGTACTGACTCTTACGCCGGAGCTATCCCCCGACGGTCAGGCCGTCAAGCTTTTGGTGTTGACTTGTTGAACTGTGCAGGATCATAGCGTCTTACGTGATTGGGACGTGGGAGAAGATCTTGGCGTTAACATTGGCGCTAGAAGGAGGGCCCAGTTCTAGTGTCCTGAATATTTTTCAATCACAAATCTTGTTCGTTTTACGTCGGTGTTCATGGGAAAGAGTAGGACACCTACACCTGAGGGGCAGCCGAGGGCTGCCAGTGAATCAGTACCGCGAGTATCTGTGAAGGACCGTTTAGGACCTGCACTAAGTGTTCACGCCAGCACGGCGTCCAAACGATCGCATGGAGATTCTCGTCCGAGAGTTGTGAGCAAAGCCAAGCGACAGCTAATTTTTACAGCGGAGAAAGGGTTCGGTCATGGCCGAAAACGAGTAGAAGGCACCTCGCCTAGAACTCGATACCGGGACGGCCAAGACGAAAAGGCTGCCCGCTTGGCTAAGATGGCAGATGAAGCTGATATTGCCATGGAGGCGCTTGTGAAACAACGACGGGATATAGCTGAACAGATGTCTCGAATGGCCGAGTTGAGGGACGAAGCTTCCAGGTATGTCCAGTCTGAAGAACGGGGGCATCGGAGCGGGGAGGAGCCTGCTCATTCCGAGCGTGAATATCAGGATCGACCTCGGGAAAGAAGAAGGTCCAGAAGCCCTACTCCTCAAAGATCGAAGAGGGCACATCACCCTGACGGTTATAAGGAGCTGGGTCGAAGCGAACGAAGAGGTCGATCCGAAGAACGTACTCCGGAGAATACTAAGGGGGCGCTCATTGTTGCGCATTCCCACCGCGGCAGCCGGGTACTGAGACGAAGCAGATCTAGAGGCCGTACACCTGAAAGTCCACCGAGGGCGCTCCGCTCTGTGGACCATCATCGTCATAAAAGCCCCTCGAAAGTGGGGGGTTCTATTGTAAAGCACCGGTCCACCCAAAAGAGGGAAGGGTCACCGGAAAAAGAAGCATCGTCCCAACCCGAGGGCGTGGAATATCTGGTGAAAGAGGTGAAGGAGCTTCGGAGGCAGCTTGCCGAAGTACAGGAAGTGAAAGATATTTCGGGAAAGAAGGCATCCCCTTTTTCCGCGGAGATTCTGAGAGAAAAGGCTGACCCCACCAAGAGATTGCCTCATATTGAAAGTTATGACGGATCGGGGGATCCTTACGACCACAGTCAGGCGTTCGACCGACTGATGGATTATTATGACTTTAGCGATGCTGCTAAGTGTCATACCTTTATCACGACCCTCCGAAAGGATGCCAGACAGTGGATGGGGACTTTGCCTTCAGATTCGATTTCATCCTGGGCAGATATTTGCAGTCAGTTCCACGCCCGCTTCGGGAGCAACAGAAGAAGAGGGAAACCAACTGGCTCATTGGCTCAGGTTCGGCAGTTCTCGAATGAGTCTTTGGGCCAATATGTGAAGCGATTCCGTGAAGCAGTCGGCCAAGTGACAGAGCTGAACGATCTACAAGCCGTGGGACTGTTTCAGAACGGATTAGATCTGGTCAAATCGGAAAAGTTGGTGAAGAAGTTGATGTTTCACCACCCGAAGAGTCTCGCAGAAGCCTTCGACAAAGCAGAAGGCTATATTGTGGTAGAAGAGGCCATGAATAGCCTCAAACGTCCTTCTTCAGAGCGACTTAAAGAGACAGATCGGGACAGAGCAGAGGGTGACCAGAGTAGAAATGAAGGAGATAGAGGCCGTCGCGACGGCAAATCAAAGAAATACAATAATAATTGGAGGCAGGGTGGAGAACGCTCGTCCGCTCCCGCTCAGAGGGTAAACAGGACGTATACGGCGCTCAACGCCGACAGGGCTGTTATCTTGGAGCAGATCAAGAATCAACCTATTTTCGAACCACCTCGAGATAACTTTAAGCCCGGGAAAGGGAATTCTCGTAAGTATTGTGACTATCATCAAGTCTCGGGTCACGATACGAACGACTGTGCTAGTCTGAAAGATTTTATCGAGAGAAAGGTGCATGACGGGGCTTTAGTTCATTATGTGGCCGCCCGAACGAACCAGCAGCAGAGTAGAGGACCTGTTCAGGCAGCCCAACCAGTTCAGCAAATGTTCCCCGCTCCCGAACCACCCGCAAGGCAAGTAATTGATGTCATCACTGGGGGTACTTCGGGTAAGCTTGTTGGGAAGAAGTGCCGAAGCTATCTGGATTCGGTCATGTCAGTGGCGGGTACCCTCCCGAAGCCCGATAGACCCTTCCCGGGTACTGTAATTTTCTTTACCGATGAGGATTACCCTTCGAAAACCATCGAACCACATGAGGGATCATTGGTCGTAACAGCACAAGTGGGTTCGGTGGACATGAAGCGCATGATGATCGACAACGGGTCTTCTGTGGATATCCTATATGCTCATGCTTATCAGAGGATGCATCTTGATAGGCAAAAGATGGAGATCGGACAGGAGGCCCCTTTATACGGCTTCAGCAACGATCCGGTCAAAGTGGCTGGAACCATTGAACTGCCGGTTATCTTCGGAACGGCCCCCCAACAGGTAGAAATCATTTGCAAATTTTACGTTGTGAATGTAGATTCTGCTTATAATGCTATTTTGGGGAGACCCGCTTTAATTGTTTTACAAGCTGTAACCTCTATCCCTCATTTCAAAATCAAATTTCCTACGGCTCATGGGGTTGGGGAGGTAAAAGGAGATCTGGATCTGGCCAGAAGGTGTTATAGAAATGCCGTAATCACTTCGGGAGTAGGAATGTCGAAGCAAAAACAGACCATGATAATAGAGATCGAACCCTTCACGGAAAGCAGCTCAGAACCGTTGGTCATGCCAGCCGAAGAAACAGACGAGATAGAGCTCGTCCCGGGCAAAGCGGACAAGACAGTGAAGATAGGTTCGGGCCTGCCGGAACCTCTCAGGAAGAACCTCATTGAACTCCTGCAGTGCTATGTTGGCATCTTCGCCTGGGAGCCTCAGGATATGCCGGGAGTGAGTAGGGATATTGCTGAGCATCAGCTAGAAGTGGACCCGTCGAAGAAGCCAGTTCGGCAAAAGAGAAGGATCTTCGCGCCCGAGCGCCAGAGAATCATCGATGAAGAGATTGCGAAGCTGCTAGCTGCTGACTTCATCTTCGAGATCGACTATCCGCAATGGATGGCAAACGTGGTACTGGTCCAGAAGCAGAACGGAAAATGGCGGGTCTGCATTGACTACACAGACCTGAATAAAGCTTGTCCGAAGGACTTCTATCCATTACCCCACATTGACCAGCTCATCGATGCAACTTCGGGGTATGCCTTGTTAAGCTTTATGGATGCATTCTCTGGCTATCATCAAATCTCCATGTGTGAAGAGGATATACCGAAGACGGCGTTCATTACGCATCGGTCGGTATATGCCTACAAGAAAATGACCTTCGGCCTCATCAACGCCGGGGCCACATACCAGAGGATGATGAACTATGTCTTCAGGCGACAGTTGGGCAAGAATATGGAAGTATATGTGGATGACATGATTGTTAAGAGCATGCTGGTGCACAAACATTTGGATGACCTGGAGGAATGCTTTTAAACAGTCCGTCACCACAAATTGAGACTGAATCCTACCAAGTACACCTTCGGATTAAGGGCTGGTAAATTTCTGGGTTACCTGGTCAGTCAGAGGGGAATTGAAGCCAATCCAGAGAAGATTAAAGCGATCATGGACATGAAGACTCCTCAGTCGTTTAAAGACGTTCAGCGTCTGACTGGAAGGATTGCAGCTTTGAGGAGGTTTATGTCCAAATCGGCAGAAAGATGTTTGCCGTTTTTTGACACGTTGAAAGGGCCGAAGAATGCCAAGACGTTCCAATGGACTTCGGAATGTGAAGACGCCTTCCAGAGCATCAAGTCCTACTTATCTTCGGCACCTTTGTTGGTGAAGCCCGCTCCTGCTGAGCCTTTATATTTGTACTTAGCAGCTAGTTCGTTGGCAGTAGGAGCAGTCTTGGTGCGAGAGGTTGGGGGTAAGCAGCACCCGATTTATTATGTAAGCCACGTCCTTCGGGATGCCGAAACAAGGTACCCAAATATTGAAAAGTTTGCTTTTGCTTTAATAACTGCTAGTAGAAAGCTTAGGCAGTACTTTCAGGGTAGGTTGGTAATAGTATACACAGATCAGCCTTTGAAGAAAATTATGGGCAAACCTGAGGTATCGGGGAGATTAGCTGCATGGACGATGGAGTTGTCTTAGTTCTTCGTTGAATATCATCCCCGAACTGCCATCAAGGGGCAGGCCTTGGCTGATTTTGTAGTCGAGTGTTCGTTTTCTGAAGCTGATGAGGCTGTAGCAGAAGCTGGAGGATCTGACATCATAGTTGCGGCTCTTCGGCAGAAGCAGAGTTCGTGGACGCTGTATGCAGATGGGTCTTCTACCGCAGACGTCAGCGGAGCAGGGATTATTCTGACTAGTCCGGAGGGATTCAAGGTGCAACAGGCCATCAGATTTCAGTTTAAAGCAACGAACAACGAGGCAGAGTACGAGGCAGTGTTGGCGGGTTTGTGACTAGCTAAGAGTCTCGAACTGCAAAGAATAGTTATCTTCAGCGACTCTCAGTTAGTCGTTAAACAAGTCTCCGGGGAATACGAAGCCCGAGGTCATCGAATGGTCAAGTATTTGGCGGAATTGAAAGAACGGTTTCAGTATTTCCAGTTCTACGAATTCCAGGGGGTCGAACGTGATGGCAATTCCATTGCTGATGCACTCTCCAAATTAGCCACTACGGATGTTAACGTTTTTGATGGATCAGTCTACTTAGAAATTCTGCAACATCCTAGTGTTCATCATGAATCGGTAATGTTCGTTGATCGAACTAACTGTTGGTTGACCCCATACCTGGAATATCTGGCAGATGGAGTTCTACCTTCGGATCAGATGCTGGCCAAGAAAATCAAGTATAAGAGTGCTAATTTCGTTCTGATAGATGGGGATCTGTTCCGAAGAGCCTTCTCGTCTCCACTGCTAAAGTGTTTGACTCCGTCCGAAGCCGATTATGCTCTTCGGGAGGTTCACGAGGGCATCTGTGGTGACCATATGGCTTCTAAGTCGCTGGCATACAAAGTTCTTCGGCAAGGATACTACTGGCCAACGATCTTCAAGGAAGCAACTGAATACGTCAAGAAGTGCGAGAAATGCCAGCTCAACAGTCCGATCCCACATCAGCCACCAGAAGAGCTATACTCGATTCTATCTCCTATACCCTTCGCTGTCTGGGGGATTGATATACTGGGTCCGTTACCGAAAGCTAAAGGGCAGGTTAGTTTCGTCATCGTCGCTATTGATTATATGACCAAATGGGTCGAGGCGAAACCACTCCGGCTGATAACGGAACATGAGTGTCTGAAATTTATGAAAGAATCCGTAGTGTTTCACTTCGGGATCCCTCAAGTGGTGATATCAGACAACGGATGCCAGTTTGTGGGATCAAAATTTGAAGGATTTCTGAAGGAACTGGGAGTCCAGCACAGGAAGACTTCAGTGGCTCATCCGCAGTCAAATGGGCAGGTCGAGGTGACTAACAGAACACTTCTAAACGGGATCAAACGCAGATTGGATGAAGCCAAAGGAAGATGGCCGGAAGAGCTGCTCAGCGTATTATGGGCTTATCGGACGACTCCGAGGACTACAACGGGGGATTCACCTTTTAGACTGGCCTACGGTACTGATGCCTTGGTCCCAGTTGAAATTGGATCTCCAAGTCTTCGAGTTAGTCAGTTCAGAGAAATATACAACGATGAAGGACTGAAAGCCAACCTTGATTTACTTGAAGAAGTCAGGGAAACAGCCTTGGTCAAACTTGCAGCCTATCAACAAAGAGTGGCTAAGCATTATAACAAAGGGGTAAAGCTTCGCAGGTTCGAAGTAGGAGATTTCGTTCTCAGAGAAGCCGAAGCATCTACGCCTCAGAATGTGGGGAAGCTGATGCCGAATTGGGAAGGGCCATATGAAGTCATAGAAGTACCGAAGCCGGGGACTTATCGATTGAAGGCTCTGGACGGATCAGAAATCAAAAATACTTGGCATGCAGGCAGGCTTCGAAAATATTTTTAGTAGCTACATTGCCAGTACACCGGAAGTCTGTAAATGGTTTCAAGTCATCATCAATAAAAATTCCTTTCTTTTCAAGCAAATCTTGTCTTCACTGTTGTTAACGTCATCGGTGTAAGGAGGTTCGGGCGGACTCGCTGGCCATTCGATGGTAGCCTCATTGGCAGGTGGTCCTTATGGCTTCGTCAGGCCCTTCGTGGTAGGCGAACGTCATCGGTGTAAGGAGGTTCGGGCGGACTCGCTGGCCATTCGATGGTAGCCTCATTGGCAGGTGGTCCTTATGGCTTCGTCAGGCCCTTCGTGGTAGGCGAACGTCATCGAGGTAAGGAGGTTCGGGCGGACTCGCTGGCCATTCGATGGTAGCCTCATTGGCAGGTGGTCCTTATGGCTTCATCAGGCCCTTCGTGGTAGGCGAACGTCATCGAGGTAAGGAGGTTCGGGCGGACTCGCTGGCCATTCGATGGTAGCCTCATTGGCAGGTGGTCCTTATGGCTTCGTCAGGCCCTTCGTATACGATGGTAGCCACATCGGTAGGTGTTCCTTAGGACCTTGTCAGGCCCTTCGGGGTAGGCAAGTGTCGTCATTCACACTTCGTCAGGCCCCTCACGGCATCTACCTCACACTTTGGTAACGAATAAGTATCCCTTTACTTTGTTATTATTGCCTAAATTTTTCTAAGTGTTGAGTTCGGAATGCCACGTTCTTTAACTTCATCTTATCTGTTATACGACTTGCCTAGTTGTTAATTAACAGTTTAAGTTAAGTCCGCGAAAGAGCTTGCACATTCTTTTAAGATTGGATCGATATTGAAGTGTTGATAAACAGTAAATACACCGAAGTTATAAGGAATAATGTTGATATTTTATTTACATAATGCTGTTTATAAAATGATAGAAGCTTTACAAGAATCCTAACAGCTAAGGGAAAAGAGAATCATCTTCAGGGATCGGCTTCGTCTTCCGAAGAATCCAGGATGGTCGGGTCAACCTTGGCAGTGACAAGTCTTGCCTTGTCTTTGCTTCGGCATTCGTCGTATCCATCCGAGAACATCTGGATGATCTCCTCATTCAACTCGGCAGATTTCCGGTATTCTTGTTGAACTTCCCTCCGAAGATCTCCGGTTAGAGGAGGACCCAAATCTCTCAAAGCCCGAAGTTCACGGAGCTCCTCTTCGAGTTTTGCCCGCTCCTTCAGATGTCTCAAATCCCTGGCTTCAAGATCATGCACTTGTACCGCCAGACTCTTATTGGTCTTCACCATCGTCTCGTTCTTCCCAACAAGGACCTCGTTTCGATGAACCAGGTCTATGTTCGTAGTAACGGTCAGTTGGTGGGTGGCCTTGGCTGTCTCCAGTTTCTCTCTTAAATTATTTACATCCTTCTGGAGGCATTCATTATTAAAGAGAGTGGTACCGTGGGCCCTTCTCTCTCACTCCAGAGCCGACGCCAGAGTAGCCTTCTCTCGCCTAGCTGCATCTTCTTCGGCTTCGGATTCTTTGTATCGGGGAAGAAGCCTCCCGAAGACAGCATTGGCCTACAGACATTCAAAGATAACTAGTGAATTAGTAGAAGAAGCAGATGATTCCTAAATATTTTAATTAAATAAACTAACCTTAGCCTGATAGCTCATGCCTTCTTCGATCAAATCCCTAATCGAGCTGTTTCCGAACCGATGGTCATCAGTCTCCCGGACAAAGGATTCGAACAGCTGGAAAGGGAAGTTGGCATTAAACTCCGGCCATATGGTGGGAGAGGATGCGGCTTCTCGCCTAAAGGCGGAAGGAGAAGATCTTGCCGATGAGGGCACTGATGGTTCAGGGGGCGGTGGTGGCTGATCCTCGGAAGGTTGTTTCCTTTTACGAGACAGAAGTGGAGACTCGGTTGGGTTTTCGAGCTCGTCTTCGGAAACGTGAATCTCCACAGGAATAATGATAGGCGGATCGACTACAGGAGGAGGAACCCGAAGCTCATCAGCGGACAGAGGAGTCACCTTGGTCTTCCTCTTTTTAATCCGAAGAGCTTGCACTCGCTCGTTCGCCGGTATGTCAATCAAACTCACTGCAGAAGCTGATTGAGATCCTTGAGGATTTGACCGGACTTTCCGAACTGCCCTCTTCTTCTGTCGAGGTCGGCTAGGTTCCTCCGTAGGTTCTGATCCATGGAAGACTTCCGCGTCATGGGATTCCGAAGCCGGAAGTTCTTCCTGTGGGATGTCGGTGGGGGATGATGATGATTTTCCCGAAAGGAATTTATCCAATTCCCTTCGGTCGATCGATGTTAGTTTTATCAAAAATAGTTTATGGTCATATAAACGTGCTTGTTTGCTCAAGAGCCCGAAGCTCCACTCCTTCAGGGGAATCCTCTCGAGAATGCTCGCCATTTCTTTCACGCGCTCCTCTGGAATGTCCCCGAAGTCTGCAGAAATCCGCTCGGAAGTGGTCCATTCCGGGATAGACGGGATTTCAGGCCCCTTCACGAAAAACCATTCTCTGTGCCACCCCTTGTTGCTCGAAGGGGTATCCATCAAAGATCGCTTCTCGAACTTGGCGTTGGGCTTGGGGGACTGTTTGCTCAACACCTTGAAGCCCCGTTCCCGAGACTTCCCGGCCGAGAAGAGAGTGAAGAAGGAATCGACTGTTGGGGGTATCCCCAGCTCATAACAGAATGCTATGAAAGCCAAGATGTGGATGTACGAATTCGGGACCAGTTGGGCGAATCCCACTCCGATAAACCCCAGAAGGGTAACGAGGAAGGAGTGGAGAGGGAATCTAACTCCCTTCTCCAAGATGGTTACCGGCACGGCAGTCCACCCATCCGGTCGTTGGTACATCCGTTCGTGTGATTCCGGAGCTCTCACCGGATGGGTGTCCGGAATCTGGTAATGACTTTTGATGGCCCGCAACTCGATCTCGGTAATGATAGATGGGATGTTGGCATGAGGGTATTGTTCTTCACTCTCAAAGAACCCGGAGGGGTTGGGTAGGAGGTTTGAAGAGGTCCCGACAGGGTTAGCCATGATTTGGGGGTTAGGGTTTGGAACTGACTCAGTAGGGTTGTGTGTAGGAGGAGTGATGGAAATCGGAACAGCAAGAATAGGGGTGGAGTTGTCAGAATCTTGGGCCGCCATTGTTACTGAAATCTTGTAGGAGAGAAAGAGATCGGAGATAAGGAGAAAACACTGTATATCAAATTCAAATTAAGCTGGTAAAGTCGTCAGAATTGGGGAAAAAAGGCTTTTATAGCGGTCTTTTTAAATTTTGCACAAGAACCAAGGGCGGCGCATTAATTGGAGGTAATGATGTGGGGGAGGAAGGGGTAACGTCCAAATTTTATTTTTAATGGGTTATCCAAGGCGGGCCGGCGCTTATTGGATCCCTCCTCCCTATGGACTCGCACCATTTACAGTCTTCTACTAAACATCCTGTTTAATAAAAGACTGGGGGGCAATGTTGGGCCATAAGACTTTTCCTACTGGGCCAGGCCGAATGGGCCTGTCTTTTGGACTATGTCACCTTTATCACATTGGGTCAAACAACTTGAGCCTCGCTACTTGACTATAATATTGGGCTCAGTCATTGGATCGGCCCACTATGTGAGTTGTCACTTATCCTATCTTTGACCGGTAATCATCACAAAAGTAGTAGTTGACTGTTATGTCTGCCACCTTTCTGCATGACATTAATGAGGATGGGACTCCGATTGCCGGCGGAAGGTAACGGTGGTAGCAGGTAGGAAAATAAGCTGTACATTTTCGGCTGAGATGACCGGGGTGGAGAGGAGGTGTCAGGAGATAGTGGATGGCACAGTGAACCGGGTCTGGGGAACGTATGGGGCAAGGATCACAAAAGAAAAAGAGGTAACAAAACACTACACACAACATTATCATTTCACACGCACTCAGACACTAGTCAATATTTTTCCTCCATTGTTAACCTTGTGATCGCCTGTACTGACTCTCACGCCGGAGTTATCCCCCGACGGTCAGGCCGTCAAGCTTTTGGTGTTGACTTGTTGAACTGTGCAGGATCATAGCGTCTTACGTGATTGGGACGTGAGAGAAGATCTTGGCGTTAACAATATATATATATATATATATATATATATATATATATATATATATATATATATATATATAGCTTGTAATTATGTAGTGCCCATCCATCCATCCATCCATCCATCCATCCAAATCCAATTCAAACTGTTTACTTATCTTTTGGAAATTTAATTTGATGGAAAGGAGGGTGGTGGGCTTGGAAACTTAATGAATTATATGAGGCGGCCTGGCCTGGCCTTCAACACTACATTACTACTTTCTTCAAACAACACCTAAGCTGTCCTTGACCTTTTTACTTCTTCATTTTCCATTTTTCACTTTGTGACAACAAAGTTATACTCCCCCTTTTTTTATTTTATTTTTAAAATTGTTATACTATTTTTGCAGAATAAAATATGAAAAAAGAGAGTGAAACTAGGGAGGGACGTCTATAAATCTCTTCTCTAGGTTCTCGCTGATGTACCCTACAGAAAACGTATAATATAACGTATCAGATTAAGACAAGATTTTATTATTATTATTATTATTTTGACAAATTAAGCAACGCATAATGATGAGAGTGTTGTGGTGATAATGTATAGAGTCATCAGCGAGAGCAGATCCTCTGTCCCCAAATTTCCTGTCCCCCTTGTGTCCTTCTATTTAAATCTTGACACATGTCTTTTTATTTAATGTTAGAATTAATTAGTGTTAAGTAAGAGACTATGTGTCAAGATTTAAGTGGAGGGACACAAGAGGACAGGAAATTTGGGGACAGATGATCTGCTCTCGTCCTGAGCAGGGTGTTAGTAAATTAGAAAGAAAAATAGGTATATAATTATCATCATATCTCCAAAGTGGGAGAAATACCCGGAACCTTCCTTCCGACTTCCGAGGAAGTGGAAGTTTAAAGTTCCAGAAGTAATTTTTTGGGTGAGCAAATGTACACCTTTTAAAATTGTGTGGCAGAGTTTTTGCCGTCAATAAAGAATTATTGCTACAACATGATAAGATTATGAGTTTGTGAAAATAGGACTAGGAGGATGGGTTTACAGCTTACTGTAGCCACGCTTTATTCTCGTTTGCTTCTAGTTCTAGGCTCCTGAATGTGCTGCTTTAAAAAATTAGGAATAATTCTAATTTATTGTACAGGTAGGTACATATTTTCACTACCAAGCACCAAATTTTAGGTTTTGCTTTTATTATCTGTGTACTGGTCCTTATTTTCCATTTTTAGAAAGCATTTCTATGTATGGCAAAATTGTTGCACTCATATCATATGAATGGCCAGGGGATGATGTGGCTCATTTTCCCCACCCGTAAAGAAAAGGAAGGGGGAAAGGCAAGCTACTTTACTTCACTATCTGTATTAATGTCATGATTCAACTCCCATGCTAATTGCGCATAATTGAAAGGTTGCTTTCTAATTATGGAAAAGCTGGTCACTCATAGGCAAAAGCTGGTTGATGCACAAATCAGCCAGCCAGCCAGCCAGCCAGAGGGAGGTACGGGAATAACGATACCTGCCTGCTTTTACTGGCAATTACAAAGTAGTAGACTATACTAGTGGTTGAACATCTCTCATATTAAATCATTATTTATAATTCATGTAATAATAATAATAATAATTTAATAGTTCCAAGTCTAAATTAATTAATAATCATATCCCAACACAACATAACATTTTGCCGGAGGAGGAATCTGTCTGTATTTAATTGTCGACGTAGTTAAAAACTTCTCTACCCGACACAGCATTTTGAGAACTTGACCAACAAATTTTACACAAGAATGATAAGGAGCAAGCAAGAACTACTATTTCTCCATACTCTCTGTTTGCCAATGTATTTCCGTGTATAGTTGTAACAGATAGATAGTTTAGGACTCTGTTATAGTTTGAGGCTTTGAGCTGATAAGCTCTCAGTTTGTAATCCCTTAGGACTTGGTCTCCCTGCTGAATACAAGAAACCAGTTAATATTTGTAATTATTTATATGCCTTCCATTAATGAAATTAGTAAGCAATTCTCTTTCAAAGCTTCAGTTCTATCACTCTCATCTAACGCGGTGATGATAAAAGGGAACCAACCTTGTAACTACTATTTTAAGTTGCAACTAAACGACTAAATTTTTACAACATAGGCAGGCAAAGCCAAGAAACAGATACAAGTTTGGAGGATCAGGGTGGTCATATTTCTCCGACACTACAACCTCTTCAACATTATTATTAGAGGACTGTAGGAGTTGCATGTGGGTTTCAGACTATAACTGAGAGAGCGAAACACTACAAACTTAAAACTGTCGTTTTGCGTCATATATGATTGAATGCCTACAACATTCCAGTGCAAATCATAATCACAGAAGCAGAATGGAATTGTCTCCTCAACAATGGAGAAAGTGTAGTCTTCTGTCACCATTTCTGTAGTAATAATTCAGGTCACTTTAACTACCATAACATGGCAACAGAAGTACCCACTCCATCTTGTTTGGTATATTGATTTTACAGAGAGCCCAAAACAAATTTAATTACTTCACCCTATTTACCTGAACAAGACAGACGAGGATAACCATCCAATTACTCTTCCATCTCATATTCCTCCAACCATCCAAAGAAGCAGGATATAAAAATGTCAGTTTCTCTAATCCTTTGCCACTGAGCAATTAAATGGTAGTAAAAATCATAAACATCGAGCCATGGGGCTTTTGGGAAGAAGAGGATCCCATTTAGATGGGGTGCCCAAACCTGCCACTAAAACAAGGGTCATTGACATTAATGGTGGACAAAGCTACCAAACTCCATTAATATGGACAAAACTTAGCAATCAAAATAGAGGAAATTAAGTCAAATCACTAACAAGGTATATGATACCAACCTTATTAAAAAAAGCATACGATAGTGATCTGTTCCCAGAGAGAGAGAGAGAGAGAGAGAGAGGTGCCTATGATAAACCCAAAAAATTCACATGAGCCTTCCACCAAGTCTAATCTGGGCCATTCATGCTTTAACCTTTTTAAGGCTATATAAGTAGGGTTATTCTGGCTCCACATTCTGCTTATGTACCATCAAGGCTAACACTTTCTTTTCTATTAAAATTTGGCCTACCCTTGATGCACTCTTCTTTATATATCAAACTCGAGTCATTATTATTTCCGAACTATCTCTCTCCCTCTTCAACATAGGAAAGATGTCATATAATCAAAATTATTGCTGGGAAAATGAGTTTCAGTATCACTCTGAACTATTATTGCCCCAAGAGTCAACCTCCCTCTGTTCCCAGCAAAGCCTCCAATCAATTCCTTCCCTCACATCACAACAACATCATCTAGAGAACCATCATCACTCTACCTGGCACCACTGCATCACCACGTTCAAGGGCCACAACTCCTACGTATCCTCCCTTGCCCTCAATGGGAAGTTCCTCTATACCGGCTCCTCCGACAAAGAAATCCGAATGTGGCAGTGCAACATTTTAAGCTCTGAACTCGATCATGAAAATCTAGAGGACAGCATGGTAATTGCGGGAAAGGGGGCAGTAAAGTCTCTAGTAGTTTTAGCTGATAAAATCATCAGCGGTCATCAAGATCACAAAATCCGAGTATGGAAAATTGATAATCATGAAACAAACCACCAAAAGTTCATGCACTTGGCCACACTCCCAACGCTTAGTGACCGTGCCCTTAAGCTACTGATGCCCAAAAACCATATACAAATAAGGCGCCACAAGACATCTACATGGGTCCATCACGTTGACACTGTATCAGCACTAGCCTTGTCTGCTGACAAGTCACTCATCTACTCTGTTTCATGGGACAGGACACTCAAAATTTGGCGGGTAAATGACTTTAAATGCTTGGAGTCAGTCGGGGATGCACATGATGATGCAATAAATGCAGTGGCACTATCTAATGACGGACATGTTTATACCGGATCAGCTGACAAGAAAATCAAGGTGTGGAAGAAAAACTCGGGGGAAAATAAGCATTCCCTAGTAGCTACACTTGAGAAACATAAATCTGGGGTCAACACACTGGCACTGAGCACTGACGGGTCTGTTTTATACTCTGGTGCATGTGACAGATTGATAGTAGTCTGGGAGAAGGATGATGATGGCAACATGGTGGTTGTTGGAGCGCTAAGGGGGCATGCCAAGTCCATATTATGCTTGGCTGTAGTAAATGACTTAGTCTGTAGTGGTTCAGCAGATACAACTGTAAGAGTTTGGAGAGGTGTTGATAGAATGTACTCTTGCTTGGCAGTGTTAGAGGGGCACAAAGGCCCGGTTAAGTGCTTGACCATGGCAAGTGATCATTATTATAATCCATCTGATACAACATCTTCTTATCACCTCTACAGTGGCAGTTTGGACTGTGACATCAAGGTCTGGCAGATTTTTGTTCCTCTTCTTTAACAGACCTCTCATATTTGTTCTTCTCTTTGAGGGCCTGAACATAATTTTCAGGCTTTCATTCTCTTTTATGGGCGCTTGGGTGCTTTTTATCATCAGTATTAGTGTGCACATGAGTAACTTGTGGTCCATAGGAAAGTTAACTCAAGATTTTAAAGGGGTGGCTTTCCTCATAAGATATAAGCTGTGCAAGGCCTTTATATGTTTTGGTTTTCAGAGTGTGATTTTATGATATCCGAATAACTATACCTCTTATGTGCTACCTTTCATAATAATTATATATATATAATTATATATATATGTGAGTTGTTGAAGAGTGGACATTTAGCGAGGTATTAATAATAGAACTCTTCTAATACTAATAATAGAACTCTTCAGATTTGATTGGTTGAAGGGTCGATGCTAATGGTGCCGGTGAATAGAATTGAAGCTTCTCTCTCTTTATGCCTAACTCCAATGTTGGGAACTTAGAGAAAGTTAACATATATTTAATACACTATTTGCATCCTTTTCCCCCCCAAAACACCTACATTCCAGACAACCTTACCCACCTTTATCCTTAGTGTGGACGTACGTACACTATGCCTATAAATTTTATCTAGGCTACACATATCAAACCAGCCACAGTTGACCCTAAAATAATTATTGCGCTCCACCCGAAAATGGTTAACTAATAGAATAGTTATTAATCACATTTCAGCAGTACACATTTTTACATAAAAATGAATACCATATTCAACTAAACTAAGCCTCAGTCACCAACCCTATATAGGAAAATGCAATGTATCCTAGAATTGAATTGTAATAGAATAGGTTTTCACGAACTGATACAAAATTTATGAAAGAGAATATGTTATCAAGACTAAGATTTTACTATCATTTACCAACTTTCAAATTAAAAACCAATTCACTTATTTGGGACAAAAGTAGGATCAAGTATAATATCAAAATTAAAGCAATCTTAAATGCACCCCATTTTAGATAATAAGACTCTATTCAAAGCCTGAATTGGAACATAAATGATTAATACTAATAGGGTGCTTTTACCATTACTATAAATAAGTGCAAATTAAAGAGTGTTGAATAAGTCTTCTACCCTATTCCTTTTACTTTTCGAGCTCTGAACAAACAAACACTCAAAAATACTTTAGTAACCTATATAGTAATTAAGTTATTGTATAACTACTGTATAGATAATCAGAATGCAAAAAGACAACTTTTTCCACCAATCAATAACAAGCATACGTTCGTAGAATGTAGGCAAATGCAACTTTGTTATATAAAAAAAATCACAGGAAGATAACTAATATATCTATTAAAAATATCAACAAGGGGTGACTGACAAAATTTCGTCATATACTTTTTAACTTTGGATAAGAGTAACAATTAAAATAGAGTTCAGTAATTTATATATGGGCAACTGCGTGCACACTCACATGCGTCAAATTGAGACTAAGCTCAAAGGAAATTTTTCAAATTGATATTATCAGGAAACCAAGCTCACCTTGCCTGTTGGGGCACCAAATGATAAATGAAAAATATTACGTACAAGGGTGTCATAGACAAATTTTAATATACATTATAAAAAAAATGAAAAAGATAAATGTTGCTCAAATTTTAGGGGGAGGGGGAGGGGGAGGGGGAGTATCAGCTAGCTAGAGAAAGGAAAATAGTAAAACTATATAGACCAGAGGAATACAAACAGCCAACAGGTCCTATATCACATAGTAGCATCACTGAATGACAATTCAAAGCACTGCTCCTTGACCAGAAAGAAATTAAAAATTCATGCGCTCCAGTTGATTAATAAATTACATTATCTCAAAAGATCAAGAAACAATACAAACTGTGATGTAATTTTAAGATCAGAATAAACAAAATTTGTAAAATAATCAACTATCGATAAACAAATCCAACAAGGAATCTGTAAAATATAATCAACAATTGATAAACAAATGTAACGTGGCAGTATTTTTATTGGAAAAAATCTACCTAAAAGAGATATTATCAGTTAAAGTAGTGCTTTTTCAGACATTTGACCTATTCAACTTAATTACAGGTGGAAAATGAGTTAGGTAAAGGTCATTTTTTTTCATTTTCTTCTCAAGCTAACTTACCCCCTACCCGTAAGTAAGAGTTGTTCCCAAAACCAGTCTCGTTCATGATGTAGGAAAAGTTGAAATGAGGCCTGGTGGGACACAAGATGCATCTAAAACCTTCGTTAGATTAGATTAGGATTAGGGCGGGCTAGTAGCACAAATGCTAACATAATCATCGTACTCTACACTATCAAACCTAACTCTGTAAAACTATGTGCCAGCCCAGCTATATGATATATACTTATAAAGATAAAAGGAAATGATTTTTCACTTTTTACCTAAACTTTTGAATGGTTAAAGGAAGGTTCCTAACCAAAAAAATGAAATATTCTTCTACTTGTAAACTAAAAATAATGATACGTTGTTCTCTTTCGCATAATGCCATAAACCCAAAACATTTTTCCTTCCAACTCTGGTATTTAGTTTACCTAATTACTAAAAGACCTCCAGAACCTAAAAATTATTTATGCAGAATGGCAGTAGACTTGGACAATTGCCCCATTCATTTTTGCAACTTACCAAGTAGATAATGGTTCCATAAATCAACCTTAACTGTTGCATATGATTATCATCCACAAGAGACTGCAAAATCCATGGTAGCCTACTTTAAGGGGATATATTTTAGAGTCTGATATCAAGCATGTTTACATGCCTGATGTCCAAATGTTATTAAACTTAGTTTCAACTTAAATTCCTTAATTTGAACAGCGAGCCAATAGGCCGAGCACTTTGCTTAGTTTAAGCCAAAAGTTAGGTTCCACCTAGTAGTAAAATAGATTCAAGGTAGGCGAGTCAATTTCCTTTATTATACATTAATTTAATTAAACGTGTAGTCTTCATTCTTAAACAAAGCACCAACTTCAAGGTCAAAAATGAAGTTTTACTGGTGAGATGCCAGTACGCATTTCTCACATCATCGTCTAATCATGATATTTCAATTTATTTGGGGCATTTCTACCACAAGAAGATGGCATAATGCTCAAAGCCTAAAACCAAAATACTACAAGTACGAAAATTCTAAGCTGAAATACATCCCGACTAGAACAACACCACAAATGTACAAGTTACTTGGGCCATTTCTAAAAGTCAACATCTTCGACCACAAGAAGATGGCAGTAGAAATCTCAAAAAATGGTTTCAATTGTCGTGTCCAAACAATTGATTGAAACAAAACAAGCATATCCAGAATCTGTTTTAAAATTAAAACGACTTCCACGCACACCCAAGAAAAAAGAAAAAAAATCAAGAAAAAATGGAGAAGAAACATCTAAATGCCTATGAAATACAAAGATTACCCTGTTAACCTGTCTTCCTTACTGTTTATACATCCAAACTGAAAAGGATCTTTTCAAAGTTTCAAGTAATTGTACTAACTTTTACTGAAACAAATACAAGAGGCACACAAGTAAGCTACTTTGGCATTTGAGTTATTTACAAAGGTAACTTTGCTGGTGTACCCGGATCACGAGGATATTTCCTTGGGGTGGGGTCATCTTTTAAACATATGATGGCAGTTCTTTGTCCATGTGAGCTGTGTGATTCCACTGTATTCAATAAAAGAAGTAGTCATATTTCTTCAGTATGTAATTTCATAAGTGCAAGTTTAGGATAGAATCAGTAGCCGAAGACTGTCGATTTGCTAGATTTTACTGGATTTTAAATTATGAACTTATGCACAAAATGGATTGATGCTAGTCTTATGATCAATTACTGAAACTAATCACATTAGTAAACTACCAAAGACAAAATACCTTGGTTTCCACTGAACTTTAATGAGAAACATTGAGCACTAGACAGTATTTTACAAACCTATCTTCCAAATCTACTCTACAAACCACTAGGGCAGAAGACTGCAAAATATTACTTAAGGATGGGAAGATTTGATTCCGAACTACCATGGAGGAGTTGGTAGATCGTGAATTATAATTGGGCAAGGAGAGTAATATGTCAGTCTGTATCTAAATTTATCAAGGTTAAATATAATACACTAGTAACATATTGCCTTTATTTAAGCAAAGTATATAGAATAACAAAAGACTAGGTTCCTAATATGCATGATTAGAATATCAAGTATCATCTTTAAGCCATCAACGGACCATCTTATTTATCCCATTTTATTACTAATACAGAATGATAAATATATTGAAAAGATTCTAAGAAGGATATACCAGAGAATGTTTGGAGCCACGAAGCACCCATCAAATTAATTGCTCTCTCAGCTCTTCTAACTTCATCCTGTCAACATGTGTCGAACAGGAAAACAGTTAATGGTTGATGTGATGGCAACAAGCTCTAATATGCTATATATATTATGGTAGCACATTCATATCAAGTATCCACATAAGGTGTCACAGATCCCTTCAGCTTATAGATGCATTTATTAAAAGAAGTTGCAATAAACTTGTACATTTGATATAAATGGTCCAACTATTTCGTTAAAGCATAATTGAGAATGAATAACGTTCTATTGCTCACGATACATTGTATTTAAATGTGCAGAAATAAATCATTTTTATTTCCCCTATTTAGAACTATATGAGATATAAACCCCACAAGATGTTCACAATAGTTCTGATTACCTCTATATAGAAAACAAAAGCAAAACTGACCACCTATACCCAAGAAGAACCACCCAAACTAAAGCCCCTGTACAAATTAAATTAATACGTGATTGTTCCCAAGGAACTAGTGCCAGTGGGAACCAAAGGCACATATGATGACTTACAATAACACAGAATTCACAGATAGTTCTGTGGATTATCTGCCAAGAACATTAAATAATTTAAATGTAGATATAGGTTTCCTTACAATAGTGCAAACCATCCAACCAGAAAAATATATTATACAAAATAAATAAACTTCAAGAAAGATCTTAAGACACCATGATTCAAGTTAGAAATGGAGATTTCATTGAGTACCTGAGGATCATGACCTTTTGCAGCCACAAACAAACCGCCCACACGAACCAGAGGAAGACAATATTCAGCTGATAAAACATATGAAAATTACCTCATGAAGTAAAGGAATGCTAAAAGATGACTGGAAGAAACCTAGATGAAATACTATTCAGAAACCTAATACTCTCATTTCTGCAACTGCTCTAGCCACAGCTACATCAAATACCTCTCTGAAGCCAAGATTTTGGCCCAAATTCTGTCCTATAACAAGAAACAAGAATTAGAATGTGCACTATCCACATGAAAAGGTAAATATGAATTAAAAAATAGAAGCTAGGTTATGCAAAATAAAGAATTTTTGACAGGAAATGATCTACACACATATAGAGAACATTGTGCATGAACAAAAGCAGTCTCATATGCCAGCAAAGAATAAACCGCTATAGCAACTTTAAACTTTAAAGTGAAGGGACAGAGGAAGTAGAACAAGTAACTGAAATTACATATCGCCTTATAGAAATAAGGGCTAATTACACTTCTGTTACATGAAGTACCATCAAATTCATAATTCGACCCCCAAAGAATTTGGGCTTACAATTTACTACATCAAAAACCTTAATTGATACAATTTAGCCCCCAATTTCCGAATCCGGCCAAAATTGGCCGGAATACCCGATCCACCCAAGAATCCGATCGGGTTTTGTGTATTTAATATCAGTTGACCGTATAAATATACGGTTTGACTTAATTTAAAAAAAACTATTTACAATTCCGTTACATCAAGTATCACCATATTCATGATTCAGTCCCCAAAGAAAAAAATTAAAAATATAATAATTTTAAGCCCTTTAAAAAAAGTAACTAATACAGCAGAAATAAGGTATAAAATTATAAATACAATTTAAATTTATAAATAAAATTATAAATAAATTTTGTAAAATTTAAGTTATGATATAATTTGTAAAATTTATAATTTATGATATAATTTATAATTTGCAAGATTTAAGTTGTAAGATTTATACATACAATTTGTTAAATTTAAGACGTAAAATTTATAATTTATGATATAATTTATAAATTTCAATATTTAAATTGTAAAATTTATACATACAATTTGTTAAATTTAAGACGTAAAATTTATAATTTATGATATAATATATAATTTGCAATATTTAAGTTGTAAAATTTATACATACAATTTATAAAATTTAAGACATAAAATTTATAATTTGCAAGATTTAGGTTGTAAAATTTATACATACAATTTGTTAAAATTTCCAAATTTGAAGGAACAAAACAATTTGAAGGATTAGAGAAGAGGGAGGGAGGAGAGAGAGCAAATGGGTAATTTTTTTTCTTTTCTCAATTTATAAAATTGAAATTATAAATATTTATAAATAAAATTTGTAAAATTTAAGTTGTGATATAATTTGTAAAATTTATACATACAATTTGTTAAAATTTCTAAATTTGAAGAAACAAAATAATTTGAAGGATTAGGGAAGAGGGAGAGAGGAGAGAGAGCAAATGAGTCATTTTTTTTCTTTTTTTTTTCAATTTATACAATTTAAAATTATAAATATTTATAAATAAAATTATAAATACAACTTTTAAATTTTTTTTTGTGATATAATTTGTAAAATTTGAGACGTAAAATTTATAATTTATGATATAATTTATAATTTGCAAGATTTAAATTGTAACATTTGTACATACAATTTGTAAAATTTAAGACGTAAAATTTATAATTTATGATATAATTTATAGTTTGCAAGATTTAATTTGTAAATTTGTACATACAATTTGTTAAAATTTCCAAATTTGAAGGAACAAAATAATTTGAAGAATTAGGGAAGAGGGAGAGCATGAGTCATTTTTTTCTTTTTCAATTTTTTACTCCTCATTTTTTATGCTCCTCCAATATAAAAAGGGTATTATTTAATTAATTAAATTTTGGGCACTTTTGTCAATTGTTTAAAAATTTAATGTTATTCGTGTTAAAAATATAATTTGTATGTTTAAAAGTTTATTGATTTTTTTGGTAATTAAGTCTTTTTTTAAAATTTTAAAATAAATAAAAATTATATTTGGTAATCTTTGTATTAATATTTAATTTTAATAATTTAATATATAATAATTATTTATAAAGATTTATACAAATTTAATACGTCAAAATAATTATTTATACAAATTTTATACGAATTAGGTACTTGATATAATAAATTGTGAATTTGGTGGTACTTGATGTAACATAAGTGTTAATAGCCCGTATTGTATACAGAACCTGGCCGAAAAATTAAGTATTCCGGTCAATTTTGGCCGGGTTCTGAAATTGAGGGATAAATTGTATCAGATTAGACACTTGATGTAGTAAAGTATAAGTCTAAATTCTTTGGGGGCCTAATCATGAATATAATGTTACTTTAGGTAGTAAACTGTATTTAACCCTAAAAATAATTTACAGGACGAGAACAGGTGCATTGAAAGCTTTAACATTTGCATTAGTAAGAAACTCATACACAGAAGATAAACCTGTCTGCGATATTCAAGTTTCTATCTATTTATTATTTTTTCTTCTGATATCTACATGATAATGGAAACTTTGTGGAGATACTATTTATTTGTTCCACTTGAATTAGGATCATACGTCTAATTGGACTCCCTTTCCCAACTGAGGAAAACCTGGCATGGGGAAAAGACAGTAACAGCACAGGCCATCAAGTGAGTAATTCATATGTTTTTTTGCTTGGTTTCGGAATTTGGTCATTGGTATGGCAAGAAACTACTTAATATAAATGAGATCATTAATTTAATGAATGAAGAATAAAAAAGTTGCTAGAGAAATATATCTCAGACGCATTATTTGTAGAATTGAATAACGGGCGTGGTTAGAGATGTAGTTACAATCCCAGTAATATATAGGTGAAACATATCTACAAAACAGATGTGGAAATTGGAGGCATGACTTTGTATTTTGAAATCAAACCTCATCTAAAAGCATGGTGTTATCCAGTACCAAACTTAAGTATCATGCAATTTGAGATTTTAATGGTCTTTAGTGACTTTTCATTGTTGTTATATATGTAAATGAACAATAATTTGCCTAGAAAATGGAAAATGAACAACAATATACTTGGAGCAGTAAGGAATAAAAGTATACCTCAGCCCTTCCTCGTACAACTTGCACGTTTGACAAACCAGTCAGGTCAACTGCATGCTCCAAGAAGACACATCGCTTATTCATAGACTCCATTAGTGTCACTTTCCAGCCTAAGCATTAGCAAAGTCATAAATTTCATAAAACTAGTAGTGGTGTAGAATAAAATTAAATAGCTATCTAAGCAACAACCAAATTAAAACTAAAATGAATCTCTGCTTACATTTCTATCACCCACTTGATTTCTGTTTCAGACAGTTAGAAAAAAACAAAACTCAACTCAGCCACTTAAATTTCCATGCTACACTGAGCGATCATATGTTTTCAAGGGAAACCAAATTTTGGACTTCAACATTAATGATGAAAGTAGCAATCTTAGACGGTTTTCCAATCCGTTTTTTAGGCTAGCATTTTCTTTTTCATTTATTATTTTGAAACTAAAATAACTAGAATTGTAAATGAAGCAAAAGGAAATAAAAATATATCGCAAGTGAAATAGAACTATCCCCTAGGAGTGACATCACTCGGTCTAAAACGTCCAAGTGAGCTACCTGGGCACGCAATGGCTAGAACCAAACCAGGAAGGCCTGCTCCACTTCCGACATCAACGAGATTAATGTTTTCGCATGAAGCTTCACCACGTGAGAGATATGAACTCCGAATCGGAGGTATGATCGCAAGAGAATCCTCAATGTGCCTTTCCATAACCTCACTTGCCTCCCTAACCGCAGTAAGATTCATCTTCTGAAAATTATAAAGGAAAAACAAGACTTTTTAGTTACGATTTACATTTATATATATATATATAGGCGAGAAAGTTACCTGGTTCCAGATTAGGATAGCGTCGACGTAGAGATGAATCTGCTCTTTTTGGCGCGGAGTTAGGGTTTCAAAATGAGAAGTTTTGAGGACTGACGATGTGGTTAAATGTTTTCTGTTGATTTTGGACGTTGCAGGTTTTGAGGACTGAAACTGTTTGACGAAATTCCCGAGAGAGATCGAATACGAGACACCAAAGACTATGCCACGGCAAGCCAGCATCTTCGCGTCGCGCGCTTGTAGACTTTTAACTGCTGAGGAAATGAAAGTTTAGTAACTTATAAAGCCTACAAATTTGTCAAGAGCCTATACCTTTGAAATTCTAGAGTATGTCGGAGAACATTCCCTGTCTAGCATTCCTCTAGTACTTCTTTATTAAAACTACAAATTACATAGTTTTACGCTCTGTTTCTGAGTTTTGAATAGAAAAGAAAAGAATAGAAAACTTAAATTAGAACAGAAAAGAAAAGAATAGAAAACTTAAAGTTTTCCTTTGTGTTGTTTCTGAGTTTTTAATGGAAAAGGATAGAAAATTTAAAATTGAGGACATGAGTTGTAATTTAAAATTTATTATATTAAAAGTTGAGGCTAATATGGGAATTATAAAAATATTACTTATTCTAATTTCTTTTCCGTCCAAATCATGCCAATTTTGGACAGAAAACTTCGGCATGAAAAGTGGCCAAGTTTTCTATCCATTTCTTTTCTTTTCCGTTTATTAAAAAACTCAGAAACATAAGAATTGGAAAGAAAACTTAAATTTTCCGTCCAATTCTTTTCTTTTCTGTCCATTTTAAAACTCAGAAACAGAGCGTTAGAGATTTTTAAAAGTGAGTGATCCCACTTATTTTTCTTTTATTTACAAAAATGTCCCTCGCGATCCCACTTGTTTTTAAAAAAAAACTCCAAAACGACATAGTTTTAATAAAAGAGTGCTATTTAAGGAGGGAGTGTTATTTAAAGAGGAATGCTCTTATCCTTCCTCTCTATACTAATCTTGATCCTTCCTCTCTATACTAAACCATAATTAATTCACAATTTGGTTCGTCCTTTTTTTTTCTCTTTTTTTTTGGCATTTGACTTTTGTCCTACTATTTTTGATTCTGACCTTTGACTTTTTTTTATATTAATGTCAATTTTTATTATTTATCAATCCAAATCAAAAATTAAAAATTAATATAATAACTAGATACAAATTCGCACGTTACGGTGAGATTATTCATTTTGTTAATAATAAATTTATACGTACAATTAATAAATTAAAATATAATAAGAAGATGGTAGATTGGTGTGCAATGATCAAATTTTGGTAGCATATGTTATATAGAGTTGGATAAAAGTTTTGTGCGCAAATACATTTCTAAGTATATAATTAATCTGATCATCGAATCCCAGGATATTATATAACAGTTGTATGTGTGTGTGTGTGTGTGTGTGTAATATATATATATATTATATATATATATATATATATTAATTTCTTGATAAAAAATATTTAAAATGTAACCAATAGGATTAAAAATGGGTACCTCTTTTATTATAAAGCACTAACAAATATTTAGAAAGTGTAATGCACAATGTCATCAAGTTGTTATATTGATATGATTGTTAATGACATATTTGAAGTCTGTTACACATTACACAAACCTCACCAAGCCTCAAATATATGACACAAGTACTTGATGCATTTTGAAAAGTTCATGTCTTATATACGCTTACTTGTACCAGAATCCTAACATCCAAACGAAAGAGGAAACAACGAAAGAATTTTCCAGTTTCGGTCCTCAGACCTGAAGAAAAATCATATGTTACATGCGGAAACTGAAAAGTACGAGCATTAATAATTATATTGGATCTTCATGTCAAACAAACAACATGTCCAAAAACATATCAGCATAGCACCGTGTCACACATAACACAATGTTATAGTTAAAAAACGAATGCATTGCCTCATTATTGTCTCCATATAACTCATTCGCACTTTTAAACAGTATTTAAAATTGTAGGACGCAAAGTTGTGTTGTGATAAGCATAATAAAATTCATGATGCACCTGAAATAATGCAAGAATCATAATAACAAAAATTTAACTCTGCCAAGAACTGCATACACCAAATTCATTGCCACATTACCATTGAACCATAGGTACCAGGATTATTACAATTAAGCTTCTTCCAATTTAGGTTTTCAATCCAGTTATGTTTATTGAATGTGCAATATATCCACACAATTATACCTTTCCAGAACTTGATTTTTACAAACTGTAAAATAATTATAATGTTATTTTGGTTTTCTGTTTCATTAAAGGAACAAATCTAGTTTGCAAAGTCATCCCACAAAGTGCAACTCAATACATTATGATAGTAAGAAAAATACAATGTAAGATTAATTTAAATGAACATATTTATTAATAAAAGTAGTGTAAATACAGTTTAAAACGTTACCTGATAACAGTTAATTCAATATTAACTCTCTTGCTCTGTTTACCATTGTTTGTGTTGACTTCTAAACTCCCTATCGCAGTTAGTTGTTCAATAACATCTAGTTACACGCAACAAAATCATGTAGGTAAATAAAAAACTCAATATATAAAAACTTGAAGGGATAATTATTGTTAAACATACCAACTAAGTATGAATCATTTACCGGTGTTGATAATATTTGATCGTACGGAGTGAATTTAAATCCATATGTATGAATGAGAGTCTCATCTAACTTTAACAGTGAGGTGGAATACAAAAAATTAATCTTGTATGGATGTTAAGTAGCTCTAAAAGAACCACCGTTCTGACTGACAACGAAATTGGTGATTATAAAAACTTTTTATTCTTTGACTGTTATTTGAAATTTAGTAAAGCGTGACTTCTAATACTCGCTTGTATTTTGTCGTCCTATAAAAGTATAATATGTATAGGGTAAGATGTTGTAATTTAAGATGCTGTAATTTTAAAATGTTGTAATTTGGAGTTGCACATATATATACACCCCTTTTCATCCAACAATACCATTTCGATGTTGTTATGTAGTCTCATTTGTTAAAGCTTGGCATATTTCAGAGTCGAGTTAGTCGTCATCTAAATAATGGGATAGGTAAAGTATAAGATACATGTTAGCAGAAAATAATAAGATGGAGATAATTGTTTGTAGCATGAGTTGTTGCGTAATAGTTGGTATGTATTTATAAAGAGAAAATTAGGTTAAATAACGAAGAGTAATGATAATAACTCAATAATGATAATATCATAAAGTAATGATTTTAGGAGATAATAATTAAATTATAAAGGAAAATATCATAACAGTTGACATTACAAAATCAGTTTAGATTTGTAGTGAATTAGTGAATTATAAATTTAAAAAATTAATTTGGGATTAAAAAGGTGGTGATTTTAGGAGATAATAATTAAATTAATAATGATAATATTATAACAGTTAACATTATCAGAACCGTGTAGATTTGTAGTGATTCAGGAGATTATAAAATCAAAATATTAATGTGGGATTAAAAAGTAGTGATTTTAAGTGATAAAAATTAAGTAACGATAATATATAAAAACCGTTTAGATTGAAAAAAATAGTGATTAAGGGGATTATAAAATTAACATAGTAAGTTGTGATTGATATTATTTGTTATTCTAATTTTGTTTTAAATGTTTTAAATTGTATAATATTATGTTGTAATATAATTATAAATGGTACAATATTATGTTGTAATATAATTAAATTAGTATTGATAATATCCGCACAGTTTAGATATGTAGTGATTTTGTTATATACGTGTATTATAATATTATACCATACATGTATGATATAATGTATGGTATAATTATAAATGATATAATATTAGAAAAGTAGTGATTTTAGGATATAATAATTATGTTTTAACATAATTAAATTAGTAACAGTTTAGAAAAGTAGTGAATTTTGGGGGTTATAAAATAAACATATTAGTGTAGGATAATATATATATATTTATATATGTGTGTGTGTGTGTGACGCCCCCAAAATAGGTCCACACGACCCATTCTGAGTCGCCAGATATCATACTATAAAAAATCAAATACAAACTTCATTTATATAACTGTTGAACTGTCGTGAAGAATACGACCACAGTTAAACTGTGAGTTTTAATACAAATATATGTAACTCTCATGGTGCCTCGACCACAACCTTACAATGATACTTTGCATAAAAGTACAGTCAAAAATTATTTTAGAAATTAAAATCTTTGGGAAGTGCTCAAGAAAATCTTCGTACATGAGAGGCCATGCGTCTAGGTTATGATAGATATCATATGTCCACAGAATTATCCTTGGTTGACCCAATAGACCCAAAAAAAAAACGAGAAGATTACTATCATCTTCTTTCCAATGGTGAGTTTTCTCTTGACATATAATTATCTCCGTTGTCTCCAAGTGAAAATTATATTTCAAATAAACTCCAAGATTATATAGGTAGTGCTCGTAGATATACTCAGCAAGTGGATGTATACAATCCTGCCTTATGATAACACGAGATTGTATGTCATTAGACATCTTGTATGATAGTGGCAAAACACCCTTTCAAAGTTGGTTCACCTCACCCTATTCGATTCACCAAAATTAA
>CM029013.1:31030163-31136510 GCA_016801055.1 Panax notoginseng | reverse complement strand
AACCACACAAAAAATTAAATATATTGGAAAGCTATAAAAGGGAGATGACAAAAGAGAACGAACATTTCTGTACAAAATATATTTAAATGTCTTTATGTAGTACCTAGTTAAGTATAACTTAGAAAAAGTAAAAAAAATATTGTACTTCAAATATACTTAATTAGGTTAAATTGTACTTAAAATATACTTATATAGCAACTATTTAAGTATAACTAAAAAATACAAAAAAAATGTACTTAATATATAATTAGTTAACTAAATTGTCCTTAAATTATAATTATATTGTATCTATATAGTACCTAATTAAGTATAACTTGAAAAAAATTGTACTTAAAATATACTTAGCTAAGTTAAATTGTACTTAAATTTTACAAAACATGTGTGCTCAATAGAACATGTGTGCCCAACCATTTGAACTAAGACAAACATCAATATCAACTTTAGAATTGATTAAACGTATCTACGAGATATTTGTTTTATCATTCGGACAATGTTATATGCACTAAATAGTATTTTTTATGAACTTTATGGATTTATCTTGATGTTCTTATTATTTGGAATTTTTTTCATAATTTTTTTTAAACTTTTTTTGAAGCTCCTAACTAGTTAACGGCGCGTATCACCCGAAATCCGAAACATAAGTCGCTACCCGCTATCTGATTGAACTGAACCTGCTACAACTGACTGCTATGTTCAGTATTAAGATTTAACTTTTGAAACAAGGTAATTTCCCCCAAAAAGAAAAACTAAAAAAAATTAGGACCATTTGTAATAACATTGAACGAATTAGAAGCAATGTTGATAATCAACATTGTTACTCCCAAAAAAATAAAATTGTAAATAACTAAAGATAGGATATTCATGCTAATTCATTCAATAACATCAATCGATCGATGAGAAAAAGACATTAAGTCATCAACTTGGTCTTCACTTGACCATATTGTTTCACCCATTTCTTTAAAAAGTCAATAAAGCATGTCTACTATTAAAACAAAACAAAACAAAACAAAAACAATACTCAATCGAAGCCTTAACAAATATTGCAAGACAGGAAAAGAAGAAAGATTACCAATTGTATATATGGCTACTCCTTCCATATTCTGAACAAAGAAGCAAGTCCAATTATCAGGGGCCATTTCAAAATTAAAAACAAAACAGCTGCATGAATATCTATTCAAAATTTATATCCAATCGAAAAAATTCTTTAGACACGCGCACCTTTCAGTTGTTGCTTAATAAATGCTTTTCCAATTTCAATGAACAGAGGATCAGTTGCATCAAGAAGATAAGTGCAGCACCATCTAGGGTCACTCCCAACAGTAAACCTTAAGAAGGATTAAAAAATAATGATTTCACTTAAATGCAACAGGAGTAAATCATCCAAAACAGAGTTCAATGGATGAGCATCCATTGCTCCAAAAATCGTCAAAATTTTCTAAAAGTTGAGTGTGGGCAGGTTAGTGATAAATAGAGTTCGAAATTTCCCGGAAAGTATACCTTAGAAAAACACAGCGACTTAGTTATGGAGATTTGCTGCCCCGAATACTGAAGGGGAAAATACTTCACCAACTAGTTTGGGTAGTGTTAGGATGGGGATGGAAGTATGAAAAGGGGAAACATTTGAGTAACAAATATTGCTAAATCTTATTTTATTTAAAATTTCAAGAAACTTCTCTAACGGGCCTTAAAATAAAATATCAAGACCCACTAATTCTTTTGTCCTATCTCAATAACTCAAGTTAAAAACAAATTTTTAGCGGACATCATAAAAATAAATACTTGACCAGAATAATATAACTATATGCCATGCTTCAAAAACTTCTGTAAATTTCTTCAATCCACTGCACAAATTACGTTCCATCAAGTATGGCATACTAAGATATAAGATGAAAAGGCTTAGACAACTAATTTATTGGAGCAAACGATTACTTCAGATGAGTTCAATAAAAAAAATTCATATATTTTTCTCTGAATTTATATTTGGATCTTGATCTGGTGATCAAAACATTTGAAATAAAAAAATAAGATTTTAACAAATCTGGTATTTGTAATCTACTGAAACGGTATTGGATAGAGATTGTGACTGAAGTCCTGCTTCAGCTTCTCAAAACATAAACACTGGAATGTACTCAACTCGAATAAGATAAACAAGAACTAAATAAATCTAGCTCTCCCTATATATATATATATATATATATATATATATATATATATATATATATTCAGCAGCTGCATCAGATGAATATTAGCATATGACAGGACTTACCAATTTCCTAAACGTGATATCTTTGCAGATGGAAATACACTTTTCAATACTGCAGGAACATTTCCAGAAAAGGCTGGAAGCACTGGAACACGTAAATATTATTAGGAGCGAGAACACATATTAATTGGCAACATTTCATTCAATTTTTTTCTAAGATAGAAAGACAAGATTTTATTGATGAAGAGGAAAAAAATACATGTGGAGGACAAGAAGCCCTCTCAAAAGAAAGCAAAGAAAGCTAGATGCAAAAAATCCGGGAATTCATGAAATACCACCCTCCAATCCCTATGAAGGTCTAACAAAGACACTCCTCAAAAAGCTTCAAATACATGACCCAAATAGAAGCAAAAAAAAAGACATTATATCCCAAACTAAAACAACATCCGTTGTCCGACCAAAAAAATCCTAATATTCCTTTGATCCAAAATCCCTACGGAATAATAAAACAAGGACATATCCACATAATCCTCCTACCCTTTCCAACACCACCCAGAATATGTGCAGGTGAAAATCTTCAACCAAAAATGGAAAAACCTAACATTCACCCAACACAGCCAAAAAAAATTCACAACCACCGCCAAGCCATCAAACAATAAATGAACATATGTGGTCTCAGCACTCTTTTGCATATACATAGCACACATCTAGAGATTAAGATTTGCAATGCTTGCACTTCTGATGCATGTCGCTAGAAAGACCACATAAAAGCATTAATTTTTGAAGGAACATTTTCATCAAAATATAAAAAGGCAGAGGAAATTGAAGAACTGAAAGCCAAGTACATAAATAAAAGAAATTTCTCTATCTTACTCTCATTTAAATTGCGAATAATGGAAATTCTACAAAAAATGTGTCCAAATATACAGTAATGAGAGAATTGTACCCAGATGTAATAAAGATGAGGGAAAGCTAAAGACAGAGGAGCAAACCCAAATATCCTCCCAAAAACAAATACACAAACTATTAGCCTATCACCTACTCGAAACCAAACAAGGAATTAAAAGGAAGTGTATCTTTTGTGCAATGTCAATGCACATAGTAAATATCCTTGTTCATTTTAAGTGGAATACATGCTCTTCTTATTTACATTCTAAGGCTGTAAAACGTTGGTTTAATTCATTTAAATTTCGTTGTTTATGGCATCAAACAAACAAATTAAGTTTTTTTTGTTTAGTATGGTGCAAACAGTAGCTAACTTAGACTGATTTTAGTAATTATTATGGAAAAAAAAAGTCAAGGTAGACTACAATGCTACATAGAAAACTATTAGAGTATATTATTGTTATTGGAGTATATTATTATTAGAACTTGGTCACCAAGTATGCTTGGTGCCCACACATACTTGACCACTACTCAACTAGTAGCATATAAGGTTTTAATACTCTTTGTAATAATATAACAACAATATTTCATACATCTATTTTATTTGTAACAAAAACAAATGGGCTTTCCCAAAATCTCAAAATATGAAGATATTTGGGATCAAGATTTGATGCAGTCTAAGATCATAACCTCTCCTAAATGTGATGTTGCGACTTAGTTGAGAAGTTAGAACTACAAAATACAATATCTTTCAGTAATGTAGCTATATAAGACTACATATAAATAATGTCAGATGCATCTTTGCTTTTTAACCATCTAAGTTCAGGTCCTTGCATAATGGTAGATTTTACATGGGAATCAAAGTTGCTAATCAATAAAGAAACTATCTTTGCGATAACTATCTTTGCGATAAATAATGTCCTTGCATAATGGTAGATTTTACATGGGAATCAAAGTTGCTAATCAATAAAGAAACTATCTTTGCGATAAATGGTACCTGGAGTCATCCCGAGTTCATACATTCTAGCAAGAATTTTCTTTTGCATTATAAGCTGCTGATCCAACCAGCTTTGTGGAAGTGGACCACCCCATCTACAGATGAAATGTAGTGTTCAAATGTAAAAACAGAAGAAAGATCTGTAGAACTACTCAGCCAGAAAAGAGACAGTTTGCTATCAGATACAGTCCTCCACTTGATATTCAAGTTAGTTTAATTAAGCATTTAAGCTCAGAAGCAACGTTCAAAAATAAATATAAATCCAGTTTGCGTGAAGTTTAATAGACATCTTATACTTTGTGGTACAGCCAGAAGTTTTATACGAATTGTAACTTCATATATGAAAATTTTGTTTGGACCTCTAAATGTTATGAAGGAGACAATGACTTCCCTGTGAAATTATTTCAAGAGTGAGATTGAAAACAAAAATGAAAAACATAGTCAGCGGAGCATGTTTGGTGCATCACAGATGAGTCTCTCTAATGGAGCAACTAGAACAAATTGAGTTTTGAAATAAGCATTAAACAGTAGTGGTTTGAGTTTGGAAAAATGAGGAATCGATAAGTCTCTTTAAAGAAGGAGAACAAAATTGAGCATCTCCCAAATTCCCAATACACGGGTCTAAAAGTATTAGATTAAAAGAAATAGCAAACTACAAAGCTTGATTCAAAGTTTCAAGAGGAAGCATTCTTCCTAAAATTTGCCAGATATATTGCTCCTTATAATTTCTATTTCAGCACCTCTAAGATCATATATACATCAGTCATAGGTAACATATATGGTGAGGAAAAATTGAAGGGAGAAGAATTGGGGATTGGAAGTTTGCAGGGATCTTAATTGGCATTAAAAATCACACGCAAAATAATACTATAGACCACAAAGATGTATAGAGAGGTTGTTCCCTTTTACAGGGAAAGGGCTGTTTGGGCAGTATTGGTGAGGGAATATGTGCTTTCTTGCACCGTTAAAGGTGTTTTAATGCAATTTTATTACCTACAACTTAGATTATATAGAACCTATATATAAGATTACTATATTACTCAAATCAAAAAAGTATGCGATTATACTAAGAAAAAACCTCAAAGTCTACAAGCTCACCTGTGTAAGTTTCCCATACGTGACCATGCAAGGAAAGCTGGCCCTCCAAAGAAATTGTTCAAATCAGAACTGCTAATATTGAAATTCTGCCAAAGGATGAACAAGTAAAGCTTCAGTTACTATTATTATCTGCACTAAAGCACCAAGTAAAAAAATTTCAAACTGGAACAGAAATCAAATTTTGAAATAAAGTGTATGAAATCATCATAAAGACATTGACATATTTTTAACCTATAGTTTAAAAATAAAAATTTCCTTCATCCTTATTATTGACGTGTATTATTTAAATATATCAATATTAGTTGAAAGTTTTTAACATAAACCTTGTGACTAAAGAACTTTCACAGATTTAATGAACAGAATTTCAGCTAATATGACACTGAAATTTGTATACTGCTTGTATACGGGTCTCCCCCTCTAGCGGTCTTCCTTAAGCCATAATACGTATCAAAAAAAAAAGAGGAAGTCAGCACATCACAAGAAACTGAGATATAGTGCCTATGGATTCGTACAAAAATTCAAGGATTAATTCAGGTTATATAAAAACTAAAAAGTCCTATATATCCAGAATGATGAAAGGATAATGGGTTGTGACAAAAAATGTACAATGATATATGCATCAATAGAATTATGTCTCTTAATTATGTTGTCACGCATAAATATTTAATCCAAGTGTTTGAATTGAGTGTGTTTAGTTAACTTGCATGATTTTGGACCTTCTGGTTCTTTCTTTTCTTTCAATTATGCGCACCTAATAACTTGTAGTTGAAATGTAATAGTAACACCTTATTTCCCACATTTTTTTTGTAAGTAACTTATTTACCACATACGCTTACGAAAGATGTAAATGTTTAGTTTATGTGACTTATATACATATAGATTTTCTACAGGAATTATATTTCTCTTTGTCTTTATAGCATGATATAACTAACAAATAATATTTTAAAAAAGAGTAGCTTGTAACAGTATGATGTCTGTGTCAGGCCCAGCTAGGATCCTGACCAGAAATAGAGATAGAAACAGAGATATAGAGTGATATATAGAGAGAAATTGGGATGACGAATAGAAATCTCAATGTTCTTCACTGAGATCGTGAGGGAGAAAAAAGATTAAAAAAAATAAGGAGAAAACTTAAACAAATTTCTCTTCATTTCATTCATTCACTTAATTCATAATGCTTGAAGGTTACTCCTCCTTTTACTACTATTTATAGTAAAGTGATGTTGAAAAGTAAAAACTCCTATTCTTCACTCACATATAACTAATTTCATGTGCACACAATACTTGCACACAAAAAGTACTACTACTAGAATATACTAATTATTCTCTTGTTCTCAGTTTACCCTTTCCTGACGTCGGAGACTAGGAATCTAAGATGCAGAGATGTAAAGCAGAGAAAAACTGAAAAGAAAATATAGACCTGAAAAACTTTTTGCCAAATAGCCTCTTGCCCAGTGAATGCTAACGGCAAATTAATACCCTGGAAAGCCATCCAATCTATCTCCTTTTCCCATCTTCCCCAGTCCCACCAAGCAAATGAATCTTCCAGAAGTTAAGAATGAAGGACTAAGATTATATAACTTGAAATACAAAGCCACATGCCTAAAGCCACTAAAGTTTAGCTTGTGACAGTAGTAACATTGATATTTGAGCTTACAGCTAGATGTAACCGCGTTCTGGTAATAGTTCCAAGGGACGGGTCTCCGTATCAATATTCCACCATCCTGAATGCGTGGGAGAGAACCTGAATCAGGTACTGAAGCTAGTTGAACACCGCCAGTTTTATCCCATGATACATGTGCTTCACACCAATACTTCAAGTACCAATGCAAACCAGCCAAAAGCTCCACTCCAGTGAACCCTTTAATTCTAGTTAAAATAAAATTAAAAGGTTCACGTGTTAACAAAGTGTCGGAGGATTATTTTGTAACTTAGCAATGATACATAATATCCCTTTTTGTAAGAAAACAAAAAATAATGTAGCAAACATAATAACACTTGAGCCTGGCCAAATTCACTAAGAGTGAATACTAAACAAAGGTCCAATACTCAGTTTAACAACTCCACCTTGCCGATAATACCACCAAACACCCAAAAGAGACAAACATGTGAAATTTTCTGTCGCTTCAAGTATAAAGTAAAAATACAATTCAAACTGAATTCTCAAGTTTGTATGAAGCAATAAAATTCATATGAAACATACAACTAGCAAGTGATTGAGACCTACCAAAAACAAGGCTCAAGAAACCATGGATGCTAATATTTTTTTATTAAAAAAAATTACTACCAAAGCTGCTAATGGAACCTACTGTTACCTCTTAAAATTTGAGATAGCAATATAATGAACATAGAAACTGTACATACAATATTTCAGGAGTGCCACGTTTACTGAAAGAAGGATGATTGCTTATAGAGAAGCAAGATTCTCCACCACAGCGTTCCTACAAACAAATATTGAAACTATAAGAGCCTTTCTTCAATTTCAAAAAATATGAAGTTAGAATAAGTTGACCACCAAGTATTAGAAACACCAATATTTAACTTCCTACAGCACTGCAGCCTAATACAAAATAAAATTTCAACAAAGACTGTTGGACCAAAAAAATTGAGAAAAGTTAACTAAACATGGAAGACATTAACCTTATGATTATTTACATAATTCTTAGACTTTTACCCATATAGAATACATCAATGCTAAACCCCATGCGCACCTGGCCTTCATATAACTACATCAACTGGCTCAATCTTTTGTTGCTCACAAAAGCTAAAGTTGTAGCAAGTAATGGTTCATACATTGTAGAATGTTATGTCAAATTAAATTAGTTTGATTCACTCTAACAGCATTTGTAGTTCAATTTTCAAAATACAGTAAAACCTCTATTTAATAATATAGTCTACATAGGAATAACCTCCGTATAGTAATAAAAAAATTTGGTCCCAACTTGGGCTAGTTATAAATAGGAATAAACTCCATATTGTAATAAGTTATAATTTTTTTAGGTCCCTTCTAAAGAAATTTGCCTCCATATAGTAATAATTATCTACATATTGCAAAAAATATATGCTATGTTTCATTAAAGGTTTATAGAATTTATATTGAGAGAAAAATATTAAAGAAAATACAAGATTTTAAACTTTTGAGGTGACTTTGCATATTCCTAACACTACATACATATATGTACAATTTTTTGAAATTATGTCCATCTCTTTTATCAATGTGTATACCTTCAATTTGTACATGCTATGTAGTGCATGCTTTATCTCTACACCAAAACTAAGTCAAATAATAATTTTTATAACTACACCTCTATTTAGTTATAACCTCTCTTTAGGAATAAAATTAATTTGGTCCCAACACAATGACTAAATAGATGTTTTACTGTAGATCGAAATTACAAATGAAAAAAAAAAATCATGGCCTAACATATTTAAAAGCCAAAAAGCTCAACAGGGAGAAACAAAGAAGCAAATACCAAATACAAAATATGATTTAAAATCAATTAGGCTATAAAAAACAAGTACAGTGCTGATCAAACTAGGGCTAATAAACCACTAAACCAAAGAGTTCCACAAGTCAACATATATATACATATATATATATATATATATATATAATAAATGAGATAGAGAGGGAGATAGAGAACCTTAGAGATGATCTGAAAATCGAAGCTGGAGGAGTGAGAAGGAAAGAGACGATTGAGGACGGCACGAGCGGCGGCAAGTTGAACAGTAGGGGGAGCTCTCTCACTGTCCTGAATTTCAAGAAGGTGCGAAATATGGTTGACTCCGATGGTTGATGAGTGTGCCACCGCCAAAAACACAGACAAGAAACAGCTGAGGATCAACAATGAGATGGCAGGAAAGGAGGAAGAAGAGGCCATATATATTAATGTAATTGGTAATAATAATAATAATAATAAGAAGAAGAAGAAGAAGAGTATTCATTATAGCCATCGGGGAGATGGGGATATAGAAACAGAAAAATAAGATTCTGAGAGTAGGAGAGAAAGTGACAAAAATTCAGCCGGCGAAGAGTAGAGAGAAAGTGAGTTGAAGTCCGTTTGGTTTTTTTCACTATTCTATATAATTTTTGAATAACGACGAGATTTCAACTACCTACTCCCTCTTCGAACAAGACCCGGGGACATGAACACAAGTTTCCTAAGGTAAAGTAAAACATAATGTCTTTTATCTTCTTTAAATTAAAAATTTATCATTAATATTTTATAACGAAGGTGCTGTTTATTTACATTTGATTGTCTCTTAATGGATTGCCTCTTATTCACTAAGAGGTATGATATTGTTTATTTTGTTTTTTGTTACCTCTGAATACCTCTTAATCGGTAAGACAGAAAATAAAATCTTAATAATTAAGAGGTACCTCTTAATGAAATTTTTTTGATAATTTTTTTTTATATAAATATATTCAACAATATTATGCACTCATTTTTATTAAATTGAATATTTAAAATTATTAAATAAAATTTTATCCTTTAAAATTATCAAACATTTTTTTAGATTCAGACCTCATAACCATTCAGATGATCTAATTTATTAAGACATCATAATCATTCAGATCTTAATTCCCAAATTTATCGAACACAACCTAAATACTAAAATGTTAACTTTCACCGTCTGTCTTTATTATTTTTTTAAAAACATGTATCACGCCCGTCAAAACAATAATTTTTAAGCAGAATAATACTACTACCTTATTAAATTGATGTTCTTATGTATATGTTTTTTCAATTTCACATGTCATTTATTCTTTAAAATACGTGGAATTCACATGCGTAAAGTATCAAAAAATTATTTCCAAAATATTATTTCTTATAAATTACTCCCTCCGTCCCAAATTAATTATTCAATTTTGACATTTTTAAATCAAATTGACTATTTTTAAAATTAATAATTAAACATATATAATTATATTTCTAAAATTATAAAAATTAAGATTAATAATAAATTGTATATATTTTCTTTTAGTTATAATCTCTTCACCTATATTTTAACAAAAATAATAAAAAAATTATTTTTAAAAATGATCAAATTGACTTTAAAAAATCAAAACTGAACAATTAATTTGAAACGAAAGAAATATAAGAGAAGAAAATAAAAGAATGGATGTTTTAGATTATTTTATTTAAAAAATGATATATATGTATCACGTAAAAGTAAATGTGAAAAGATAAAAACAATTAAAACAGGACACCCTTATTTCATGTATAGACATACATCACAATTATAATTGATAGGGGTGAACATTCGGTTAATAACCGTATCGAACCAAAATTTCTGTTATAACCGAAACTCGAAAATGCCATATTTTAAGTACCCGAACAAATAACCAAATTTTGTACTAACGATTCGGTTAGTCGGTTAATAACCGAATTTAAAATATTTAGCAGCAGTAGCAGCACAGTTCAGTTCCTACAATCCATAAACATAATCCATAAACAACAACAACACAGTTCCTACAATCCATAAACATAATCCATAAACAACAATGATGGAAAACTTAATTTGGCTAGCCCAAAATGCTTGAAGCTGCTGACTGCTGTTGCCCATTTGCTGCTGCTGCTGGTGGCCTGCTGCTGAGTTCCTACAATTACCATTTGCTGCCCATATGCAAATCGTTTAAAATACTTCTTGACATCATCTGAAAATTTCAAACAAATTACATTAACAAATAACAACGAAACAAACAATAGTGAAATGTTAGTACTGGTTGCTAAAATGTTAGTTTCTTTACAACCCAAAATAATAGTGAATTTGAAGTCTCAAGGATATTCTGGTAATAAATAAGCTTGTTTCTAATTGCAACGATATTCTGTGTTTCTATTCTTTTTTATTAGGTCGGTAATTTTGTTACAACACATTCATTATTTCATTAAATCTGGTAATAAATACCAGAGGAACACAGAATCAAAAAGGCTAAACGATTAATGTACAAATAAAATAGAAAACTATATGTGATGATACAATCATCACGTCGCTATTCAGCAACTACTGGAGTATCAACTTGTTCCTGAGAAACTAAGGAACAAAAACAGAGTATCAACTTTTTCCTAATTTCTTTTCAAAACCTCAGAAATTACACATGCACAGACACAATTACACAAAAATAAATACACTAAAAAGATGCACTAAAAAGCAATCGGTCTTCGAGAATTTAGTAAAGGTAAATAAAAAATTACCTTAACAAATGGAAAGCTGCCGCCGTCGCCGAGATCTGAGAGTTCGAGAGTTCGCGATGAAGGGCCGCCGGCACCGAGAGTTCGAGAGTTCGAGACTTGAGGCTTGAGAGATCTCAGATCTGAGACTCTGAGACTGAGAGTTCGAGAAGACGACGAGACAGTCGAGACTTGAGACTTGAGATGAGAGAGATCAGAGATCTGATCTGAGAGACAGAGAGAGTACTGAGGTCTGAGAGTTCGAGTCTAAGGACTTGCCCATGGAACAGAGAGACTGAGACTTGGAGTTTCCGAGTTGGAGACTTGAGTCTTCGAGAACGACGAGAAGGACTGAGCAGAGAGCAGTAGTCTAAATTAAATGGGCTAAATTAGTAATGATTAACGAGTATTGAATGGCCGGCTGAGTCTGCTGAGAATTTAGTGAAGTGTTGTTAGTAAAATCCGTACAAATTAATCGAAAATTATAAAAAAATTCGGATATAATTAAAATATTGAAAATAATTGAATTATCAAAAAAATTTGATTAAATTATTTTGATTTGATTCGGTAATTCGGTTATACCATTTTTTTGTTCAATCTTAATAATTGAACTAAATTTTTTGGAATATATAACAAAAACTCATTTTATTTTTTTGATGTATGAAAAACTTAAAAATCGCCCGAAGAAAAGTTGGGTCATCGTAGTCGTATGTATAGATACAGGCCCTTTGTTTAATAAGCCAGAGCCCACAACAGGCATAATTGGACGGAATGGAGCCCAATTATAAGTTGTATGATGGAATTATTTATAGGGTACAAAACAATCATGCAATAAATAAATAAATGAAAACATGAATTTCTCAATGGAGTTGTCCTTTATTATATATATATATATATATATATATATATATATATATATATATATATATGTTGGGCCATAATACTTTTTCTACTGGGCCAGGCCGAATGGGCCTGTCTTTTGGACTATGTCACCTTTATCACATTGGGTCAAACAACTTGAGCCTCGCTACTTGACTATAATATTGGGCTCAGTCATTGGATCGGCCCACTATGTGAGTTGTCACTTATCCTATCTTTGACCGGTAATCATCACAAAAGTAGTAGTTGACTGTTATGTCTGCCACCTTTCTGCATGACATTAATGAGGATGGGACTCCGATTGCCGGCGGGAGGTAACAGTGGTAGCAGGTAGGAAAATAAGCTGTACACTTTCGGCTGAGATGACCGGGGTGGAGAGGAGGTGTCAGGAGATAGTGGATGACACAGTGAACCGGGTCTGGGGAACGTATGGGGCAAGGATCACAAAAGAAAAAGAGGTAACAAAACACTACACACAACATTATCATTTCACACGCACTCAGACACTAGTCAATATTTTTCCTCCATTGTTAACCTTGTGATCGCCTGTACTGACTCTTACGCCGGAGCTATCCCCCGACGGTCAGGCCGTCAAGCTTTTGGTGTTGACTTGTTGAACTGTGCAGGATCATAGCGTCTTACGTGATTGGGACGTGGGAGAAGATCTTGGCGTTAACATTGGCGCTAGAAGGAGGGCCCAGTTCTAGTGTCCTGAATATTTTTCAATCACAAATCTTGTTCGTTTTACGTCGGTGTTCATGGGAAAGAGTAGGACACCTACACCTGAGGGGCAGCCGAGGGCTGCCAGTGAATCAGTACCGCGAGTATCTGTGAAGGACCGTTTAGGACCTGCACTAAGTGTTCACGCCAGCACGGCGTCCAAACGATCGCATGGAGATTCTCGTCCGAGAGTTGTGAGCAAAGCCAAGCGACAGCTAATTTTTACAGCGGAGAAAGGGTTCGGTCATGGCCGAAAACGAGTAGAAGGCACCTCGCCTAGAACTCGATACCGGGACGGCCAAGACGAAAAGGCTGCCCGCTTGGCTAAGATGGCAGATGAAGCTGATATTGCCATGGAGGCGCTTGTGAAACAACGACGGGATATAGCTGAACAGATGTCTCGAATGGCCGAGTTGAGGGACGAAGCTTCCAGGTATGTCCAGTCTGAAGAACGGGGGCATCGGAGCGGGGAGGAGCCTGCTCATTCCGAGCGTGAATATCAGGATCGACCTCGGGAAAGAAGAAGGTCCAGAAGCCCTACTCCTCAAAGATCGAAGAGGGCACATCACCCTGACGGTTATAAGGAGCTGGGTCGAAGCGAACGAAGAGGTCGATCCGAAGAACGTACTCCGGAGAATACTAAGGGGGCGCTCATTGTTGCGCATTCCCACCGCGGCAGCCGGGTACTGAGACGAAGCAGATCTAGAGGCCGTACACCTGAAAGTCCACCGAGGGCGCTCCGCTCTGTGGACCATCATCGTCATAAAAGCCCCTCGAAAGTGGGGGGTTCTATTGTAAAGCACCGGTCCACCCAAAAGAGGGAAGGGTCACCGGAAAAAGAAGCATCGTCCCAACCCGAGGGCGTGGAATATCTGGTGAAAGAGGTGAAGGAGCTTCGGAGGCAGCTTGCCGAAGTACAGGAAGTGAAAGATATTTCGGGAAAGAAGGCATCCCCTTTTTCCGCGGAGATTCTGAGAGAAAAGGCTGACCCCACCAAGAGATTGCCTCATATTGAAAGTTATGACGGATCGGGGGATCCTTACGACCACAGTCAGGCGTTCGACCGACTGATGGATTATTATGACTTTAGCGATGCTGCTAAGTGTCATACCTTTATCACGACCCTCCGAAAGGATGCCAGACAGTGGATGGGGACTTTGCCTTCAGATTCGATTTCATCCTGGGCAGATATTTGCAGTCAGTTCCACGCCCGCTTCGGGAGCAACAGAAGAAGAGGGAAACCAACTGGCTCATTGGCTCAGGTTCGGCAGTTCTCGAATGAGTCTTTGGGCCAATATGTGAAGCGATTCCGTGAAGCAGTCGGCCAAGTGACAGAGCTGAACGATCTACAAGCCGTGGGACTGTTTCAGAACGGATTAGATCTGGTCAAATCGGAAAAGTTGGTGAAGAAGTTGATGTTTCACCACCCGAAGAGTCTCGCAGAAGCCTTCGACAAAGCAGAAGGCTATATTGTGGTAGAAGAGGCCATGAATAGCCTCAAACGTCCTTCTTCAGAGCGACTTAAAGAGACAGATCGGGACAGAGCAGAGGGTGACCAGAGTAGAAATGAAGGAGATAGAGGCCGTCGCGACGGCAAATCAAAGAAATACAATAATAATTGGAGGCAGGGTGGAGAACGCTCGTCCGCTCCCGCTCAGAGGGTAAACAGGACGTATACGGCGCTCAACGCCGACAGGGCTGTTATCTTGGAGCAGATCAAGAATCAACCTATTTTCGAACCACCTCGAGATAACTTTAAGCCCGGGAAAGGGAATTCTCGTAAGTATTGTGACTATCATCAAGTCTCGGGTCACGATACGAACGACTGTGCTAGTCTGAAAGATTTTATCGAGAGAAAGGTGCATGACGGGGCTTTAGTTCATTATGTGGCCGCCCGAACGAACCAGCAGCAGAGTAGAGGACCTGTTCAGGCAGCCCAACCAGTTCAGCAAATGTTCCCCGCTCCCGAACCACCCGCAAGGCAAGTAATTGATGTCATCACTGGGGGTACTTCGGGTAAGCTTGTTGGGAAGAAGTGCCGAAGCTATCTGGATTCGGTCATGTCAGTGGCGGGTACCCTCCCGAAGCCCGATAGACCCTTCCCGGGTACTGTAATTTTCTTTACCGATGAGGATTACCCTTCGAAAACCATCGAACCACATGAGGGATCATTGGTCGTAACAGCACAAGTGGGTTCGGTGGACATGAAGCGCATGATGATCGACAACGGGTCTTCTGTGGATATCCTATATGCTCATGCTTATCAGAGGATGCATCTTGATAGGCAAAAGATGGAGATCGGACAGGAGGCCCCTTTATACGGCTTCAGCAACGATCCGGTCAAAGTGGCTGGAACCATTGAACTGCCGGTTATCTTCGGAACGGCCCCCCAACAGGTAGAAATCATTTGCAAATTTTACGTTGTGAATGTAGATTCTGCTTATAATGCTATTTTGGGGAGACCCGCTTTAATTGTTTTACAAGCTGTAACCTCTATCCCTCATTTCAAAATCAAATTTCCTACGGCTCATGGGGTTGGGGAGGTAAAAGGAGATCTGGATCTGGCCAGAAGGTGTTATAGAAATGCCGTAATCACTTCGGGAGTAGGAATGTCGAAGCAAAAACAGACCATGATAATAGAGATCGAACCCTTCACGGAAAGCAGCTCAGAACCGTTGGTCATGCCAGCCGAAGAAACAGACGAGATAGAGCTCGTCCCGGGCAAAGCGGACAAGACAGTGAAGATAGGTTCGGGCCTGCCGGAACCTCTCAGGAAGAACCTCATTGAACTCCTGCAGTGCTATGTTGGCATCTTCGCCTGGGAGCCTCAGGATATGCCGGGAGTGAGTAGGGATATTGCTGAGCATCAGCTAGAAGTGGACCCGTCGAAGAAGCCAGTTCGGCAAAAGAGAAGGATCTTCGCGCCCGAGCGCCAGAGAATCATCGATGAAGAGATTGCGAAGCTGCTAGCTGCTGACTTCATCTTCGAGATCGACTATCTGCAATGGATGGCAAACGTGGTACTGGTCCAGAAGCAGAACGGAAAATGGCGGGTCTGCATTGACTACACAGACCTGAATAAAGTTTGTCCGAAGGACTTCTATCCATTACCCCACATTGACCAGCTCATCGATGCAACTTCGGGGTATGTCTTGTTAAGCTTTATGGATGCATTCTCTGGCTATCATCAAATCTCCATGTGTGAAGAGGATATACCGAAGACGGCGTTCATTACGCATCGGTCGGTATATGCCTACAAGAAAATGACCTTCGGCCTCATCAACGCCGGGGCCACTTACCAGAGGATGATGAACTATGTCTTCAGGCGACAGTTGGGCAAGAATATGGAAGTATATGTGGATGACATGATTGTTAAGAGCATGCTGGTGCACAAACATTTGGATGACCTGGAGGAATGCTTTTAAACAGTCCGTCACCACAAATTGAGACTGAATCCTACCAAGTACACCTTCGGATTAAGGGCTGGTAAATTTCTGGGTTACCTGGTCAGTCAGAGGGGAATTGAAGCCAATCCAGAGAAGATTAAAGCGATCATGGACATGAAGACTCCTCAGTCGTTTAAAGACGTTCAGCGTCTGACTGGAAGGATTGCAGCTTTGAGGAGGTTTATGTCCAAATCGGCAGAAAGATGTTTGCCGTTTTTTGACACGTTGAAAGGGCCGAAGAATGCCAAGACGTTCCAATGGACTTCGGAATGTGAAGACGCCTTCCAGAGCATCAAGTCCTACTTATCTTCGGCACCTTTGTTGGTGAAGCCCGCTCCTGCTGAGCCTTTATATTTGTACTTAGCAGCTAGTTCGTTGGCAGTAGGAGCAGTCTTGGTGCGAGAGGTTGGGGGTAAGCAGCACCCGATTTATTATGTAAGCCACGTCCTTCGGGATGCCGAAACAAGGTACCCAAATATTGAAAAGTTTGCTTTTGCTTTAATAACTGCTAGTAGAAAGCTTAGGCAGTACTTTCAGGGTAGGTTGGTAATAGTATACACAGATCAGCCTTTGAAGAAAATTATGGGCAAACCTGAGGTATCGGGGAGATTAGCTGCATGGACGATGGAGTTGTCTTAGTTCTTCGTTGAATATCATCCCCGAACTGCCATCAAGGGGCAGGCCTTGGCTGATTTTGTAGTCGAGTGTTCGTTTTCTGAAGCTGATGAGGCTGTAGCAGAAGCTGGAGGATCTGACATCATAGTTGCGGCTCTTCGGCAGAAGCAGAGTTCGTGGACGCTGTATGCAGATGGGTCTTCTACCGCAGACGTCAGCGGAGCAGGGATTATTCTGACTAGTCCGGAGGGATTCAAGGTGCAACAGGCCATCAGATTTCAGTTTAAAGCAACGAACAACGAGGCAGAGTACGAGGCAGTGTTGGCGGGTTTGTGACTAGCTAAGAGTCTCGAACTGCAAAGAATAGTTATCTTCAGCGACTCTCAGTTAGTCGTTAAACAAGTCTCCGGGGAATACGAAGCCCGAGGTCATCGAATGGTCAAGTATTTGGCGGAATTGAAAGAACGGTTTCAGTATTTCCAGTTCTACGAATTCCAGGGGGTCGAACGTGATGGCAATTCCATTGCTGATGCACTCTCCAAATTAGCCACTACGGATGTTAACGTTTTTGATGGATCAGTCTACTTAGAAATTCTGCAACATCCTAGTGTTCATCATGAATCGGTAATGTTCGTTGATCGAACTAACTGTTGGTTGACCCCATACCTGGAATATCTGGCAGATGGAGTTCTACCTTCGGATCAGATGCTGGCCAAGAAAATCAAGTATAAGAGTGCTAATTTCGTTCTGATAGATGGGGATCTGTTCCGAAGAGCCTTCTCGTCTCCACTGCTAAAGTGTTTGACTCCGTCCGAAGCCGATTATGCTCTTCGGGAGGTTCACGAGGGCATCTGTGGTGACCATATGGCTTCTAAGTCGCTGGCATACAAAGTTCTTCGGCAAGGATACTACTGGCCAACGATCTTCAAGGAAGCAACTGAATACGTCAAGAAGTGCGAGAAATGCCAGCTCAACAGTCCGATCCCACATCAGCCACCAGAAGAGCTATACTCGATTCTATCTCCTATACCCTTCGCTGTCTGGGGGATTGATATACTGGGTCCGTTACCGAAAGCTAAAGGGCAGGTTAGTTTCGTCATCGTCGCTATTGATTATATGACCAAATGGGTCGAGGCGAAACCACTCCGGCTGATAACGGAACATGAGTGTCTGAAATTTATGAAAGAATCCGTAGTGTTTCACTTCGGGATCCCTCAAGTGGTGATATCAGACAACGGATGCCAGTTTGTGGGATCAAAATTTGAAGGATTTCTGAAGGAACTGGGAGTCCAGCACAGGAAGACTTCAGTGGCTCATCCGCAGTCAAATGGGCAGGTCGAGGTGACTAACAGAACACTTCTAAACGGGATCAAACGCAGATTGGATGAAGCCAAAGGAAGATGGCCGGAAGAGCTGCTCAGCGTATTATGGGCTTATCGGACGACTCCGAGGACTACAACGGGGGATTCACCTTTTAGACTGGCCTACGGTACTGATGCCTTGGTCCCAGTTGAAATTGGATCTCCAAGTCTTCGAGTTAGTCAGTTCAGAGAAATATACAACGATGAAGGACTGAAAGCCAACCTTGATTTACTTGAAGAAGTCAGGGAAACAGCCTTGGTCAAACTTGCAGCCTATCAACAAAGAGTGGCTAAGCATTATAACAAAGGGGTAAAGCTTCGCAGGTTCGAAGTAGGAGATTTCGTTCTCAGAGAAGCCGAAGCATCTACGCCTCAGAATGTGGGGAAGCTGATGCCGAATTGGGAAGGGCCATATGAAGTCATAGAAGTACCGAAGCCGGGGACTTATCGATTGAAGGCTCTGGACGGATCAGAAATCAAAAATACTTGGCATGCAGGCAGGCTTCGAAAATATTTTTAGTAGCTACATTGCCAGTACACCGGAAGTCTGTAAATGGTTTCAAGTCATCATCAATAAAAATTCCTTTCTTTTCAAGCAAATCTTGTCTTCACTGTTGTTAACGTCATCGGTGTAAGGAGGTTCGGGCGGACTCGCTGGCCATTCGATGGTAGCCTCATTGGCAGGTGGTCCTTATGGCTTCGTCAGGCCCTTCGTGGTAGGCGAACGTCATCGGTGTAAGGAGGTTCGGGCGGACTCGCTGGCCATTCGATGGTAGCCTCATTGGCAGGTGGTCCTTATGGCTTCGTCAGGCCCTTCGTGGTAGGCGAACGTCATCGAGGTAAGGAGGTTCGGGCGGACTCGCTGGCCATTCGATGGTAGCCTCATTGGCAGGTGGTCCTTATGGCTTCATCAGGCCCTTCGTGGTAGGCGAACGTCATCGAGGTAAGGAGGTTCGGGCGGACTCGCTGGCCATTCGATGGTAGCCTCATTGGCAGGTGGTCCTTATGGCTTCGTCAGGCCCTTCGTATACGATGGTAGCCACATCGGTAGGTGTTCCTTAGGACCTTGTCAGGCCCTTCGGGGTAGGCAAGTGTCGTCATTCACACTTCGTCAGGCCCCTCACGGCATCTACCTCACACTTTGGTAACGAATAAGTATCCCTTTACTTTGTTATTATTGCCTAAATTTTTCTAAGTGTTGAGTTCGGAATGCCACGTTCTTTAACTTCATCTTATCTGTTATACGACTTGCCTAGTTGTTAATTAACAGTTTAAGTTAAGTCCGCGAAAGAGCTTGCACATTCTTTTAAGATTGGATCGATATTGAAGTGTTGATAAACAGTAAATACACCGAAGTTATAAGGAATAATGTTGATATTTTATTTACATAATGCTGTTTATAAAATGATAGAAGCTTTACAAGAATCCTAACAGCTAAGGGAAAAGAGAATCATCTTCAGGGATCGGCTTCGTCTTCCGAAGAATCCAGGATGGTCGGGTCAACCTTGGCAGTGACAAGTCTTGCCTTGTCTTTGCTTCGGCATTCGTCGTATCCATCCGAGAACATCTGGATGATCTCCTCATTCAACTCGGCAGATTTCCGGTATTCTTGTTGAACTTCCCTCCGAAGATCTCCGGTTAGAGGAGGACCCAAATCTCTCAAAGCCCGAAGTTCACGGAGCTCCTCTTCGAGTTTTGCCCGCTCCTTCAGATGTCTCAAATCCCTGGCTTCAAGATCATGCACTTGTACCGCCAGACTCTTATTGGTCTTCACCATCGTCTCGTTCTTCCCAACAAGGACCTCGTTTCGATGAACCAGGTCTATGTTCGTAGTAACGGTCAGTTGGTGGGTGGCCTTGGCTGTCTCCAGTTTCTCTCTTAAATTATTTACATCCTTCTGGAGGCATTCATTATTAAAGAGAGTGGTACCGTGGGCCCTTCTCTCTCACTCCAGAGCCGACGCCAGAGTAGCCTTCTCTCGCCTAGCTGCATCTTCTTCGGCTTCGGATTCTTTGTATCGGGGAAGAAGCCTCCCGAAGACAGCATTGGCCTACAGACATTCAAAGATAACTAGTGAATTAGTAGAAGAAGCAGATGATTCCTAAATATTTTAATTAAATAAACTAACCTTAGCCTGATAGCTCATGCCTTCTTCGATCAAATCCCTAATCGAGCTGTTTCCGAACCGATGGTCATCAGTCTCCCGGACAAAGGATTCGAACAGCTGGAAAGGGAAGTTGGCATTAAACTCCGGCCATATGGTGGGAGAGGATGCGGCTTCTCGCCTAAAGGCGGAAGGAGAAGATCTTGCCGATGAGGGCACTGATGGTTCAGGGGGCGGTGGTGGCTGATCCTCGGAAGGTTGTTTCCTTTTACGAGACAGAAGTGGAGACTCGGTTGGGTTTTCGAGCTCGTCTTCGGAAACGTGAATCTCCACAGGAATAATGATAGGCGGATCGACTACAGGAGGAGGAACCCGAAGCTCATCAGCGGACAGAGGAGTCACCTTGGTCTTCCTCTTTTTAATCCGAAGAGCTTGCACTCGCTCGTTCGCCGGTATGTCAATCAAACTCACTGCAGAAGCTGATTGAGATCCTTGAGGATTTGACCGGACTTTCCGAACTGCCCTCTTCTTCTGTCGAGGTCGGCTAGGTTCCTCCGTAGGTTCTGATCCATGGAAGACTTCCGCGTCATGGGATTCCGAAGCCGGAAGTTCTTCCTGTGGGATGTCGGTGGGGGATGATGATGATTTTCCCGAAAGGAATTTATCCAATTCCCTTCGGTCGATCGATGTTAGTTTTATCAAAAATAGTTTATGGTCATATAAACGTGCTTGTTTGCTCAAGAGCCCGAAGCTCCACTCCTTCAGGGGAATCCTCTCGAGAATGCTCGCCATTTCTTTCACGCGCTCCTCTGGAATGTCCCCGAAGTCTGCAGAAATCCGCTCGGAAGTGGTCCATTCCGGGATAGACGGGATTTCAGGCCCCTTCACGAAAAACCATTCTCTGTGCCACCCCTTGTTGCTCGAAGGGGTATCCATCAAAGATCGCTTCTCGAACTTGGCGTTGGGCTTGGGGGACTGTTTGCTCAACACCTTGAAGCCCCGTTCCCGAGACTTCCCGGCCGAGAAGAGAGTGAAGAAGGAATCGACTGTTGGGGGTATCCCCAGCTCATAACAGAATGCTATGAAAGCCAAGATGTGGATGTACGAATTCGGGACCAGTTGGGCGAATCCCACTCCGATAAACCCCAGAAGGGTAACGAGGAAGGAGTGGAGAGGGAATCTAACTCCCTTCTCCAAGATGGTTACCGGCACGGCAGTCCACCCATCCGGTCGTTGGTACATCCGTTCGTGTGATTCCGGAGCTCTCACCGGATGGGTGTCCGGAATCTGGTAATGACTTTTGATGGCCCGCAACTCGATCTCGGTAATGATAGATGGGATGTTGGCATGAGGGTATTGTTCTTCACTCTCAAAGAACCCGGAGGGGTTGGGTAGGAGGTTTGAAGAGGTCCCGACAGGGTTAGCCATGATTTGGGGGTTAGGGTTTGGAACTGACTCAGTAGGGTTGTGTGTAGGAGGAGTGATGGAAATCGGAACAGCAAGAATAGGGGTGGAGTTGTCAGAATCTTGGGCCGCCATTGTTACTGAAATCTTGTAGGAGAGAAAGAGATCGGAGATAAGGAGAAAACACTGTATATCAAATTCAAATTAAGCTGGTAAAGTCGTCAGAATTGGGGAAAAAAGGCTTTTATAGCGGTCTTTTTAAATTTTGCACAAGAACCAAGGGCGGCGCATTAATTGGAGGTAATGATGTGGGGGAGGAAGGGGTAACGTCCAAATTTTATTTTTAATGGGTTATCCAAGGCGGGCCGGCGCTTATTGGATCCCTCCTCCCTATGGACTCGCACCATTTACAGTCTTCTACTAAACATCCTGTTTAATAAAAGACTGGGGGGCAATGTTGGGCCATAAGACTTTTCCTACTGGGCCAGGCCGAATGGGCCTGTCTTTTGGACTATGTCACCTTTATCACATTGGGTCAAACAACTTGAGCCTCGCTACTTGACTATAATATTGGGCTCAGTCATTGGATCGGCCCACTATGTGAGTTGTCACTTATCCTATCTTTGACCGGTAATCATCACAAAAGTAGTAGTTGACTGTTATGTCTGCCACCTTTCTGCATGACATTAATGAGGATGGGACTCCGATTGCCGGCGGAAGGTAACGGTGGTAGCAGGTAGGAAAATAAGCTGTACATTTTCGGCTGAGATGACCGGGGTGGAGAGGAGGTGTCAGGAGATAGTGGATGGCACAGTGAACCGGGTCTGGGGAACGTATGGGGCAAGGATCACAAAAGAAAAAGAGGTAACAAAACACTACACACAACATTATCATTTCACACGCACTCAGACACTAGTCAATATTTTTCCTCCATTGTTAACCTTGTGATCGCCTGTACTGACTCTCACGCCGGAGCTATCCCCCGACGGTCAGGCCGTCAAGCTTTTGGTGTTGACTTGTTGAACTGTGCAGGATCATAGCGTCTTACGTGATTGGGACGTGAGAGAAGATCTTGGCGTTAACAATATATATATATATATATATATATATATATATATATATATATATATATATATATATATATAGCTTGTAATTATGTAGTGCCCATCCATCCATCCATCCATCCATCCATCCAAATCCAATTCAAACTGTTTACTTATCTTTTGGAAATTTAATTTGATGGAAAGGAGGGTGGTGGGCTTGGAAACTTAATGAATTATATGAGGCGGCCTGGCCTGGCCTTCAACACTACATTACTACTTTCTTCAAACAACACCTAAGCTGTCCTTGACCTTTTTACTTCTTCATTTTCCATTTTTCACTTTGTGACAACAAAGTTATACTCCCCCTTTTTTTATTTTATTTTTAAAATTGTTATACTATTTTTGCAGAATAAAATATGAAAAAAGAGAGTGAAACTAGGGAGGGACGTCTATAAATCTCTTCTCTAGGTTCTCGCTGATGTACCCTACAGAAAACGTATAATATAACGTATCAGATTAAGACAAGATTTTATTATTATTATTATTATTTTGACAAATTAAGCAACGCATAATGATGAGAGTGTTGTGGTGATAATGTATAGAGTCATCAGCGAGAGCAGATCCTCTGTCCCCAAATTTCCTGTCCCCCTTGTGTCCTTCTATTTAAATCTTGACACATGTCTTTTTATTTAATGTTAGAATTAATTAGTGTTAAGTAAGAGACTATGTGTCAAGATTTAAGTGGAGGGACACAAGAGGACAGGAAATTTGGGGACAGATGATCTGCTCTCGTCCTGAGCAGGGTGTTAGTAAATTAGAAAGAAAAATAGGTATATAATTATCATCATATCTCCAAAGTGGGAGAAATACCCGGAACCTTCCTTCCGACTTCCGAGGAAGTGGAAGTTTAAAGTTCCAGAAGTAATTTTTTGGGTGAGCAAATGTACACCTTTTAAAATTGTGTGGCAGAGTTTTTGCCGTCAATAAAGAATTATTGCTACAACATGATAAGATTATGAGTTTGTGAAAATAGGACTAGGAGGATGGGTTTACAGCTTACTGTAGCCACGCTTTATTCTCGTTTGCTTCTAGTTCTAGGCTCCTGAATGTGCTGCTTTAAAAAATTAGGAATTGTTTTTGATAATATTTACTAGTGGAATAAATAAAATAGTTTATAAAATACTCCTAATTAATTCATATTAACTCAATGAATGGCCCTAGCCCCTAGGCATTATTTTTTAAAAAGTAAAATTGAGATCCGACACCCAAATAACCAACACCAACTCACTCACTCACTCACTCATCTAGCTAGTATCGTGATGGATAAAATAAAGTGACAAAACGAGATTAAGTTAATCAACCTAAACACATGCCTAGCCTAGGGGTAATTAATTTATTGTACAGGTAGGTACATATTTTCACTACCAAGCACCAAATTTTAGGTTTTGCTTTTATTATCTGTGTACTGGTCCTTATTTTCCATTTTTAGAAAGCATTTCTATGTATGGCAAAATTGTTGCACTCATATCATATGAATGGCCAGGGGATGATGTGGCTCATTTTCCCCACCCGTAAAGAAAAGGAAGGGGGAAAGGCAAGCTACTTTACTTCACTATCTGTATTAATGTCATGATTCAACTCCCATGCTAATTGCGCATAATTGAAAGGTTGCTTTCTAATTATGGAAAAGCTGGTCACTCATAGGCAAAAGCTGGTTGATGCACAAATCAGCCAGCCAGCCAGCCAGCCAGCCAGGCAGAGGGAGGTACGGGAATAACGATACCTGCCTGCTTTTACTGGCAATTACAAAGTAGTAGACTATACTAGTGGTTGAACATCTCTCATATTAAATCATTATTTATAATTCATGTAATAATAATAATAATAATTTAATAGTTCCAAGTCTAAATTAATTAATAATCATATCCCAACACAACATAACATTTTGCCGGAGGAGGAATCTGTCTGTATTTAATTGTCGACGTAGTTAAAAACTTCTCTACCCGACACAGCATTTTGAGAACTTGACCAACAAATTTTACACAAGAATGATAAGGAGCAAGCAAGAACTACTATTTCTCCATACTCTCTGTTTGCCAATGTATTTCCGTGTATAGTTGTAACAGATAGATAGTTTAGGACTCTGTTATAGTTTGAGGCTTTGAGCTGATAAGCTCTCAGTTTGTAATCCCTTAGGACTTGGTCTCCCTGCTGAATACAAGAAACCAGTTAATATTTGTAATTATTTATATGCCTTCCATTAATGAAATTAGTAAGCAATTCTCTTTCAAAGCTTCAGTTCTATCACTCTCATCTAACGCGGTGATGATAAAAGGGAACCAACCTTGTAACTACTATTTTAAGTTGCAACTAAACGACTAAATTTTTACAACATAGGCAGGCAAAGCCAAGAAACAGATACAAGTTTGGAGGATCAGGGTGGTCATATTTCTCCGACACTACAACCTCTTCAACATTATTATTAGAGGACTGTAGGAGTTGCATGTGGGTTTCAGACTATAACTGAGAGAGCGAAACACTACAAACTTAAAACTGTCGTTTTGCGTCATATATGATTGAATGCCTACAACATTCCAGTGCAAATCATAATCACAGAAGCAGAATGGAATTGTCTCCTCAACAATGGAGAAAGTGTAGTCTTCTGTCACCATTTCTGTAGTAATAATTCAGGTCACTTTAACTACCATAACATGGCAACAGAAGTACCCACTCCATCTTGTTTGGTATATTGATTTTACAGAGAGCCCAAAACAAATTTAATTACTTCACCCTATTTACCTGAACAAGACAGACGAGGATAACCATCCAATTACTCTTCCATCTCATATTCCTCCAACCATCCAAAGAAGCAAGATATAAAAATGTCAGTTTCTCTAATCCTTTGCCACTGAGCAATTAAATGGTAGTAAAAATCATAAACATCGAGCCATGGGGCTTTTAGGAGGAAGAGGATCCCATTTAGATGGGGTGCCCAAACCTGCCACTAAAACAAGGGTCATTGACATTAATGGTGGACAAAGCTACCAAACTCCATTAATATGGACAAAACTTAGCAATCAAAATAGAGGAAAATAAGTCAAATCACTAACAAGGTATATGATACCAACCTTATTAAAAAAAGCATACGATAGTGATCTGTTCCCAGAGAGAGAGAGAGAGAGAGAGAGAGAGGTGCCTATGATAAACCCAAAAAATTCACATGAGCCTTCCACCAAGTCTAATCTGGGCCATTCATGCTTTAACCTTTTTAAGGCTATATAAGTAGGGTTATTCTGGCTCCACATTCTGCTTATGTACCATCAAGGCTAACACTTTCTTTTCTATTAAAATTTGGCCTACCCTTGATGCACTCTTCTTTATATATCAAACTCGAGTCATTATTATTTCCGAACTATCTCTCTCCCTCTTCAACATAGGAAAGATGTCATATAATCAAAATTATTGCTGGGAAAATGAGTTTCAGTATCACTCTGAACTATTATTGCCCCAAGAGTCAACCTCCCTCTGTTCCCAGCAAAGCCTCCAATCAATTCCTTCCCTCACATCACAACAACATCATCTAGAGAACCATCATCACTCTACCTGGCACCACTGCATCACCACGTTCAAGGGCCACAACTCCTACGTATCCTCCCTTGCCCTCAATGGGAAGTTCCTCTATACCGGCTCCTCCGACAAAGAAATCCGAATGTGGCAGTGCAACATTTTAAGCTCTGAACTCGATCATGAAAATCTAGAGGACAGCATGGTAATTGCGGGAAAGGGGGCAGTAAAGTCTCTAGTAGTTTTAGCTGATAAAATCATCAGCGGTCATCAAGATCACAAAATCCGAGTATGGAAAATTGATAATCATGAAACAAACCACCAAAAGTTCATGCACTTGGCCACACTCCCAACGCTTAGTGACCGTGCCCTTAAGCTACTGATGCCCAAAAACCATATACAAATAAGGCGCCACAAGACATCTACATGGGTCCATCACGTTGACACTGTATCAGCACTAGCCTTGTCTGCTGACAAGTCACTCATCTACTCTGTTTCATGGGACAGGACACTCAAAATTTGGCGGGTAAATGACTTTAAATGCTTGGAGTCAGTCGGGGATGCACATGATGATGCAATAAATGCAGTGGCACTATCTAATGACGGACATGTTTATACCGGATCAGCTGACAAGAAAATCAAGGTGTGGAAGAAAAACTCGGGGGAAAATAAGCATTCCCTAGTAGCTACACTTGAGAAACATAAATCTGGGGTCAACACACTGGCACTGAGCACTGACGGGTCTGTTTTATACTCTGGTGCATGTGACAGATTGATAGTAGTCTGGGAGAAGGATGATGATGGCAACATGGTGGTTGTTGGAGCGCTAAGGGGGCATGCCAAGTCCATATTATGCTTGGCTGTAGTAAATGACTTAGTCTGTAGTGGTTCAGCAGATACAACTGTAAGAGTTTGGAGAGGTGTTGATAGAATGTACTCTTGCTTGGCAGTGTTAGAGGGGCACAAAGGCCCGGTTAAGTGCTTGACCATGGCAAGTGATCATTATTATAATCCATCTGATACAACATCTTCTTATCACCTCTACAGTGGCAGTTTGGACTGTGACATCAAGGTCTGGCAGATTTTTGTTCCTCTTCTTTAACAGACCTCTCATATTTGTTCTTCTCTTTGAGGGCCTGAACATAATTTTCAGGCTTTCATTCTCTTTTATGGGCGCTTGGGTGCTTTTTATCATCAGTATTAGTGTGCACATGAGTAACTTGTGGTCCATAGGAAAGTTAACTCAAGATTTTAAAGGGGTGGCTTTCCTCATAAGATATAAGCTGTGCAAGGCCTTTATATGTTTTGGTTTTCAGAGTGTGATTTTATGATATCCGAATAACTATACCTCTTATGTGCTACCTTTCATAATAATTATATATATATAATTATATATATATGTGAGTTGTTGAAGAGTGGACATTTAGCGAGGTATTAATAATAGAACTCTTCTAATACTAATAATAGAACTCTTCAGATTTGATTGGTTGAAGGGTCGATGCTAATGGTGCCGGTGAATAGAATTGAAGCTTCTCTCTCTTTATGCCTAACTCCAATGTTGGGAACTTAGAGAAAGTTAACATATATTTAATACACTATTTGCATCCTTTTCCCCCCCAAAACACCTACATTCCAGACAACCTTACCCACCTTTATCCTTAGTGTGGACGTACGTACACTATGCCTATAAATTTTATCTAGGCTACACATATCAAACCAGCCACAGTTGACCCTAAAATAATTATTGCGCTCCACCCGAAAATGGTTAACTAATAGAATAGTTATTAATCACATTTCAGCAGTACACATTTTTACATAAAAATGAATACCATATTCAACTAAACTAAGCCTCAGTCACCAACCCTATATAGGAAAATGCAATGTATCCTAGAATTGAATTGTAATAGAATAGGTTTTCACGAACTGATACAAAATTTATGAAAGAGAATATGTTATCAAGACTAAGATTTTACTATCATTTACCAACTTTCAAATTAAAAACCAATTCACTTATTTGGGACAAAAGTAGGATCAAGTATAATATCAAAATTAAAGCAATCTTAAATGCACCCCATTTTAGATAATAAGACTCTATTCAAAGCCTGAATTGGAACATAAATGATTAATACTAATAGGGTGCTTTTACCATTACTATAAATAAGTGCAAATTAAAGAGTGTTGAATAAGTCTTCTACCCTATTCCTTTTACTTTTCGAGCTCTGAACAAACAAACACTCAAAAATACTTTAGTAACCTATATAGTAATTAAGTTATTGTATAACTACTGTATAGATAATCAGAATGCAAAAAGACAACTTTTTCCACCAATCAATAACAAGCATACGTTCGTAGAATGTAGGCAAATGCAACTTTGTTATATAAAAAAAATCACAGGAAGATAACTAATATATCTATTAAAAATATCAACAAGGGGTGACTGACAAAATTTCGTCATATACTTTTTAACTTTGGATAAGAGTAACAATTAAAATAGAGTTCAGTAATTTATATATGGGCAACTGCGTGCACACTCACATGCGTCAAATTGAGACTAAGCTCAAAGGAAATTTTTCAAATTGATATTATCAGGAAACCAAGCTCACCTTGCCTGTTGGGGCACCAAATGATAAATGAAAAATATTACGTACAAGGGTGTCATAGACAAATTTTAATATACATTATAAAAAAAATGAAAAAGATAAATGTTGCTCAAATTTTAGGGGGAGGGGGAGGGGGAGTATCAGCTAGCTAGAGAAAGGAAAATAGTAAAACTATATAGACCAGAGGAATACAAACAGCCAACAGGTCCTATATCACATAGTAGCATCACTGAATGACAATTCAAAGCACTGCTCCTTGACCAGAAAGAAATTAAAAATTCATGCGCTCCAGTTGATTAATAAATTACATTATCTCAAAAGATCAAGAAACAATACAAACTGTGATGTAATTTTAAGATCAGAATAAACAAAATTTGTAAAATAATCAACTATCGATAAACAAATCCAACAAGGAATCTGTAAAATATAATCAACAATTGATAAACAAATGTAACGTGGCAGTATTTTTATTGGAAAAAATCTACCTAAAAGAGATATTATCAGTTAAAGTAGTGCTTTTTCAGACATTTGACCTATTCAACTTAATTACAGGTGGAAAATGAGTTAGGTAAAGGTCATTTTTTTTCATTTTCTTCTCAAGCTAACTTACCCCCTACCCGTAAGTAAGAGTTGTTCCCAAAACCAGTCTCGTTCATGATGTAGGAAAAGTTGAAATGAGGCCTGGTGGGACACAAGATGCATCTAAAACCTTCGTTAGATTAGATTAGGATTAGGGCGGGCTAGTAGCACAAATGCTAACATAATCATCGTACTCTACACTATCAAACCTAACTCTGTAAAACTATGTGCCAGCCCAGCTATATGATATATACTTATAAAGATAAAAGGAAATGATTTTTCACTTTTTACCTAAACTTTTGAATGGTTAAAGGAAGGTTCCTAACCAAAAAAATGAAATATTCTTCTACTTGTAAACTAAAAATAATGATACGTTGTTCTCTTTCGCATAATGCCATAAACCCAAAACATTTTTCCTTCCAACTCTGGTATTTAGTTTACCTAATTACTAAAAGACCTCCAGAACCTAAAAATTATTTATGCAGAATGGCAGTAGACTTGGACAATTGCCCCATTCATTTTTGCAACTTACCAAGTAGATAATGGTTCCATAAATCAACCTTAACTGTTGCATATGATTATCATCCACAAGAGACTGCAAAATCCATGGTAGCCTACTTTAAGGGGATATATTTTAGAGTCTGATATCAAGCATGTTTACATGCCTGATGTCCAAATGTTATTAAACTTAGTTTCAACTTAAATTCCTTAATTTGAACAGCGAGCCAATAGGCCGAGCACTTTGCTTAGTTTAAGCCAAAAGTTAGGTTCCACCTAGTAGTAAAATAGATTCAAGGTAGGCGAGTCAATTTCCTTTATTATACATTAATTTAATTAAACGTGTAGTCTTCATTCTTAAACAAAGCACCAACTTCAAGGTCAAAAATGAAGTTTTACTGGTGAGATGCCAGTACGCATTTCTCACATCATCGTCTAATCATGATATTTCAATTTATTTGGGGCATTTCTACCACAAGAAGATGGCATAATGCTCAAAGCCTAAAACCAAAATACTACAAGTACGAAAATTCTAAGCTGAAATACATCCCGACTAGAACAACACCACAAATGTACAAGTTACTTGGGCCATTTCTAAAAGTCAACATCTTCGACCACAAGAAGATGGCAGTAGAAATCTCAAAAAATGGTTTCAATTGTCGTGTCCAAACAATTGATTGAAACAAAACAAGCATATCCAGAATCTGTTTTAAAATTAAAACGACTTCCACGCACACCCAAGAAAAAAGAAAAAAAATCAAGAAAAAATGGAGAAGAAACATCTAAATGCCTATGAAATACAAAGATTACCCTGTTAACCTGTCTTCCTTACTGTTTATACATCCAAACTGAAAAGGATCTTTTCAAAGTTTCAAGTAATTGTACTAACTTTTACTGAAACAAATACAAGAGGCACACAAGTAAGCTACTTTGGCATTTGAGTTATTTACAAAGGTAACTTTGCTGGTGTACCCGGATCACGAGGATATTTCCTTGGGGTGGGGTCATCTTTTAAACATATGATGGCAGTTCTTTGTCCATGTGAGCTGTGTGATTCCACTGTATTCAATAAAAGAAGTAGTCATATTTCTTCAGTATGTAATTTCATAAGTGCAAGTTTAGGATAGAATCAGTAGCCGAAGACTGTCGATTTGCTAGATTTTACTGGATTTTAAATTATGAACTTATGCACAAAATGGATTGATGCTAGTCTTATGATCAATTACTGAAACTAATCACATTAGTAAACTACCAAAGACAAAATACCTTGGTTTCCACTGAACTTTAATGAGAAACATTGAGCACTAGACAGTATTTTACAAACCTATCTTCCAAATCTACTCTACAAACCACTAGGGCAGAAGACTGCAAAATATTACTTAAGGATGGGAAGATTTGATTCCGAACTACCATGGAGGAGTTGGTAGATCGTGAATTATAATTGGGCAAGGAGAGTAATATGTCAGTCTGTATCTAAATTTATCAAGGTTAAATATAATACACTAGTAACATATTGCCTTTATTTAAGCAAAGTATATAGAATAACAAAAGACTAGGTTCCTAATATGCATGATTAGAATATCAAGTATCATCTTTAAGCCATCAACGGACCATCTTATTTATCCCATTTTATTACTAATACAGAATGATAAATATATTGAAAAGATTCTAAGAAGGATATACCAGAGAATGTTTGGAGCCACGAAGCACCCATCAAATTAATTGCTCTCTCAGCTCTTCTAACTTCATCCTGTCAACATGTGTCGAACAGGAAAACAGTTAATGGTTGATGTGATGGCAACAAGCTCTAATATGCTATATATATTATGGTAGCACATTCATATCAAGTATCCACATAAGGTGTCACAGATCCCTTCAGCTTATAGATGCATTTATTAAAAGAAGTTGCAATAAACTTGTACATTTGATATAAATGGTCCAACTATTTCGTTAAAGCATAATTGAGAATGAATAACGTTCTATTGCTCACGATACATTGTATTTAAATGTGCAGAAATAAATCATTTTTATTTCCCCTATTTAGAACTATATGAGATATAAACCCCACAAGATGTTCACAATAGTTCTGATTACCTCTATATAGAAAACAAAAGCAAAACTGACCACCTATACCCAAGAAGAACCACCCAAACTAAAGCCCCTGTACAAATTAAATTAATACGTGATTGTTCCCAAGGAACTAGTGCCAGTGGGAACCAAAGGCACATATGATGACTTACAATAACACAGAATTCACAGATAGTTCTGTGGATTATCTGCCAAGAACATTAAATAATTTAAATGTAGATATAGGTTTCCTTACAATAGTGCAAACCATCCAACCAGAAAAATATATTATACAAAATAAATAAACTTCAAGAAAGATCTTAAGACACCATGATTCAAGTTAGAAATGGAGATTTCATTGAGTACCTGAGGATCATGACCTTTTGCAGCCACAAACAAACCGCCCACACGAACCAGAGGAAGACAATATTCAGCTGATAAAACATATGAAAATTACCTCATGAAGTAAAGGAATGCTAAAAGATGACTGGAAGAAACCTAGATGAAATACTATTCAGAAACCTAATACTCTCATTTCTGCAACTGCTCTAGCCACAGCTACATCAAATACCTCTCTGAAGCCAAGATTTTGGCCCAAATTCTGTCCTATAACAAGAAACAAGAATTAGAATGTGCACTATCCACATGAAAAGGTAAATATGAATTAAAAAATAGAAGCTAGGTTATGCAAAATAAAGAATTTTTGACAGGAAATGATCTACACACATATAGAGAACATTGTGCATGAACAAAAGCAGTCTCATATGCCAGCAAAGAATAAACCGCTATAGCAACTTTAAACTTTAAAGTGAAGGGACAGAGGAAGTAGAACAAGTAACTGAAATTACATATCGCCTTATAGAAATAAGGGCTAATTACACTTCTGTTACATGAAGTACCATCAAATTCATAATTCGACCCCCAAAGAATTTGGGCTTACAATTTACTACATCAAAAACCTTAATTGATACAATTTAGCCCCCAATTTCCGAATCCGGCCAAAATTGGCCGGAATACCCGATCCACCCAAGAATCCGATCGGGTTTTGTGTATTTAATATCAGTTGACCGTATAAATATACGGTTTGACTTAATTTAAAAAAAACTATTTACAATTCCGTTACATCAAGTATCACCATATTCATGATTCAGTCCCCAAAGAAAAAAATTAAAAATATAATAATTTTAAGCCCTTTAAAAAAAGTAACTAATACAGCAGAAATAAGGTATAAAATTATAAATACAATTTAAATTTATAAATAAAATTATAAATAAATTTTGTAAAATTTAAGTTATGATATAATTTGTAAAATTTATAATTTATGATATAATTTATAATTTGCAAGATTTAAGTTGTAAGATTTATACATACAATTTGTTAAATTTAAGACGTAAAATTTATAATTTATGATATAATTTATAAATTTCAATATTTAAATTGTAAAATTTATACATACAATTTGTTAAATTTAAGACGTAAAATTTATAATTTATGATATAATATATAATTTGCAATATTTAAGTTGTAAAATTTATACATACAATTTATAAAATTTAAGACATAAAATTTATAATTTGCAAGATTTAGGTTGTAAAATTTATACATACAATTTGTTAAAATTTCCAAATTTGAAGGAACAAAACAATTTGAAGGATTAGAGAAGAGGGAGGGAGGAGAGAGAGCAAATGGGTAATTTTTTTTCTTTTCTCAATTTATAAAATTGAAATTATAAATATTTATAAATAAAATTTGTAAAATTTAAGTTGTGATATAATTTGTAAAATTTATACATACAATTTGTTAAAATTTCTAAATTTGAAGAAACAAAATAATTTGAAGGATTAGGGAAGAGGGAGAGAGGAGAGAGAGCAAATGAGTCATTTTTTTTCTTTTTTTTTTCAATTTATACAATTTAAAATTATAAATATTTATAAATAAAATTATAAATACAACTTTTAAATTTTTTTTTGTGATATAATTTGTAAAATTTGAGACGTAAAATTTATAATTTATGATATAATTTATAATTTGCAAGATTTAAATTGTAACATTTGTACATACAATTTGTAAAATTTAAGACGTAAAATTTATAATTTATGATATAATTTATAGTTTGCAAGATTTAATTTGTAAATTTGTACATACAATTTGTTAAAATTTCCAAATTTGAAGGAACAAAATAATTTGAAGAATTAGGGAAGAGGGAGAGCATGAGTCATTTTTTTCTTTTTCAATTTTTTACTCCTCATTTTTTATGCTCCTCCAATATAAAAAGGGTATTATTTAATTAATTAAATTTTGGGCACTTTTGTCAATTGTTTAAAAATTTAATGTTATTCGTGTTAAAAATATAATTTGTATGTTTAAAAGTTTATTGATTTTTTTGGTAATTAAGTCTTTTTTTAAAATTTTAAAATAAATAAAAATTATATTTGGTAATCTTTGTATTAATATTTAATTTTAATAATTTAATATATAATAATTATTTATAAAGATTTATACAAATTTAATACGTCAAAATAATTATTTATACAAATTTTATACGAATTAGGTACTTGATATAATAAATTGTGAATTTGGTGGTACTTGATGTAACATAAGTGTTAATAGCCCGTATTGTGTACAGAACCTGGCCGAAAAATTAAGTATTCCGGTCAATTTTGGCCGGGTTCTGAAATTGAGGGATAAATTGTATCAGATTAGACACTTGATGTAGTAAAGTATAAGTCTAAATTCTTTGGGGGCCTAATCATGAATATAATGTTACTTTAGGTAGTAAACTGTATTTAACCCTAAAAATAATTTACAGGACGAGAACAGGTGCATTGAAAGCTTTAACATTTACATTAGTAAGAAACTCATACACAGAAGATAAACCTGTCTGCGATATTCAAGTTTCTATCTATTTATTATTTTTTCTTCTGATATCTACATGATAATGGAAACTTTGTGGAGATACTATTTATTTGTTCCACTTGAATTAGGATCATACGTCTAATTGGACTCCCTTTCCCAACTGAGGAAAACCTGGCATGGGGAAAAGACAGTAACAGCACAGGCCATCAAGTGAGTAATTCATATGTTTTTTTGCTTGGTTTCGGAATTTGGTCATTGGTATGGCAAGAAACTACTTAATATAAATGAGATCATTAATTTAATGAATGAAGAATAAAAAAGTTGCTAGAGAAATATATCTCAGACGCATTATTTGTAGAATTGAATAACGGGCGTGGTTAGAGATGTAGTTACAATCCCAGTAATATATAGGTGAAACATATCTACAAAACAGATGTGGAAATTGGAGGCATGACTTTGTATTTTGAAATCAAACCTCATCTAAAAGCATGGTGTTATCCAGTACCAAACTTAAGTATCATGCAATTTGAGATTTTAATGGTCTTTAGTGACTTTTCATTGTTGTTATATATGTAAATGAACAATAATTTGCCTAGAAAATGGAAAATGAACAACAATATACTTGGAGCAGTAAGGAATAAAAGTATACCTCAGCCCTTCCTCGTACAACTTGCACGTTTGACAAACCAGTCAGGTCAACTGCATGCTCCAAGAAGACACATCGCTTATTCATAGACTCCATTAGTGTCACTTTCCAGCCTAAGCATTAGCAAAGTCATAAATTTCATAAAACTAGTAGTGGTGTAGAATAAAATTAAATAGCTATCTAAGCAACAACCAAATTAAAACTAAAATGAATCTCTGCTTACATTTCTATCACCCACTTGATTTCTGTTTCAGACAGTTAGAAAAACAAAAACTCAACTCAGCCACTTAAATTTCCATGCTACACTGAGCGATCATATGTTTTCAAGGGAAACCAAATTTTGGACTTCAACATTAATGATGAAAGTAGCAATCTTAGACGGTTTTCCAATCCGTTTTTTAGGCTAGCATTTTCTTTTTCATTTATTATTTTGAAACTAAAATAACTAGAATTGTAAATGAAGCAAAAGGAAATAAAAATATATCGCAAGTGAAATAGAACTATCCCCTAGGAGTGACATCACTCGGTCTAAAACGTCCAAGTGAGCTACCTGGGCACGCAATGGCTAGAACCAAACCAGGAAGGCCTGCTCCACTTCCGACATCAACGAGATTAATGTTTTCGCATGAAGCTTCACCACGTGAGAGATATGAACTCCGAATCGGAGGTATGATCGCAAGAGAATCCTCAATGTGCCTTTCCATAACCTCACTTGCCTCCCTAACCGCAGTAAGATTCATCTTCTGAAAATTATAAAGGAAAAACAAGACTTTTTAGTTACGATTTACATTTATATATATATATATAGGCGAGAAAGTTACCTGGTTCCAGATTAGGATAGCGTCGACGTAGAGATGAATCTGCTCTTTTTGGCGCGGAGTTAGGGTTTCAAAATGAGAAGTTTTGAGGACTGACGATGTGGTTAAATGTTTTCTGTTGATTTTGGACGTTGCAGGTTTTGAGGACTGAAACTGTTTGACGAAATTCCCGAGAGAGATCGAATACGAGACACCAAAGACTATGCCACGGCAAGCCAGCATCTTCGCGTCGCGCGCTTGTAGACTTTTAACTGCTGAGGAAATGAAAGTTTAGTAACTTATAAAGCCTACAAATTTGTCAAGAGCCTATACCTTTGAAATTCTAGAGTATGTCGGAGAACATTCCCCTGTCTAGCATTCCTCTAGTACTTCTTTATTAAAACTACAAATTACATAGTTTTACGCTCTGTTTCTGAGTTTTGAATAGAAAAGAAAATAATAGAAAACTTAAATTAGAACAGAAAAGAAAAGAATAGAAAACTTAAAGTTTTCCTTTGTGTTGTTTCTGAGTTTTTAATGGAAAAGGATAGAAAATTTAAAATTGAGGACATGAGTTATAATTTAAAATTTATTATATTAAAAGTTGAGGCTAATATGGGAATTATAAAAATATTACTTATTCTAATTTCTTTTCCGTCCAAATCATGCCAATTTTGGACAGAAAACTTCGGCATGAAAAGTGGCCAAGTTTTCTATCCATTTCTTTTCTTTTCCGTTTATTAAAAAACTCAGAAACATAAGAATTGGAAAGAAAACTTAAATTTTCCGTCCAATTCTTTTCTTTTCTGTCCATTTTAAAACTCAGAAACAGAGCGTTAAAGATTTTTAAAAGTGAGTGATCCCACTTATTTTTCTTTTATTTACAAAAATGTCCCTCGCGATCCCACTTGTTTTTAAAAAAAAACTCCAAAACGACATAGTTTTAATAAAAGAGTGCTATTTAAGGAGGAGTGTTATTTAAAGAGGAATGCTCTTATCCTTCCTCTCTATACTAATCTTGATCCTTCCTCTCTATACTAAACCATAATTAATTCACAATTTGGTTCGTCCTTTTTTTTTCTCTTTTTTTTGGCATTTGACTTTTGTCCTACTATTTTTGATTCTGACCTTTGACTTTTTTTTATATTAATGTCAATTTTTATTATTTATCAATCCAAATCAAAAATTAAAAATTAATATAATAACTAGATACAAATTCGCACGTTACGGTGGGATTATTCATTTTGTTAATAATAAATTTATACGTACAATTAATAAATTAAAATATAATAAGAAGATGGTAGATTGGTGTGCAATGATCAAATTTTGGTAGCATATGTTATATAGAGTTGGATAAAAGTTTTGTGCGCAAATACATTTCTAAGTATATAATTAATCTGATCATCGAATCCCAGGATATTATATAACAGTTGTATGTGTGTGTGTGTGTGTGTGTATATATATATATATATATATATATATATATATATATATTAATTTCTTGATAAAAAATATTTAAAATGTAACCAATAGGATTAAAAATGGGTACCTCTTTTATTATAAAGCACTAACAAATATTTAGAAAGTGTAATGCACAATGTCATCAAGTTGTTATATTGATATGATTGTTAATGACATATTTGAAGTCTGTTACACATTACACAAACCTCACCAAGCCTCAAATATATGACACAAGTACTTGATGCATTTTGAAAAGTTCATGTCTTATATACGCTTACTTGTACCAGAATCCTAACATCCAAACGAAAGAGGAAACAACGAAAGAATTTTCCAGTTTCGGTCCTCAGACCTGAAGAAAAATCATATGTTACATGCGGAAACTGAAAAGTACGAGCATTAATAATTATATTGGATCTTCATGTCAAACAAACAACATGTCCAAAAACATATCAGCATAGCACCGTGTCACACATAACACAATGTTATAGTTAAAAAACGAATGCATTGCCTCATTATTGTCTCCATATAACTCATTCGCACTTTAAACAGTATTTAAAATTGTAGGACGCAAAGTTGTGTTGTGATAAGCATAATAAAATTCATGATGCACCTGAAATAATGCAAGAATCATAATAACAAAAATTTAACTCTGCCAAGAACTGCATACACCAAATTCATTGCCACATTACCATTGAACCATAGGTACCAGGATTATTACAATTAAGCTTCTTCCAATTTAGGTTTTCAATCCAGTTATGTTTATTGAATGTGCAATATATCCACACAATTATACCTTTCCAGAACTTGATTTTTACAAACTATAAAATAATTATAATGTTATTTTGGTTTTCTGTTTCATTAAAGGAACAAATCTAGTTTGCAAAGTCATCCCACAAAGTGCAACTCAATACATTATGATAGTAAGAAAAATACAATGTAAGATTAATTTAAATGAACATATTTATTAATAAAAGTAGTGTAAATACAGTTTAAAACGTTACCTGATAACAGTTAATTCAATATTAACTCTCTTGCTCTGTTTACCATTGTTTGTGTTGACTTCTAAACTCCCTATCGCAGTTAGTTGTTCAATAACATCTAGTTACACGCAACAAAATCATGTAGGTAAATAAAAAACTCAATATATAAAAACTTGAAGGGATAATTATTGTTAAACATACCAACTAAGTATGAATCATTTACCGGTGTTGATAATATTTGATCGTACGGAGTGAATTTAAATCCATATGTATGAATGAGAGTCTCATCTAACTTTAACAGTGAGGTGGAATACAAAAAATTAATCTTGTATGGATGTTAAGTAGCTCTAAAAGAACCACCGTTCTGACTGACAACGAAATTGGTGATTATAAAAACTTTTTATTCTTTGACTGTTATTTGAAATTTAGTAAAGCGTGACTTCTAATACTCGCTTGTATTTTGTCGTCCTATAAAAGTATAATATGTATAGGGTAAGATGTTGTAATTTAAGATGCTGTAATTTTAAAATGTTGTAATTTGGAGTTGCACATATATATACACCCCTTTTCATCCAACAATACCATTTCGATGTTGTTATGTAGTCTCATTTGTTAAAGCTTGGCATATTTCAGAGTCGAGTTAGTCGTCATCTAAATAATGGGATAGGTAAAGTATAAGATACATGTTAGCAGAAAATAATAAGATGGAGATAATTGTTTGTAGCATGAGTTGTTGCGTAATAGTTGGTATGTATTTATAAAGAGAAAATTAGGTTAAATAACGAAGAGTAATGATAATAACTCAATAATGATAATATCATAAAGTAATGATTTTAGGAGATAATAATTAAATTATAAAGGAAAATATCATAACAGTTGACATTACAAAATCAGTTTAGATTTGTAGTGAATTAGTGAATTATAAATTTAAAAAATTAATTTGGGATTAAAAAGGTGGTGATTTTAGGAGATAATAATTAAATTAATAATGATAATATTATAACAGTTAACATTATCAGAACCGTGTAGATTTGTAGTGATTCAGGAGATTATAAAATCAAAATATTAATGTGGGATTAAAAAGTAGTGATTTTAAGTGATAAAAATTAAGTAACGATAATATAAAAACCGTTTAGATTGAAAAAAATAGTGATTAAGGGGATTATAAAATTAACATAGTAAGTTGTGATTGATATTATTTGTTATTCTAATTTTGTTTTAAATGTTTTAAATTGTATAATATTATGTTGTAATATAATTATAAATGGTACAATATTATGTTGTAATATAATTAAATTAGTATTGATAATATCCGCACAGTTTAGATATGTAGTGATTTTGTTATATACGTGTATTATAATATTATACCATACATGTATGATATAATGTATGGTATAATTATAAATGATATAATATTAGAAAAGTAGTGATTTTAGGATATAATAATTATGTTTTAACATAATTAAATTAGTAACAGTTTAGAAAAGTAGTGAATTTTGGGGGTTATAAAATAAACATATTAGTGTAGGATAATATATATATATATATATGTGTGTGTGTGTGTGACGCCCCCAAAATAGGTCCACACGACCCATTCTGAGTCGCCAGATATCATACTATAAAAAATCAAATACAAACTTCATTTATATAACTGTTGAACTGTCGTGAAGAATACGACCACAGTTAAACTGTGAGTTTTAATACAAATATATGTAACTCTCATGGTGCCTCGACCACAACCTTACAATGATACTTTGCATAAAAGTACAGTCAAAAATTATTTTAGAAATTAAAATCTTTGGGAAGTGCTCAAGAAAATCTTCGTACATGAGAGGCCATGCGTCTAGGTTATGATAGATATCATATGTCCACAGAATTATCCTTGGTTGACCCAATAGACCCCAAAAAAAAACTAGAAGATTACTATCATCTTCTTTCCAATGGTGAGTTTTCTCTTGACATATAATTATCTCCGTTGTCTCTAAGTGAAAATTATATTTCAAATAAACTCCAAGATTATATAGGTAGTGCTCGTAGATATACTCAGCAAGTGGATGTATACAATCCTGCCTTATGATAACACGAGATTGTATGTCATTAGACATCTTGTATGATAGTGGCAAAACACCCTTTCAAAGTTGGGTTCACCTCACCCTATTCGATTCACCAAAATTAAATATCAAATGAAGTATACAATATGACACACTTATCTAAAGTTCTCAATAAAATTATTTCCATACTATTTAGGGAGAACCTCAACAACTATAGACCATCATTCTAATCCTCCTAATACCCCGCTCGATCCAGCTACACTTTTATTACCTGAAAAGAATTATGAAGTAAAAGGGTGAGCACAACTAGTCCAATAAAGAATATCATGACTAAAGATAATTAAATTATCAATATCTTTCATCAATAATAAATCAGAGATTTAGAACATATGGTAGATGATAAAACTTTTCAACCATAGTTACAGCGAAACGAGCAATCCATTAAAAGAGTCAAATAGACCATAAGGTCTATTATCTTCTCCATGTTAAAAGTCCACCAACAATATTTTATCCCTGTAACATCAATCAACAGTTCCTGTCCACAATCATATGAATAACTCATAATCATAATTGTGGTTCTAAATTCCTCTTCGCACCTAGGACGAAGATAATTTTCATCACCTATCTTCACCTGAAACATAAAAAATTATGGTTATACTAAATCACATTTCCTGCTCATAATCATACTAATAAATTCATCTTTGCACTACGGCCAATGTAAGACTCCAACTTATTATTATATGAAATTAAATTTCCTCTATTTATTATTTTAAAATAGTAAGGGTTGATTTGATTAATGTGATTAGTTATGAGTAAAATGCGCAAATATTTCAAATAAGCAAAGGTTATAAAATATTCATTTTTTGTTGGTGAATATTCGTTTGGTCATGGAATATTCTTGCTGTCGGAGAATATTCGTACGACGGTGCAACCTTGTGTGGGCCCCATAACGGAAAGTGATTGGATGAAAAAAATGACAAGTATAAGTTGTTTATAAATAACGGCGTAGTTGTTACCGTTAATACTGTTGGAATACCTGGTGGTTAAAACACAGTAGCACACACGGTATTGCACCAATTATTGATTCTTACGTAAGAAGGCACTACTCAATAGTTGTTACAGTAATTACTGTTCAATATTGTATTTTATTGATTCAATAATTGCTACATTGATATTTTATATTATTGTTGTTTCAATAATTATCACTGCACAGTATTTCCCATTATCAGATCAATAATTCATATTATTTGAATAATATTATTAGATAGAATTATTGGCAATGTCTAAAAATTTCTGTCTAAAGAGAGGTCTGGTCACCTAATTGCGTGCCAGTAAGGAGAAATCCTTATTGGAAAGCCCCCTCTTTCCTGAGAACGACCTGGTTGTCATAATTGTGATTCTGTAATATTATTTGTGAATAATTAATTATTGATTTATATGATAAGAAAATATTTATTTGATGTGGATATAAATGATAAATTTATTTATGTAGTTATAAATGAAGGAATTAGTGTTGAGGGATTTTATCAGTATTTTGTCGGAATGGAGGTATTAAAAATCAAATCAGTGTTCTTAAAGCTCTATTACGTGAGTTATAATCTTAATTCGACCGTTGGATCGCTGTAATTTTTGGATATGTTATACATATATAAGTTGAGTATATGTCCATAAATTTTGAACCGTTTAAAATTAACGCATGATTTGTTATGAATTTTAAGAAGTGTTGAAAATCATCCGTTTGTGGATTTCGGATATTTTTTGTCTGGAATTTGGAAAAACTTAAAGCTACAAAGTTGTAGAGAATTCGATTTCGTGTGGAATGGACATAAAATTCGTATTTTTCTGATAAACGAACTATTTTTTATGAATTACTGAAGTTTTAGAAAATAAAATAAATTTTATTAAAATTGGGTGGGACCCACTTTTGTTAAAAACATGCGGGCTGCTGGAATTTTTCAAGAATGGCATGCTAGATGGTCTGATATTGCATGCGTAGAAGAAAAGAATATATAAATATTATTATTTTATTAATTTAGTCTCCTATGACGTTCTAGCATTTTCCTATAAATAGGCGCTTACGTTAAAATTAAAAATCACACCAGAAATAAGTTTTATTTCTCTCTATATTGTCGATCGTATTTTTATGAGTATTTAGATATTTTGAGAGTTGCTATTCAGTGCAAGTTCTCTTCGACTTTTTATCCGATATTCCGAACAGAAGTACTATGATTTTGAGCTAAGAGATGTTATTTTCTTCTTAAATGATACTATTTTATTCAATATCATTATGCCGAAATATTGGTTTAAACTTTTTATCAAATTTAGAATTTTTTGTGTCGGAGTTATTATTCACGTATACGACACTATTTATCGAAAAATAAAATTTTCTCTTTTTTGTCCAAGATATCTATTATGGTTACTATCTTTGATTGTATCTATGTTTTGATCTTTATTTTTGAATTCTGCTTCACAATTGGTTATTATGGAGTATTATTGAACTTGGATAAACTGTAGTACAAATCCTTAATATTTATTCTTTTGTCTCACTAGATTCGTTTTCTTTAAGATATTTTTCAACATCCTCAGTCCTAAATGATAATATTACTGAATATCTTTGGCCTGTAGTACAAAGATGAATGATTAACTGATGAATATCTTTGGCCCGTAGTGCAAAGATGAATAGGTGTTTAGATGAACATGACCAACTGGTGATACAAATGAATATCTTTGGCCTGTAGTGCAAAAATAAATATTTGATTCAAGATGTATATTGATTGATGTTACAGAGATAAAATATCGTTGATGGACTTTTAAATCTTAGAAGATAGTAGAATTTATTCTCTACTTGACTCTTCTAATGGATTGCTATTTTCGCTGCAGTTGTTGATCTAAAACTTGTTGTCTATTATATTTTATCAGATTTTTTCCTGTTGAAGACTAATGATAAGTTGTTGTATATTATCTTAGTTATATTATTCTTTACTGGGCTAGTTGAGCTCACCCTTTTCCTTTTTATTCCATTTTTCTCAGGAAGCCAGAATATAGCGGGAACTAGTCGGGGTTTGGAGTGATGTTTCCAATTAGTTGTGTTAGCAGTCCTCACAATTTTATAAAATAATATTTTAATAATTGTAATGAGGACTTATTGAGTGTGGATATTGTCTAGAAGATAATATTTGTATTTAAACTCACAGTATTTATGTTGTCGTATTTTGCACAACAATTATTTTAATGAAGTTATATTTGTTTCTGTACCATGTATTTGGCGACTCAGAATGGGTGATGTATACTGTAAGACCCTAACTTTTATAAATAAAGATGAATTTTCTATAAATATCATTTTTGAATACTATGGAGTGAAATTGATATAATGTTATAGTTGTGGGTAATATTTATAAATTTTGTAAAGTACGCAAGTTGCTATATAATATTCGATTGGTCGGACAATATTCGTTTTAACAGGGAATATTCGTACGACGACACAATCATTGGTGGACCCCACAACGGAATTATTGTCGAATTGAGAAAACGACAAAAATACTTTATAAAAATAACGGCGGAAGTTTTACCATTAATACTGTTGAACTACTCGGTATTAAAAGTACAGTAATACGCGTGGTTGCATAGTAGCACACGGTATTGATTATTGATGCTTATGTGATAAGTCACTCAGTTTTGTTTTATTGGTATTATTAATGTAATAAAATAGAAAAACTTTTTATATAAAACAGAATACTTTTATAAAGTTATTCGTTTTATTAGGCTAATAGTAAAATCTTTTTATATAAAACAGAATACTTTTATAAAGTTATCTGTTTTATTAGAAAATAATTAGAATATATTATATTTTATTATGCATAGTATTTGCATAGTGCCTGCATAGTAAAATCTTTTATAAAGTTATTCGTTTTATTAGATTATAAATAGAATATATTATATTTTATTTAAAAGATTTAACTTTAAATATGGACCGTCAGATTAAAGTAAATCAATCTAGACCGTTCATGAGTTAGTTACTATACAGTCTATTTTTCTATAAATAGAAGCTCATTCCTTCATTATTTTCTTACGAATTCACTGAAACTCTAGAGAGAGAACCTATAGAGAGAAAGAAGAAAAGTATTCTGCTACTTCACTACTCCGATATCAAGTTTTTTTTACGGTAAGGGGTATTATTTGTTGTACTCAGTATTCTTTCTTTCTTATTCATGAAGAGAACTTCTGTTATTCCATTCTTTATTATTCTGTTGGAATAACCTGTATACGCGGACTACCCTATACTTGGTGAAATTCTTCTGTTATTACATTTTTATTATTCTTTTGGAACATCATGTCTATGCTTTACGCCGGACCTGGTTCCATTATTTATTATTCTGTCGGAATATCATGTCTGTGCGTTTACGCCGGACCTGGTTCCATGATTTATTATTCTGTCGGAATATCCTGTCTGTGCGTTACGCCGGACATGGTTCCATTATTTATTTTCCTGTTAGAATAACCAGTCTGTGCGGTCTATCGCATGCATGGTGATTTCTTTTGTTATTCCATTCTTTATTATATTCAGTTGGTTAAAGTTTTGACTTTTATACTCCATGAAATTAGTGGAATATCCTTGATATTGCGCTTCATCCAGTATCTTTTCATGAAAATATTTTTTCGAGCATTCTTGAATTTTACTTCACAAAGCAATATCATGTTGACAATTTGGACGTTATTGGTTCCTGGATAAATTAATTCTTGAACTTGTTTTATTGAATTCTTATATCATTGTCATCATCCTCATGTTTATATTCTGTTGAAAGTCATCTGTGGCCTATAGTGCATAGATGGACTTGGTATGATTATGACCAGGGATTATTCGGTATAATCATGACCGTAATGTTACAAATGATGTGGTAAAAGTCCTCATTGGCCCGTAGTGCATTGATGGACAGTTATTGGCATGATCATGATCATTGATGAGTACACGAATATCCTTGACTGTGATGCATGGATAATTTATGGTTGTGATACTAATAAATATCCTTGACCGTAGTGCAGGGTGGATTATTTATTAAGCTGAGTCTCAGCGATAAAAGTCATGAAAAACCTTTTAAATCATAAAAGATAGTAGATTTTATTCTCTACTTGACTCTTTTAATGGATTGCTTGATCCGCTGCAGTTAAACTTGATGTCTATTGTATATTATCAGTTTAACATTGTTGAAGACTAATGATAATTTATTTTACATTATCTTAGTCATAATATTTCTTACTGGGCTAGTTGAGCTCACCCTTTCTTTCACTGTTCTCTTCAAAAAATGAGAATATAGCTGGGACGAGTCGGGGAACGAAGTGATGGTCCAGATGATAGTATTAGTAGTCCTCACTATTCTATTAAATAGTGTAAAAATAAATGTAATGAGGACTTATTCTGAGAGTGGATATTGACTAGAAAACAGTATTTGTATTAAAACTCACAGCTCTCTTGTTATATAATAAAGATTGTATTTGTATTCTGTACCATGTATTGGCTACTCAGAATAGGTGATGTATACCTATTTTGGGGGCGTCACATATACCTATTTTGGGGGCGTCACATATACCTATTTTGGGGGCATCACAGCCAAGATATTCATTAACAATTCATCTTTGCACTACAGGCCAATGACATACAACTGTATTTTAAAAGAGTCAAATAGAGCATGATATCTACTATCTTTTACGAATTAAAAGTGTATAATCAATATTTTATCGCTAAGACTCAGCTTAATAAATAATCCACATAATCGAATCATCCCTGCACTACGGCCAAGGATATTCATGTAATCATCAATGGTCATTATTATACCGAATAATCCCTGGTTATAATCATACCAATAACTGTCCATCAATGCACTACGGGCCAATGAGGACTTTTACCACATCATCTATAACATTACGGGTCCTGATTATACCGAATGATCCCTGGTCATAACCATACCAATAAACAGTTCATCTATGCACATAAGCCAAAGATACTCATCAATCAATAGTTCATCTTTGCACGTAAGCCAAAGATATACAACTGTAAAATCAATAATCAACAGTCCATCTTTGCACGTAAATCAAAGATATACAATTGTAAAACCAATAATCAACAGTCCATCTATGTACGTATGCCAAAGATGACTTTCATCACAATATAAACATGAGGATGATAACAATGATATAAACATTAATCAAATGAAATCAATGATAAATATTAAAGACTTTAAATTTATCCAAATATTATAAATCACTTAATAAATTAATAATCTAATATTATTAATATTATAACAATATTTTAATCACTTCTTAAACTTATAAATAATTTATTTTAATTGTTTACACTTTACCAAATAATGTATTTAATCATTCAAAATGTCATACTCATGAGATTTCATCACCAATGATCAAATCACTCATCAAAAATCCGCATATATATATAGGATTTTCAAGCCATAAACTGTGAGACCCCGAATTTTATGAAATAAAAGTATTCAATTTTTCTATTTTGGTAAATGGTTAAATTGATAAAAGGTTAAAGTTAAGGGTGATATGTGAATTTTTTTTTTAAAGTAAACAAGTTGTCATAAAATACATGGTCACTATTCACGAGTTACTATTCACGGGTTACTATTCACCCAAATTACTATTCACTCTAGTATTGTTCACTCGAGTATTTAGGACACTTTTTGTGTCGGAGTTACTATTCATGAGTTACTATTCACGAGTTACTATTCACGGATTACTATTCATCTAAATTACTATTCACTCTAGTATTATTCACTCGAGTATTTGAGACACTTTTTGTGTCGGAGTTACTATTCAGGAGTTACTATTCACGAGTTACTATTTACGGGTTACTATTCACCCAAATTACTATTCATTCTAGTATTGTTCACTCGAGTATTTGGGACACTTTTTGTGTCGAAGTACTATTCACGAGTTACTATTTACAGAAAATATTCGTACGACGGTACAATCATTGGTGGACCCCACAACAGAATTATTGTCAGATTGAGAAAACGACAAAAATATTTTATTAAAAATAACGGCGGAAGTTTTACCGTTGATACTGTTGAACTACTCGGTAGTAAAAGTACAGTAATACGTGTGGTTGCATAGTAGCACACGATATTGATGCTTATGTGAGAAGTCACTCAGTTTGATTCAATTATTGTCAATTAACAATATGAATTATTTAGCGATAATGAAGTTTTGTTTTATTCGTATTATTAACGTAATAAAACAGAAATATCTTTTTATATAAAATAGAATACTTTATTAAAGTTATTCTATAAATAGAATATATTATATTCTATTGTGCATAGTATTTTGCATAGTAAAATCTTTTTATATAAAACAGAATACTTTATTAAAGTTATTCTATAAATAGAATATATTATATTTTATTTAAAAGATTTTTCTTTAAATATGGACCGTCAGATTAAAGTAAATCAATCTGGACCGTTCATGGATTAGTTACTATGCATTCTATTTTCCTATAAATAGAAGCTCATTCCTTCATTATTTTCTTACGAATTCACTGAGAGAGAAACTATAGAGAGAAAGAAGAAGTGTATTCTGCCACTTAACTACTTCTTTATTTCAGTTCTTCTTTAAAATGGTAAGGGGTGTTATTCTTTCTTATTCATGAAGAGAACTTCTGTTATTCCATTCTTTATTATTCTGTTGGAATAACCTGTAAAAGTGGCATACCCTATACATGACCTGTATACGCGGCATACCCTATACTTGGTGAAATCCTTATGTTTTTCCATTCTTTATTATTCTGTTGGAATAACCTGTATGCGTGGTTTACCCTATACTTGGTGGAATGACCTGTATATGCGGTTTACCCAATACTTGGTGATCTTCTTCTGTTATTCCATTCTTTATTATTATGTTGGAATAACCTGTTTATGCGAAGTACCGCATACTTGGTGAAATTCTTTTATTATTCCGTTCTTTACGATTCTGTCGGAATATCCTGTCGGTGTGAATTTCACCTGACCTGGTTCCATCATTTATTATTTCGCATTTATTATTCTGTCGGAATATCCTGTCGGTGTGAATTTCACCTGACCTGGTTTCATCATTTATTATTTCGTATTTATTATTCTGTCGGAATATCCTGTCGGTGTGAATTTCACCTGACCTGGTTCCATATTTATTATTCCGCATTTATTATTCTGTTGGGAATAACCTGTCTGTGCGGTCCCTATCGCATGCATGGTGAATTCTTCTGTTATTCCATTCTTTATTATTCTGTTGGAATAACCTGTCTATGTGGATTGCCACATGCATGGTGAATGATCCTTTATATTCATTCCTTATTAAATTGTGGAAATGATCTGTATACGTGGATTACCGCATGGCTGGTGAAAATCCATTTGCAGTTTCATATATTCTTTATTATACTCATTTGGTTAAAGTTTTGACTTCTATACTCCATGAAATTAGTGGAATATCCTTGATATTTGCGCTTCATCCAGTATCTTTTCATGAAAATATTCTTCTGAGCATTCTTGACTGTTACTTTACAAAGAAGTATCATGTTGACAATTTGGATATTATTAGTTCCTGGATAAACTAATTCTTGAACTTGTTTAATTGAATTCCTATAACATTGTCATCATCCTCATGTTTATTTTATGTTAAAAGTCATCTTTGGCTTACGTGCATAGATGGACTTAGTATGACTATGACCAGGGATCATTCGGTATAATCATGAACTGTGATGTTATAAGTGGTGTGGTAAAAGTCCTCAGTGGCTTGTAATGCATTGATAGACAGTTTGTGGTATGATTATGACCAGGGATTTTTCGGTATAGTCATGATCATTGATGATTTAATGAATATCCTTGGCCCGTAATACAAGGATGATTAGAAGATGTGGTTTATTTATTAAGCTGAGTCTCAGTGATAAAAGTTGATGAAAATATTTTTAAATCATAGAAGATAGTAGGTTTTATTCTCTACTTGACTCTTCTAATGGATTGCTTATTCCGCTGCAGTTAAACTTGATGTCTATTGTATTTTATCAGTTTAACATTGTTGAAGACTATTGATAATTTATTCTTCATTATCTTAGTCATAATATTTCTTACTGGGCTAGTTGAGCTCACCCTTTCTTTCAATGTTCTCTTCAGGAAATGAGAATATAGCTGGGACGAGTCAGGGAAAGGAGTGATGGTCCAGAGGATAGCATTAGTAGTCCTCACCATTCTGTTAAATAGTGTGACAATAAATGTAATGAGGACTCCTTGAGTATGGATATTGTCTAGATGACAATATTCCTATTAGAACTCTCAGTTTATGTATTGTCGTATGTTACACGACATTTGTATAATTAAGTTTGTATTTGTATTTTGTACCATGTATCTGACGACCCAAGATGGGTGATAAATACCTAATTTTGGGGGCGTCACAGTTGGTAATAAAGCTTAGGGATATGATCCCTGGCTGAGATGTAAGATAAGAACTAGGAGGGGAGAGACGGGGAATTCCTTCGCTAGTATGACCTACCTAAGTTTATTTGGTATTTAATTGGTCGGTCAGAGTATATGGATAATATGTGATATGTTAATTAACCTTTGTTTTGTGGCAGTGTTTGAAAATGGCATCTAACAATGTTGAGATAAGCATTGGAGCAAAATAATATGACCATATCGCAGTACGAGGTTAAGTTTGCGGAGTTATCCCGGTTTGCATCCCATTTGGTCGATAATGAGGAGCGAATGATGCGAAAGTTTCTAAGAGGTTTGAAACCCTATATACGTCAATACCTCATTCTCATGTTTATATTTTGTTGAAAGTCATCTGTGGCCTGTAGTGCACAGATGGACTTGGTATGATTATGATCAGGGATTATTCGGTATAATCATGACCGTAATGTTACAAATGATGTGGAAAAAGTCCTCATTGGCCCGTAATGCATTGATGGACAGTTTTTGGTATGATTATGGCTATGGATTCTCTTTGGCCGTAGTGCAAAGACTAATTGTTTTATGGCATGATCAGGACCGTTGATGAAAACACGATTATCTTTAGCCGTAGTGCATGCATAATTCGTGGTCATGATACTAAAGAATATCCTTAGCCGGAGTGCAAGGGTGATTCGATGATGTGGATTAATTATTGAGCTGAGTCTCAGCAGTGAAATATTAATTCATAGATGTGGTAAAAGTCATCTGTGGCTTACGTGCATAGATAGACTTGGAATGATTATGACTAGGGATTGTTCGGTATAATCATTACCGTAATTGAAAACACGATTATCTTTGGCACGTAGTGCATGGATAATTCGTGGTCGTGATACTAAAGAATATCATTGGCCTGTAGTGCAGGGATGATTCAATGATGTGGATTAATTATTGAGCTGAGTCTCAACAATAAAATATTAATTCATAGATGTGGTAAAACTCATCTGTGGCTTACGTGCATAGATAGACTTGGTATGATTATGACCAGGGATTGTTTGGTATAATCATGACCGTAATTGAAAACACGATTATCTTTGGCACGTAGTGCATGGATAATTCGTGGTCGTGATACTATTAAGCTGAGTCTCAGCATTATTGATTTTACAGTTGTATATCCTTGGCCTGTAGTGCGAAGATTAACTGTTGATTATTGGTTATACAGTTGTAAATCTTTAGCCGTAGTGCAAAGATGAATTTATTAGTATGATTATGAGCAGGAATTGTGATTTGGTATAACCATGATTTTTGATGTTTCAGGTGAAGATAGGTGATGTAAATTTTCTTCTTCCTGGGTGCGAAAAGTAATTCAGAATCACAATTATGATTATGAGTTATTCATATGATTGTGGACAGAAATTATTGATTGATGTTACAGGGATATGGTCACTGACGGAGATATTAGTCTAGAAGACGAGTAATATACTTCGCTAGGGTGTGACTTACCTAAGCTGAAATTGTTTACTTAATAAGTGGATAAATTGTGGTATGTCGATTAACCTTAGTTTTGAAGGTATATTCTAGAATGATATTCGAAATACAGGAGATGAGAAATGGAAAAATCATGATAGAGCGGAATTATCCGGAAAGGTACAATCCGAAAAGAAAGTAAGGTATTCTCATCTCTTCGAATATCAGGTACGTACGTTAATTTCGAGGGCGAAATTCCATAAGGAGGGGAGATTGTGAGACCCCGAATTTTATGAAATAAAAGTATTCAATTTTTCTATTTTGGTAAATGGTTAAATTGATAAAAGGTTAAAGTTAAGGGTGATATGTGAATTTTTTTTTTAAAGTAAACAAGTTGTCATAAAATACATGGTCACTATTCACGAGTTACTATTCACGGGTTACTATTCACCCAAATTACTATTCACTCTAGTATTGTTCACTCGAGTATTTAGGACACTTTTTGTGTCGGAGTTACTATTCATGAGTTACTATTCACGAGTTACTATTCACGGGTTACTATTCATCTAAATTACTATTCACTCTAGTATTATTCACTCGAGTATTTGAGACACTTTTTGTGTCGGAGTTACTATTCAGGAGTTACTATTCACGAGTTACTATTTACGGGTTACTATTCACCCAAATTACTATTCACTCTAGTATTGTTCACTCGAGTATTTGGGACACTTTTTGTGTCGAAGTACTATTCACGAGTTACTATTTACGGGAAATATTCGTACAACGGTACAATCATTGGTGGACCCCACAACGGAATTATTGTCAGATTGAGAAAACGACAAAAATATTTTATTAAAAATAACGGCGGAAGTTTTACCGTTGATACTGTTGAACTACTCGGTAGTAAAAGTACAGTAATACGTGTGGTTGCATAGTAGCACACGATATTGATGCTTATGTGAGAAGTCACTCAGTTTGATTCAATTATTGTCAATTAACAATATGAATTATTTAGCGATAATGAAGTTTTGTTTTATTCGTATTATTAACGTAATAAAACAGAAACATCTTTTTATATAAAATAGAATACTTTATTAAAGTTATTCTATAAATAGAATATATTATATTCTATTGTGCATAGTGTTTTGCATAGTAAAATCTTTTTATATAAAACAGAATACTTTATTAAAGTTATTCTATAAATAGAATATATTATATTTTATTTAAAAGATTTTTCTTTAAATATGGACCGTCAGATTAAAGTAAATCAATCTGGACCGTTCATGGATTAGTTACTATGCATTCTATTTTTTTATAAATAGAAGCTCATTCCTTCATTATTTTCTTACAAATTCACTGAGAGAGAAACTATAGAGAGAAAGAAGAAGAGTATTCTGCCACTTAACTACTTCTTTATTTCAGTTCTTCTTTAAAATGGTAAGGGGTGTTATTCTTTCTTATTCATGAAGAGAACTTCTGTTATTCCATTCTTTATTATTCTGTTGGAATAACCTGTAAAAGTGGCATACCCTATACATGACCTGTATACGCGGCATACCCTATACTTGGTGATCTTCTTCTGTTATTCCATACTTGGTGGAATGACCTGTATATGCGGTTTACCGCATGGACATGTTATTCCAACAGAATAATAAATAATAGAACCAGGTCATGCGTCATCCGCACAAACAGGATATTCCAACAGAATAATAAAGAATAAAATAACAGGATAATTCACCATGCATACGATAGACCGCACAGACAGGTTATTCCAACAGAATAATATAGAATGGAACCAGGTCATGCGTAATCCGCACAGACAGGATATTCTAACAGAATAATAAAGAATGGGATAACAGAAGAATTTCACCATGTATGCAGTACTTCGCATAGACAGGTTATTTCAACATAATAATAAAGAATGGAATAACAAAAGAATTTCACCATGTATGCGGTACTTCGCATATACATGTTATTCCAACAGAATAATAAAGAATTGAATAACAATAGCTCTCTTCATGAATACGAAAGAAATAATACCCCTTACTATAATAATAATAATATCCCTTACCTTAGAAAGAAACTGGATACTGGAGTAGTAAAGTAGCAGAATACTTTTCTTCTTTCTCTCTATAGTTTCTCTCTCTAGAATTTCAGTGAATTCGTAAGAAATAGTGAAGGAATGAGCTTCTATTTATAGAAGAATTGAAAGTAGCTCTTGGTCTTAACGAAGGGTCAAAATGACTCTTGGTAATATTGAAGAGACAACTACTATTTGCGAAGGGGCAATTAACTCTTGGAACACCGAAGAGACAAGTAACTCTTGAAAAACCGAAAGGACAAGTAACAATTAGAAAATCGAAGGGACAAATAACGCTTGAAAAACCAAAAGGAAAAGTTACTATTAAAACTTTAAACCAACGATCCATTTTGATTTACTATTATAATTTTAACCAATTGTCTGAAAAATTATCACATCTTCTTATGGAATAATATTGTACTCAAAAATAATTTGGACCGAAAAGAAATATATTTTTCGGGTGAATAGTACCCCATGAATAGTACTTCAGGAATAGTACCCCATGAATAGTACTCCGACACGAAAAGTGTTCTAAATACCTGAGTGAACAATACTAGAGTGAATAGTAATCGGGTGAATAGTAACCCGTGAATAGTCCTCCGACACGAAAAGTACCCCGAATACCCAATTGGTCAATATAACCTCCAGACATCAATTATTATCGAAATAAATATCGATTTCTACTAACACTAATAATTTTCACACAATGGAACTATCAATTTCATCTTTAATCAACACGAACTTATTCATCATTAATATTATAATTCACAATATTTAATAACCAGGTCGTTCCCAGAAAAGAGGGGGCTTTTCGATAAGGATTTCTCCTTATTGGCACGCAATTAGGTGACCAAACCTCTCCTTGACAGAACTTCTAGGCATTGTCAATATTGCAAATAATAATATGAATAACTTTGTCGCCTCAATTATTGATTTAATAATATATCATATTATGCAGATGATACTGTGACAATAATTAAATCAATAATATGAGAGATATGATGCAGCAATTACTGAAGCAATAATTGAGTATAACTGAGTGACTTCTCACGTAAGCATCAATAATCAATACCGTGTGCTACTATGCAATTACGTGTATTACTGTACTTTTACTACCGAGTAGTTCAACAATTTTAACGATAACACCTCCGCCGTTATTTTTATAAAAAGATAATTCTATCGTTTTCTAACTACGACAATACTTCCGTTGGGAGGTCCACAAATAATTGTGTCGTCGTACGGGTATTCCCCGACAAAAAGAATATTCTATATGAACTTGCTTACTTTGCACAATTTTCACATATCACCCTTAACTTTAATCCTTTTATCAATTTGACCATTTACTAAATAACATAATAATTATAAAAAAATTAAATATTTTCATTTCATAAAATTCGGGGTCTCGCAATATATATATATATATATATATATATATATATATATATATATATATATATATATATATATATAATGTATGATATAAAATTATAAGTGGTGTATAATACTGTAAAATTTCAAAAAACAAATTTATTAGGTTATCACGGTTAGTAATGTTGGAACTTAAATATATGTATGGTATAATATTATAAAATTTAAAAATCGGTGTAATTATATAGGATATGTGAAAACTGGAGTAATGAATGAAGATATTAATTATGTAGGACATGTGTTGCAATATGGCAATGGTGTTATGTACTATAAATGTGAGACCCCAGATTTTATGAATAAATATTTAATTTTCTCGAAATAATTATGGTGTGGATTTGATATAATATTATAGTTGTGGGTATTATTTATAAATTTTGCAAAGTAAGCAAGTTGTTTTAAAATATTCGTTTGGTCGGGGAATATTCTTTGTCAGGAATAAACATGTGAATGATATTCCTATTTAATATATGATTTGATTATGATATATATATATATATATATATATATATATATATATATATATATATATATATATATATATATATGAATGAATATGCAAGGATGCTTGCATTAAGAAAAGCTGTAAAGTCCTTTGATAGATAATAGAAATATATGTACAAGGACTTAGAATGAATTGATCAAATATGTTAGGTTGATCTTACATAAGCAAAACAGCTTTGTAAAGTCCTTAAAAAGAAATGATGTACAAGGACTATAAAGATAGAAAGATCAAGCATGTTAGGTTGATCTTATAATGTAATAGATAGACTTGTCTGATCGTCGAGCACTGCACCAGAAGTCGTAGTCTACCAGGAGAGTCAAAGGTAAATCGGGAGCTATCGAGGCAGAATAGGAGTATGCAAGATAGTGAGATCTCGGAGTTCGTAGATTTCCAGGGGAAACGAAGAAGGATCGTAGTGTATCGAGTAGAGCTTCCTCGGGATCGTAGTATGCTGAGGAAGTCATGTTCAGAATCGTAGAGACAGCCTGTCTATGAGCCGAACGACCATCTGCCAAAGCCAAGTATGAAACGTAGACTACACTCAGAGTCGTAGAGTCTAGCGATGCCAAAGCAAAGACAAGGATCGTAGGCTACACTCTGAGATCGTAGAGTCCATTGAATGAATGCAGAGATCGTAGTCGGGCAAGATCAGATGAAGACAACAAGCACAAGGCAGAATCGTAGAGTGTCGAGATCTGATCTCGGGATCGTAGTGTCTGCAAAGCCAAAGCTGAATCGTAGAGTGCAGGACTACATCTCGGAATCGTAGTGTCTGCAAAGCCAAAGCTAAATCGTAGAGTGCAGAACTACGACTCCAACGGAAGTGCTCACAATGCTAAGTTAGAATCGTAGAGTAGATACGATTCTCAAGAATGAGCACTCCCAGAATATCCAAAGATACGAAGCCTCTGGTTGGCACTGCAAAGATGTATTCCACAGTAAGGGAACCAGAGAGCACTCAACGAATGGCATGAAGGCTAACAAAAGAACTAAGCACCAACCCAACCATCATCAAGGTTGAGCTGTAAGGCCATTCGTGATGAAGTCTTCCACAAGGAGATCCAAATAAGACTTCAGAAGTTGACTAAGGAAAGTCAGCTTGTGCAGTAGCTGTCAAGAGTACAGAAGACAACGATCTTGGAAGCAACCAAGATCGTAGTGTTTGCTAAACAAAGAAGGAACTGATGGAAGGTGAACCGAGATACTGGTCATCCTCTGAAGAGCAAGGCTAAAGTGATTAAGTGTGGGTCAGATCATTGATGATAAGTGAACAGGAGATCACAAGGAGAAAGTAAGCTGGACGCACCCCAAATCTGAAGTGTCTTGATATTCAGAAGGGGACCAGGGCAAGGAATTAGGCCATCAGTATCTGAGAACAGTTGAGGCGAACAGAAGTATTGAAGCACTGCACAATACAGGAAGAGGTGTTCTACACTGAAGATCCAATCAACACTCTTCCAGATCGTAGTGTTAACTCTTCTAGTCAACGAGCAACACTCAACAAGACACTACGATCAGGTCCTTGAAGACATACATCAGAATCGTAGAGTTCGAATACCTGAACTAAAGCATTGGAATCGGTTCAATCTGAAGGGTAATACTCGAACAAGTGCTTAGTGAGAGCATCGATGCAAAAGGACAACCTCTGATCTAGAAATCAGGAGTAATAAAGTCTTCAACCTGCCCAAGACAGTAAAGTGATACATCTGACAGGGTAGGTGAAAAAGTAGACTGCAGCGTCAGATAAAGTATGACAAGTCACATCAAGCAGTCTACATCAAGCAACTCGAGATCTGTGAAGACATTTGAATAGCTTCCAACGGCTACTTTCCAACGGAAAGATTGGGAAGGTGTATAAATAGAGAAGAGCTTCAGAGATCATAGGTTGCTGGAGTTGTCAGTTTTGGAGTAAAGGTGGACTGATACAACCGAGTGATAGTGAGTCAGAAGGCTCACTCTACGATCCACCAAGAACACTCAGAAGTTAGATCAAGCAAGAAGTAGAAGTGTGAGTTCTACTATGTAGAAGTGAGAGTTCTACTATATGAAGAGTGTTCTGAACTGCTGAGAGAAAGAAGAGCATCATGCCATCTGGATGTCCATCATGGGAAGACTCTAAGTATAATAGAGAAGAGCCTACAGTCAGCTTAGTAAGTCCATCGTGGAAAGGCATTTAGTAGCAAGAAGGGAGATCACAAAAGCCATCTTGGTGACAAGCATGAGAAAGCTTCTAAGTACCTAACAGAAGAGCTTACAGTCATCTTAGAAGCCACTCATGTATAACCATCAAGTACCAAGGAGAATGATCTTCAAGGCAGTTCATCAAGGGGTCATCCGGAGTAGTTGAGCAACCTAAGAAGCTGAGCATCATGCAACACTCAACTGCTCTTCAAGGATGATTAAGTCAAGCTGCTAAGGATAGAAGATGTTCAGAGCATGAAGACATCTTAGCAGCTCAGCACCGACTCCAACAACAACAAACAACAACTTAACAAAGCCAGGGCCTGAGGGGTCCCTGTCCAGAGGGACTAAATAAAGCAGGGCCAAGAGGGTCCTTGTCCGAAAGGACTAAACAAAGCAGGGCCAAAGGGTCCTTGTCCAGAGGGACTAAACGAAGTTCCAAGCCTGCTGGGCTTGAAGAGTTCCTAGGGAACTAGAGGAGTCCCAAGGCTGCTGGCCTTGAAGAGTTCTTAGTGAACTGAAGTCCCAAGGCTGCTGGCCTTGAAGGAATCGTAGAGATTCTGGGTGCTGCCCTTCCTTAGTGGAAATCCTGCTAGTTGAAAGCAGAAGAGTGGATTAGGAGCTTGAGTCTCTGAACCACTTAAAATCCCTTGTGTCTTTTACATTATGTCATTTACATTATGTCCATAACTGCTATAACTGCTATGTATATTCTAACTGCTTACAACTAAACTAGTCCAACGAACAATGTATGTTTGATTATGAATATATCAATGAAAGGGAATCTTTTACTTATTCCGCTGTGCTTTAAAAGATTCTTATGTTTGTCATATACTTAAATATGAACAATACAACATAAACCAGAAAAGTATTTGAAATTAAAAGGATCTATTCAACCCCCCCTTCTAGATCTATTGTGCCCTCTGGGAACTAACAATTGGTATCAAAGCATGTTCTCGTGCTATATTCAAAAGCTAATCGCTTTGAGTCTGATCCCAGGCACTAACATTGTTCTAAACTTAGTTTAGTAGTAAGTTACTTGTTATATGCAGAAGAGCTCACAAGTTAAAAATATTGTGTATAGGTAAAAATGTGTATACACCTGAAGCTGCTCAGATTGGTCCATATCTTCGATCGTTATATCAACAAGACCAATCCTTGCCTGCAGTCAATCTTGTAGTCTGAAGACCAAACGAGAGAAAGAGAGCAAGAGACATCAGTGACAAAGAGTAAAGCATTCATCAGTCTGAAAGATGAAGAGGTCTCACTTACTAAGAAATGCTGATCGAGAGGAGGAAGATCTTCTCAATCTTATGAGTGACCAACCAACAACTGGGTGCTATCTCTGTAAACTCAAAGATGTCAAAGATCCTAATGCCACGATTCTCTTGATCTACATCTTCAAGACCATGACTGACTGATAAAAGGCCTACAAGAGCATTAAGCTGAAAGGAGTAAAAGTAAAAGCTATGCACATCAATACTTGAACTTCGTATATCTAAGGTAAATGACTGTTTCGTAACTGACAATAAAAAGGTACGGTTCCTCACCATTATCAATGTGTACATCATATTTGCACCATTTTATGAATTATGACAGTATTCTGTTAAGAAGTCATAATCTACCTAAAAAGGTGAAGAGAGAAAGTAGTCTGAAGATGGAAAATTCGAATGTCTATAAACTTTCTCTTTAACCAAGTTTTAGGCTGAAGATTACATCTTGAAGAAAATCTGAAATAGATCATAAGAGTATCACAGACCAAATAGACTTTATGTTAAGTAATCATTGCTGGTGTACCAGTACGAATGTACAAGCCTATGTTCTAAGTGTTTGACAACACACAGAGAATAATCAGTTCCACAAGAGGATCTTGCTGATTTGTAGAAACTGATCACATCCATAAATCAACTAGATACTCATAAATCGTAGAGTTGATTCATACTCTGTGAACACTTAAACACTGTGAACAGAGTCCAGTAAATGATAAAACCATCACAGATAGTGTGTTATTAAATTCCACATCCCACACACTCATCAGCATGCATCTCGAAATATATTGTCTCAAGATAGTTGCATGCATGAATAGGTCTGTTGGTGATAAACATGATGATTATCCAGTTAAGAGGAATAGGGGTTTAGAAAACTAACCTAGCAGGACCCATTCAACAATGGGGACCAAAAGTAGAAATTACTTAAACCTGCAGGTACCTGGTCAATCTGACCACACTAAGGAATGCTGAAGCCGAAGACTTCATTCAATAGGACTCAACCAGCAGAAGGCTAAGGACTGTTCAAAGATAAGTCTGATAAGATTTATATATGTCCAAGCCTGTCCTTGAAGATCCTCTGAGCTAACCGGAATGGAGCTCACATGGCTACAAATCTGTATATGGGAGCATGCCATGCAGCAGAAGATAAAAAGGATTCTATGTGCCCATATCAGGAGAAATACGCTTTATGGAAAGGATCCTCAAGGAAAGCTCACAACAGGAGATCATTGAGCTTAAGTCAAAAGGAGTTCTCTACGAAGCAGAACTTCTCAAAGCAAAGGACTATCAAAGAAGACTACGTTCGTAGCACTGTCAGCAGATCGTAAGAGTGATCAATCCTGAAAGTACTCATCTCTACGATACAAGGAAAATCAAGCAATGATGATGAGTTCCTAAACGAAGTTCCAAGCCTGCTGGGCTTGAAGAGTTCCTAGGGAACTAGAGGAGTCCCAAGGCTGCTGGCCTTGAAGAGTTCTTAGTGAACTGAAGTCCTAAGGCTGCTGGCCTTGAAGGAATCGTAGAGATTCTGGGTGCTGCCCTTCCTTAGTGAAAATCCTGCTAGTTGAAAGCAGAAGAGTGGATTAGAAGCTTGAGTCTCTGAACCACTTAAAACCCCTTGTGTGTTTTACATTATGTCATTTACATTATGTCCATAACTGCTATAACTGCTATGTATGTTTTAACTGCTTACAACTAAACTAGTCCAACGAACAATGTATGTTTGATTATGAATATATCAATGAAGGGGAATCTTTTACTTATTCCGCTGTGCTTTAAAAGATTCTTATGTTTGTCATATACTTAAATATGAACAATACAACATAAACCAGAAAAGTATTTGAAATAAAAAGGATCTATTCAACCCCCCTTCTAGATCTATTGTGCCCTCTGGGAACTAACATTCTTTTTATCGGGGAATATTCGTACGACGGCACAATCATTGGTGGACCCCACAGCAGAAGTATAGTCGTAGTTAGAAAACGACAAAATTATCTTTCTATAAAAATAACGGCTGAGGTGTTACCGTTAAAACCGTTAAAACTGTTGAACTACCCGGTAGTAAAAGTACAGTAATACGCGTGGTTGCATAGTAGCACACGGTATTGATTATTGATGTTTACGTGAGAAGTCACTCAGCTATACTCAATTATTGCTACAGTAATTACTGCATCATATCTCTTAAATTATTGTCATAGTATCATCTGTATAATATGTTATATTATTAAATCAATAATTGAGACATTGTGGTAAGTTTGGTTATTTTTATGGGGGGCCATATGTCATCATCTAAGAGTCTCTTCGTCAATAGTAATTACCGTCGTCAATAGTAATTACCGTCGTCAATAGTATTTACCTTGGTCAATAGTATTTACCTTGGTCAATAGTAATTACCTTCGTCAATAGTATTTACCTTGGTCAATAGTATTTACCTTGGTCAATAGTAATTACTTTCGTCAATAGCAGTTGTCCCTTCAATATTACCAAGAGTCATTTGACCCTTCGTTAAGACCAAGAGTCATTTGACCCTTCGTTAAGACCAAGAGCCACCCTCAGTTTTTCTATAAATAGAGGCCTAGGGCTTCATTATTTTTCACGAATTCATTCAAGCTATAGAGAGAGAAAGTATAGAGAGAATAAGAGAGAGAGAATAAAAGTATTCTGCTACTTCACTTTTCCAATATCCAGTTCTTTTAAGGTAGGGAATATTATTTCTTTTATATTCATGAAGAGAACTTCTGTTATTCCATTCTTTATTATTCTGTTGGAATAACCAGTATACGCGGTCTACCCTATACTTGGTGACATTCTTCTATTATTCTGTTGGAACATCCTGTCTGTGTGTTTTACACCGGACCTGGTTCCGTTTTTATTATTATTCTGTTGGAACATCCTGTCTGTGTGTTATACACCGGACCTGGTTCCGTCTTTGTTATTATTCTGTTGGAACATCCTGTCTATATATTTTACACCGGACCTGGTTCCATTATTTATTATTCTGTCGGAATATTCTGTCTGTGCGTTTACGCCGGACCTGATTCAATTATTTATTATTCTGTTGGAATAACCTGTCTGTGCGGTCTATCGCATGCATGGTGATTTCTTTTGTTATTCCATTCTTTATTATACTCAGTTGGTTAAGTTTTGACTTCTATACTCCATGAAATTTGTGGAATATCCTTGATAATTGCGGTTCATCCAGTATCTTTTTATGAAAATATTCTTCTAAGCATTCTTGAATTTTACTCCACAAAGCAGTATCATGTTGACAATTTGGACATTGTTAATTCTTGGATAAATTAATTCTTGAACTTGTTTTATTGAATTCTTATATCATTGTCATCATCCTCATGTTTATAAAATGTTGAAAGTCATCTGTGGCCTGTAGTGCATAGATGGACTTGGTATGATTATGACCAGGGATTATTCTGTATAATCATGACCGTAATGTTACAAATGATGTGGTAAAAGTCCTCATTGGCCAGTAGTGCATTGATGGACAGTTGTTGGCATGATCATGACCATTAATGAATACCCGAATATCCTTGGTCGTAGTGCAGGGGTGATTCGATGATGTGGATTATTTTATTAAGCTGAGTCCCAGCGATAACAGTGTTGAAAAACTTTTTAAATTATAAAAGATAGTAGAGTTTATTTTCTACTTGACTCTTTTAATGGATTGCTTGTTCCGCTGCAGTTAAACTTGATGTCTATTATATTTTATCAGTTTAACATTGTTGAAGGCTAATGATAATTTATTCTGTATTATCTTAGTCATAATATTTCTTACTGGGCTAGTTGAGCTCACCCTTTCTTTCACTGTTCTCTTCAAAAAATGAGAACGTAGCTGGGGCAAGTCGGGGAACGGAGTAATGGTCCGAATGATAGTATTAGTTAGTAGTCCTCACTATTCTATGTAATAGTGTGTTAATAAATGTAATGAGGACTCCTTTTGAGTATGAATACTCTCTAGAAGATAATATTTGTATTCAAACTCACAGTTTATGTTTTGTCGTATTGTACACGACAGTTGTATTAGTAAGTTGTATTTATATTCTATACTATGTATCTGACGACCCAAGATGGGTGATGTATACCTAATTTTGGGGGCGTCACAGTTGGTATCAGAGCTTAGGGATATGATCCCTGGCTAGGATGTGAGAATAGAACTAGGAGGGGGGAGAAGGGAAATTTCTTTCGCTAGTATGACCTACCTAAGTTTATTTGGTATTTAATTGGTCGGTCAAAGTATATGGATAATATGTTATATGTTAATTAACCCTTGTTTTGTTGTAGTATTTGCAAATGGCATCCGAAAATGTTGAGATAAACAATGAAGCACATGAGACCATTGAATCACCAACGATCAATGCTCAGGGTAATGTGCAACCAGAGGACAATAATCCTAATGAAAATAATAACACCGATGAAATGGTGAATGATGGGATGGTCAGAGACTTTATGCAATTCATGCAACAACAAAATAACTCTCGGACGGTCACCGCTAAGCAGTTCAAGGAGCAATTCATGCAACAACGGGCGAGAGCGGCTCCTATCCAAAATGAAGGAGGAAACAATGACAACCCACGGTTGGTCACCGCTAAGCAATTCAAGGAGCTGGGACCACCAGAGTTTAAGAGAGAGCCAAAATCACTTATAGCGGAAACATGGATAAAGCAGATTACCAAGATATTTTGTGACGCCCCCAAAATTAGGTATACATCACCCATCTTGGGTCGTCAGATACATAGTACAGAATACAAATACAACTGATTAATACATCTGTCGTGTACAATACGACAAAACATAAACTGTGAGTTTGAATACAAATATTATCTTCTAGAGAGTATTCATACTCAAAAGGAGTCCTCATTACATTTATTAACACACCATTACATAGAATAGTGAGGACTACTAACTAATACTATCATTCGGACCATCACTCCGTACCCCGACTTGTCCCAGCTACGTTCTCATTTCCTGAAGAGAACAGTGAAAGAAAGGGTGAGCTCAACTAGCCCAGTAAGAAATATTATGACTAAGATAATGCAGAATAAATTATCATTAGCCTTCAACAATGTTAAACTGATAAAATATAATAGACATCAAGTTTAACTGCAGCGGAACAAGCAATCCATTAAAAGAGTCAAGTAGAAAATAAACTCTACTATCTTTTATGATTTAAAAGGTTTTTCAACACTGCGATCGCTGAGACTCAGCTTAATAAAATAATCCACATCATCGAATCACCCCTGCACTACGGCCAAGGATATTCGTGTATTCATTAATGGTCATGATCATGCCAACAACTGTCCATCAATGCACTACGGCCAATGAGGACTTTTACCACATCATTTGTAACATTACGGTCATGATTATACCGAATAATCCCTGGTCATAATCATACCAAGTCCATCTATGCACTACAGGCCACAGATGACTTTCAACATTTTATAAACATGAGGATGATGACAATGATATAAGAATTCAATAAAACAAGTTCAAGAATTAATTTATCCAAGAATTAACAACGTCCAAATTGTCAACATGATACTGCTTTGTGGAGTAAAATTCAAGAATACTTAGAAGAATATTTTCATGAAAAGATACTGGATGAAACGCAATTATCAAGGATATTCCACAAATTTCATGGAGTATAGAAGTCAAAACTTAACCAACTGAGTACAATAAAGAATGGAATAACAAAAGAAATCACCATGCATGCGATAGACCGCACAGACAGGTTATTCCAACAGAATAATAAATAATGGAACCAGGTCCGGCGTAAACGCACAGACAGGATATTCCGACAGAATAATAAATAATAGAACCAGGTCCGGTGTAAAACACACAGACAGGATATTCCGACAGAATAATAAATAATGAAACCAGGTCCGGTGTAAAACACACAGACAGGATATTCCGACAGAATAATAAATAATGGAACCAGGTCCGGTGTAAAACACACAGACAGGATGTTCCAACAGAATAATAATAAAAACGGAACCAGGTCCGGTGTAAAACACACAGACAGGATGTTCCAACAGAATAATAATAATAAAAACGGAACCAGGTCCGGTGTAAAACACACAGACAGGATGTTCCAACAGAATAATAGAAGAATATCACCAAGTATAGGGTAGACCACGTATACAGGTTATTCCAACAGAATAATAAGAAATGGAATAACAACAGTTCTCTTCATGAATAAGAAAGAATAACACCCCTTACCGTAAAAGAACTGGATATAAGAGTAGTGAAGTAGCAGAAAACTTTTCTTCTATCTCTATATAATCTCTCTCTATAGTTTCTCTCTCTAGAGTTCAGTGAATTCGTAAGAAAATAATGAAGGAATGAGCTTCTATTTATAGGAAAATGGATTGCATAGTAACTAATCCATGAACGGTCCAGATTGATTACTTTAATCTGATGGTCCATATTTAAAGAAAAATCTTTTAAATAAAATATAATATATTCTATTTATAGAATAACTTTAATAAAGTATTCTGTTTTATATAAAAAGATGTTTCTGTTTTATTACGTTAATAATACGAATAAAACAAAACGTCATTATCGCTAAATAATTCATATTATTAACTGACAATAATGGAATCAAACTGAGTGACTTCTCACATAAGCATTAATAATTAATACTGTGTGCTACTATGCAACCACACGTATTACTGTACTTTTACTACCGAGTAGTTCAACAGTATCAACGGTAAAACTTCCGCCGTTATTTTCATAAAGTATTTTTGTCGTTTTCTCAATCCGACAATAATTCCGTTGTGGGGTCCACCAATAATTGTACCGTCGTACGGATATTCCCCGACAAAAAGAATATTCTCCGACCAATTGAATATAATATGACAACTTGCATACTTTGCAAAATTTATAAATACTACCCATAACTATTATATCAAATCCACACATTAATATAAAAAAAATTATTTCGAGAAAAATTAAATATTTATTCATAAAATCTAGGGTTTCACAATCTCCCCTCCTTATAGAATTTCGCCCTCGAAATTTACGTACGTACTTGGTATGCCGAACATGTGAGGATACCTTGACTTCACTTCAAATTCTAACTCTTGAGGTATAACCTTTAAGCATCGAATATGATCCTTCTTATCCAAGATGTTAACACGTATCTCCTCATACGTTAAATCTTTCGCTATTTCATCCGGTTTTAAATTAATAATGCGGTTCGGGTCGTCCACATATTTACGTAACATCGATACGTAAAAAAAAATGTCCTGAACACGCAACATACTTGGCGGTAAAACGAGTCTATAGGCCACAGTTCCTACTTCATCGAGGATTTCAAATGGGCCAATTAAATCGAGAGTTGAGATTTCCTCTCTTCGTCGATTCTTGCTTCTAGAATAACGCTCTCTTGAACCTTCTTCTTCACATTTATCAGCTCTTAGTATGTAGCTTGAGCGGCTTTAACTTTATCGATTAAAGTCGATTTTAATCGTATATTCGTTATCTTCACGTGGGTTCGAATATTCACACTTGTAACCGTATACGATCTTCTACACAACGCGTCAGCTACCACGTTCACTTTTCCACGATGTTATTGAATGGTACGATCGTAATCTTCAACAGCTCGAGCCAACGTCTTTGGCGCATAATACGTTCGTTTTAGTTGAAGAAATATTTGAGGGTTTAAGAAATAGGTTTTGTACTGGGGTCAATACAAAATTCAATTTTACGCTCTGGGGTAGGCTAAGAAGTCTTCAAGAATACGTCAAGAAATTTATTAACAATAGAAATATCGTTCAAAACTGTGACCCTCATCCAAGACTTGGATAACACGTCACATTGATACCTATCAACTTGCCATCATCATTTACAACGTCTCCTACGGAAAGTCTAGCTTCGGTGCATTCCACACCAGGAAGTCAACAGCGAAAGGAACGGGGATTTTTACTTATGGCTTGATATGACAATGATTGACTTTAGTGGTTTGGTTACTTTGAATTTGCATAACAGGTTGGTTAGGAATATGAAAGCTAACAACCTTACGAGAAGCATGATGAGTAGTGAACCAATCGTTTCAAAAAAATCACATCAAAGGCAAGTATTTTCAAAGAGATAAGATCGACAGGTAACGTGAAAGTGTTGATTTGAACAAGATTTATAAATAGTAGAGGTAACGAAGGTTTCTCCCAACTGAGTTTAAATAGACATATCAAAGTCTAAGTTCTCCGGAGTTAACTTCAAACATTTAACACAACTAGGTGAAATAAAAGAGTGAGTAGAACCGGTATCTAACACGGTATAGACTTCGCAAGAGTTTATGACTAACATACCCGTGATAATTTTATTCAGGTTCCTCGTCACGAAAAAAAAATACTCTCTCTTAAACTACTGGCTTTGGCTTTTCTGGGACGGTCTTTGGTGCCTCCATCCTATCTGAACTTGTCTTCGGTGAACGACAAAATCGGGCTAAATGACCTTCTCTTCCACAATTATAACATGCTTTGGACGGCATCGCGCAGTTTGGACTGATGTGCCCCTCCCCTCCGCATTTGAAACATATGATAGGTGATCGTTCTCCTTCCTTAACGACAGGTGCTGGTGCTGACATCTTTCCATCATTGTTGAATCTCCTCTTCTTAAAATGTTCATTCTTATTGTTTTGGCCCTGATTACCACCGAAGTGGTTACCATTTCTGGCCTGTTGATTCCCTCCACGCTTGTTGTCACCGCTTCGATGACTGCTCTCACTGGTATTATCATTTTGCCAGCTGCTCTCTTTTGGTTGCGTTATCTCGTTATCGCGCTCCACCAACTGAGCCCTATTTACAACATCTGAATACAAACACAGTTTATGAGAAACAAGATGTTGACGTATCTCCGGCTTCAAACCTCTTAAAAACATCCGCGTCATTCTTTCTTCATTATCCACCAGGTGGGACGCAAACCGGGATAACTCCGCAAATTTTGCCTCGTACTGCGACACGGTCATATTATTCTGCTCCAATTTGATGAACTCCACCTCCTTCATGTGACGAATACTCTCGGGAAAGTATTTGTCGTTAAACAGATCTTGGAACTTCTCCCAAGACATCTTCAGTGCGGCAGGTTGAGTACGCTTTATCGATTCCCACCAGTAATCTGCCTCTCCTCGCAACATAAAGGCGGCAAAGGGAACCTTTTGCTCCTCGGAGCAACCCAAGACATCAAATATCTTGGTGATCTTTGCTTTATCCATGTTTCAGCTACAAGTGGTTTGGGTTCTCCCTTAAACTCCGGTGGTCCCAGCTCCTTAAACTGTTTAGCGGTGACCGCCTGAGAGTTTCCAGTATTTCCACCTACGTTGTGGACAGGAGCCGCTTTCACCTGTTGTTGCATGAATTGCATAAAGCCTCTGAACATTTGATCATTCATCATTTGGTCAGTGTTGTTGTTTGCATGAGGATTGACACCTTCCTGATGCACATTATCATGATTATTGATGTGTGGTGAATCAACAGTCGTCTGTGCTCCATTGCTATTCTCAACATTCTCGGATGCCATTTTCAGATACTGCCACAAAATAAAAATTAATTGATATGTCATATATTATCCTTATGTTATGACCGACCAATTAAATACCATGCAAATAAACTTAGGTAGGTCATACTAGCGAAGGAATTCCCCGTCTCTCCCCTCCTAGTTCTATTCTCACATCCTAGCCAGGGATCATATCCCTAAGCTTTGATACCAACTGTGACGCCCCCAAAATTAGGTATACATCACCCATCTTGGGTCGTCAGATACATAGTACAGAATACAAATACAACTGATTAATACATCTGTCGTGTACAATACGACAAAACATAAACTGTGAGTTTGAATACAAATATTATCTTCTAGAGAGTATTCATACTCAAAAGGAGTCCTCATTACATTTATTAACACACCATTACATAGAATAGTGAGGACTACTAACTAATACTATCATTCGGACCATCACTCCGTACCCCGACTTGTCCCAGCTACGTTCTCATTTCCTGAAGAGAACAGTGAAAGAAATGGTGAGCTCAACTAGCCCAGTAAGAAATATTATGACTAAGATAATGCAGAATAAATTATCATTAGCCTTCAACAATGTTAAACTGATAAAATATAATAGACATCAAGTTTAACTGCAGCGGAACAAGCAATCCATTAAAAGAGTCAAGTAGAAAATAAACTCTACTATCTTTTATGATTTAAAAGGTTTTTCAACACTGCGATCGCTGAGACTCAGCTTAATAAAATAATCCACATCATCGAATCACCCCTGCACTACGGCCAAGGATATTCGTGTATTCATTAATGGTCATGATCATGCCAACAACTGTCCATCAATGCACTACGGCCAATGAGGACTTTTACCACATCATTTGTAACATTACGGTCATGATTATACCGAATAATCCCTGGTCATAATCATACCAAGTCCATCTATGCACTACAGGCCACAGATGACTTTCAACATTTTATAAACATGAGGATGATGACAATGATATAAGAATTCAATAAAACAAGTTCAAGAATTAATTTATCCAAGAATTAACAACGTCCAAATTGTCAACATGATACTGCTTTGTGGAGTAAAATTCAAGAATACTTAGAAGAATATTTTCATGAAAAGATACTGGATGAAACGCAATTATCAAGGATATTCCACAAATTTCATGGAGTATAGAAGTCAAAACTTAACCAACTGAGTACAATAAAGAATGGAATAACAAAAGAAATCACCATGCATGCGATAGACCGCACAGACAGGTTATTCCAACAGAATAATAAATAATGGAACCAGGTCCGGCGTAAACGCACAGACAGGATATTCCGACAGAATAATAAATAATAGAACCAGGTCCGGTGTAAAACACACAGACAGGATATTCCGACAGAATAATAAATAATGAAACCAGGTCCGGTGTAAAACACACAGACAGGATATTCCGACAGAATAATAAATAATGGAACCAGGTCCGGTGTAAAACACACAGACAGGATGTTCCAACAGAATAATAATAAAAACGGAACCAGGTCCGGTGTAAAACACACAGACAGGATGTTCCAACAGAATAATAATAATAAAAACGGAACCAGGTCCGGTGTAAAACACACAGACAGGATGTTCCAACAGAATAATAGAAGAATATCACCAAGTATAGGGTAGACCACGTATACAGGTTATTCCAACAGAATAATAAGAAATGGAATAACAACAGTTCTCTTTATGAATAAGAAAGAATAACACCCCTTACCGTAAAAGAACTGGATATAAGAGTAGTGAAGTAGCAGAAAACTTTTCTTCTATCTCTATATAATCTCTCTCTATAGTTTCTCTCTCTAGAGTTCAGTGAATTCGTAAGAAAATAATGAAGGAATGAGCTTCTATTTATAGGAAAATGGATTGCATAGTAACTAATCCATGAACGGTCCAGATTGATTACTTTAATCTGATGGTCCATATTTAAAGAAAAATCTTTTAAATAAAATATAATATATTCTATTTATAGAATAACTTTAATAAAGTATTCTGTTTTATATAAAAAGATGTTTCTGTTTTATTACGTTAATAATACGAATAAAACAAAACGTCATTATCGCTAAATAATTCATATTATTAACTGACAATAATGGAATCAAACTGAGTGACTTCTCACATAAGCATTAATAATTAATACTGTGTGCTACTATGCAACCACACGTATTACTGTACTTTTACTACCGAGTAGTTCAATAGTATCAACGGTAAAACTTCCGCCGTTATTTTCATAAAGTATTTTTGTCGTTTTCTCAATCCGACAATAATTCCGTTGTGGGGTCCACCAATAATTGTACCGTCGTACGGATATTCCCCGACAAAAAGAATATTCTCCGACCAATTGAATATAATATGACAACTTGCATACTTTGCAAAATTTATAAATACTACCCATAACTATTATATCAAATCCACACATTAATATAAAAAAAATTATTTCGAGAAAAATTAAATATTTATTCATAAAATCTGGGGTTTCACATATTTGATGTCTTGGGATGCTCCGAGGAGCAAAAGGTTTCCTTTGCCACCTTTATGTTGCGTGAAGAGGCAGATTACTGGTGGGAATCTGTAAAACGTACCCAGCCTGACGCACTCAAGATGTCTTGGGAGAAGTTCCAAGAACTGTTCAATGACAAGTACTTTCCCGAAAGTATTCGTCACATGAAGGAGGTAGAATTTATCAAGTTGGAGCAAAACAACATGACCGTGTCGTAGTACGAAGCCAAGTTTGTCGAGTTGTCCCGATTTGCGTCCTACTTGGTGGATAATGAAGAGAGAATGACGCGGATGTTTTTAAGAGGTTTGAAACCGGAGATACGTCAATATCTTATTTCTCATAAACTGTGTCTGTATTCAGATGTTGTAAATAGAGCTCAATTAGTAGAACGCGATAACGAGTCAACGCAACTAAAAGAGAGCAGCCAGAAAAATGATAATACTGGTGATAACAGTCATCAAAGCGGTGACAATAAGCATGGAGGGAATCAACATGCCAGAAATGGTAACCACTTCAATGGTAATCATGGTCAAAACAATAAGAATGGACATTTCAAGAAGAGAAAATTCAACAATGATGGAAAGACGTAAGCACCAACTCCCGTTGTTAAGGAAGGAGAACGACCACCTATCATATGCTTCAAATGCGGAGGGGAGGGACACATCAGTCCAAACTGCGCGATGCCATCCAAAGCATGCTATAATTGTGGAAGAGAAGGTCACTTAGCCCGATTTTGTCGTTCACCGAAGACAAGTTCAGATAGGATGGAGGCACCAAAGACCGTCCCAGAAAAGCCAAAGCCAGTAGTTTAAGAGAGAGCATTTTTTTCGTGACGAGGAACCTGAATAAAATTATCACGGGTATGTTAGTCATAAACTCTTGCGAAGTCTATACCGTGTTAGATACCGGTTCTACTCACTCTTTTATTTCACCTAGTTGTGTTCAATATTTGAACTTAACTCCGGAGAAGTTAGACTTTGATATGTCTATTTAAACTCAGTTGGGAGAAACCTTCGTTACCTCTACTATTTATAAATCTTGTTCAAATCAACACTTTCACGTTACCTGTCGATCTTATCTCTTTGAAAATACTTGCCTTTGATGTGATTTTTTTGAAACGATTGGTTCACTACTCATCATGCTTCTCGTAAGGTTGTTAGCTTTCATATTCCTAACCAACCTGTTATGCAAATTCAAAGTAACCAAACCACTAAAGTCAATCATTGTCATATCAAGCCATAAGTAAAAATCCCCGTTCCTTTCGCTGTTGACTTCCTGGTGTGGAATGCACCGAAGCTAGACTTTCCGTAGGAGACGTTGTAAATGATGATGGCAAGTTGATAGGTATCAATGTGACGTGTTATCCAAGTCTTGGATGAGGGTCACAGTTTTGAACGATATTTCTATTGTTAATAAATTTCTTGACGTATTCTTGAAGACTTCTTAGCCTACCCCAGAGCGTAAAATTGAATTTTGTATTGACCCCAGTACAAAACCTATTTCTTAAACCCTCAAATATTTCTTCAACTAAAACGAACGTATTATGCGCCAAAGACGTTGGCTCGAGCTGTTGAAGATTACGATCGTACCATTCAATAACATCGTGGAAAAGTGAACGTGGTAGCTGACGCGTTGTGTAGAAGATCGTATACGGTTACAAGTGCGAATATACGAACCCACATGAAGATAACGAATATACGATTAAAATCGACTTTAATCGATAAAGTTAAAGCCGCTCAAGCTACATACTCAGAGCTGATAAATGTGAAGAAGAAGGTTCAAGAGGGCGTTATTCTAGAAGCAAGAATCGACGAAGAGAGGAAATCTCAACTCTCGATTTAATTGGCCCATTTGAAATCCTCGATGAAGTAGGAACTGTGGCCTATAGACTCATTTTACCGCCAAGTATGTTGCGTGTTCAAAACATTTTTTTTTACGTATCGATGTTGCGTAAATATGTGGACGGCCCGAACAACATTATTAATTTAGAACCGGACGAGATAGCGGATGATTTAATGTTTGAGGAGATACGTGTTAAAATCTTGGATAAGAAGGATCATATTCGACGCTCAAAGGTTATACCTCAAGAGTTAGAATTTGAAGTGAAGTCAATGTATCCTCACCTGTTCGGCATACCAGGTATGTACGTAAATTTCGAGGGCGAAATTCCATAAGGAGGGGAGATTGTGAGACCCCAGATTTTATGAATAAATATTTAATTTTCTCGAAATAATTATGGTGTGGATTTGATATAATATTATAGTTGTGGGTATTATTTATAAATTTTGCAAAGTAAGCAAGTTGTTTTAAAATATTCGTTTGGTCGGGGAATATTCTTTTTGTCGGGGAATATTCGTACGACGGCACAATCATTGGTGGACCCCACAACAGAAGTATAGTCGTAGTTAGAAAACGACAAAATTATCTTTCTATAAAAATAACAGCTGAGGTGTTACCGTTAAAATCGTTAAAACTGTTGAACTACCCGGTAGTAAAAGTACAGTAATACGCGTGGTTGCATAGTAGCACACGGTATTGATTATTGATGCTTACGTGAGAAGTCACTCAGCTATACTCAATTATTGCTACAGTAATTGCTGCATCATATCTCTTAAATTATTGTCATAGTATCATCTGTATAATATGTTATATTATTAAATCAATAATTGAGACGTTGTGGTAAGTTTGGTTATTTTTATGGGGGGCCATATGTCATCATCTAAGAGTCTCTTCGTCAATAGTAATTACCGTCGTCAATAGTATTTACCTTGGTTAATAGTATTTACCTTGGTCAATAGTAATTACCTTCGTCAATAGTATTTACCTTGCTCAATAGTATTTACCTTGGTCAATAGTAATTACTTTCGTCAATAGTAGTTATCCCTTCAATATTATCAAGAGTCATTTGACCATTCTTTAAGACCAAGAGTCATTTGACCCTTCGTTAAGATCAAGAGTCACCCTCAGTTTTTCTATAAATAGAGGCCTAGGGCTTCATTATTTTTTACGAATTCATTCAAGCTATAGAGAGAGAAAGTATAGAGAGAATAAGAGAGAGAGAATAAAAGTATTTTGCTACTTCACTTTTTCAATATCCAGTTCTTTTAAGGTAGGGAATATTATTTCTTTTATATTCATGAAGAGAACTTCTGTTATTCCATTCTTTATTATTCTGTTGGAATAATCAGTATACGCGGTCTACCCTATACTTGGTGACATTCTTCTATTATTCTGTTGGAACATCCTGTCTGTGTGTTTTACACCGGACCTGGTTCATTTATTTATTATTCTGTCGGAATATCATGTCTGTGCGTTTACGCCGGACCTGGTTCCATTATTTATTATTCTGTTGGAATAACCTGTCTGTGCGGTCTATCGCATGCATGGTGATTTCTTTTGTTATTCCATTCTTTATTATACTCAGTTGGTTAAGTTTTGACTTCTATATTCCATGAAATTTGTGGAATATCCTTGATAATTGCGGTTCATCCAGTATATTTTCATGAAAATATTCTTCTAAGCATTCTTGAATTTTACTCCACAAAGCAGTATCATGTTGACAATTTGGACATTGTTAATTCTTGGATAAATTAATTCTTGAACTTGTTTTATTGAATTCTTATATCATTGTCATCATCCTCATATTTATAAAATGTTGAAAGTCATCTATGGCCTGTAGTGCATAGATGGACTTGGTATGATTATGACCAGAGATTATTCTGTATAATCATGACCGTAATGTTACAAATGATGTGGTAAAAGTCCTCATTGGCCAGTAGTGCATTGATGGACAGTTGTTGGCATGATCATGACCATTAATGAATACCCGAATATCCTTGGTCGTAGTGCAGGGGTGATTCGATGATGTGGATTATTTTATTAAGCTGAGTCCCAGCGATAACAGTGTTGAAAAACTTTTTAAATTATAAAAGATAGTAGAGTTTATTTTCTACTTGACTCTTTTAATGGATTGCTTGTTCCGCTGCAGTTAAACTTGATGTCTATTATATTTTATCAGTTTAACATTGTTGAAGGCTAATGATAATTTATTCTGTATTATCTTAGTCATAATATTTATTACTGGGCTAGTTGAGCTCACCCTTTCTTTCACTGTTCTCTTCAAAAAATGAGAACGTAGCTGGGGCAAGTCGGGGAACGGAGTAATGGTCCGAATGATAGTATTAGTTAGTAGTCCTCACTATTCTATGTAATAGTGTGTTAATAAATATAATGAGGACTCATTTTGAGTATGAATACTCTCTAGAAGATAATATTTGTATTCAAACTCACAGTTTATGTTTTGTCGTATTGTACACGGCAGTTGTATTAGTAAGTTGTATTTGTATTCTATATTATGTATCTGACGACCCAAGATGGGTGATGTATACCTAATTTTGGGGGCGTCACAATAAATTAGTATATTTAATAGATACATAATAGTTTTATAAGGGAATGAGAATTAGTAGTATAGTTTTATAAGAAAACCATCAATATAAATATAAGATTATCTTAAATAATATTAATTTTCTATTTTTATTAAAATATATATCTATAGACACAATTTAGTTGGTCCTCTTTTTTTTTTTTTTTGTTAAACCTTTGACTTTTTTATATTAAGTTAACTTTTATTATTTACAAATTCAAATCAAAATTTGGAATTAGGATTATAGTTTTATAAGGAAACAAAAATTAGAAATATAATTTTATAATAAAATAATCAAAATAAGTTATTTTTACCTAATATTAATTGATTTCTTTTATTCAAATACATAAAATAATACATATTTAATTAGAATTATATTACCACTTAGATAATATAGTTTGAGAGTAAAATAAAATTATCAAAAAAATCATCTACTTAATTTAAATTTGTTACTATTATTAAAATATAAATATAATTATTGTAGTAAAATTATATTACTACTTAAATAATAAGAAAAAATTTGCTTAGTCTACTCAAAATATTAATTAAAAATAAATATAAATTTTAAGAATCAAGAATAAACCGCATGCTTTGCACGGGCTAGTAACTATTTATAAAGAGTACAAGGTTTTTATGATTAATATTATTCACTTTATTTAAGATAATTTTTTTAAAGATTATGATTTTCATTTAATTATTTCAATCGAATACAAATAGCATGCATAAATATAAGAATATAATTTTTTTTATTTAATTTTTAGATTGTGGAATATCATTACCATAATCGGGAAACAATTATTCCATAAAAAATCACATTTTATTCGTGGTGATATAAAGAGACACAATATCTTCAAGTTTGTTACCATAATTTTATTATCACGTAACAACAGTTAAAGTAATAATTTATTACTTTTATGGGTAAATTTGGAACAAAAAATACATTCTTAATATTTATTAAAATTTAGAAATGGAACTTTTCTTGTTTGTTTGTTTTTTTGTGCTGAGTGTATTTCATTAAAATGGTTCTTGCCCTGGACATAATGACCCCTACCCGATTCATGTAAAAGCTCAAGCCTAACCCATATTCATGTTGGCCTTACATTAATCCAGTTTTAAATAGCGTTGTCTAGACTCCAGACGTTAACTTGTCTGGGCTGATTATTAGAATATTGCTATCTTGGATTGTTCGGCCCAGTTGTTAGGCTACGTGAGATTACACCTAATATATACCCTCCAAATTCCATCAACTTTTCTGGTATGAACCCATATTCCTTTTTTTAAATTCATATCAATGTGAAATTCACTTGGGCTATGCGTCTCACCAATTTTTTTAATGGTTTAGACAGACTGTCCCATGCGAAGAACAGTTGTTTTTTAAATAAAATTATTTTTAATTTATTAATTTATTTTATATAGGGATTATAAAATATATATTTTTATTTTCAAATTGACATACTATTATTATTAGAAAAATCATATAAATTTTGCTTAAAAGCGAATGACTACAAATCATATATTGAGCGTTACTAGTGTGATTTTTTTGTTATTTTTAATTTAATATTAAGTTTTTATATAGTTTCAAATTTTAATATTTAGTTTTTATAATCAATCCTTCATATTTATATATACATTTTTAATTAGAGTTCAAAGTTGAGTAGAAACTTAAAAGCCTAAACATAGTGTATAAGTCATACTCTATTGTATAATTAATTAACTAAATAAATTTTATAAAAAGAATGTTGTAAAATAATAAGTTACGATCATGAATTTAGTTTTGAAAGGTAATTAAAATTATTAGTAATATATTATAAGTTAGGGTTTCTTTTTAGGAATATATTAGTAATATGTATATTCTTAAATAACTATTTAGGAATATAATTGTTGTAAAATAATAAGTTGTCATTATGATTTTAGTTTTAAAAGATAGCTAACTAAATTTTAATAGCTAATATATAAGTTAGAATTGTTTTGCAATCATTAATTAATTAAATTTTAATAGCTAATATATAATTTTTAGAATTGGTAACTAATTAAAGTAATCATTAATATATATGTATATAATATAATTTTGATAATAATTATTATATCTACTCATAATATTTTTTAATATATAGTCAAAAGTTGAGTAGAAACTTAAACTAAAATCTTAAATATGATTTTTAAGTTAAATGTATTATATGACTAAGTAATTAAAAGATGCTTATAAAAAAAATAAAATTGTTGCATAAAAATAAGTTAATATTAAAGTTTCTAGGATCGTAAAAAGATTTTTAATTCTAAACCATGTTTCGCCTTACAAAAATGGGAGGTAAAAATATAAATAAGTGTAATTCAAATACACTTATGTTTAATTTTTCTGTCCACATAGAAGAGCTATTTGCCTTATTATATATTTATATAGTTTGGATGACTATAAATTAAGTGAGTTTTAGTTGTAGTTAAATTAATCGTAACACTATATGAGAATATAAAAAATGTTATAAACTAAAAACATTAAGTTTTGTCTTATTATATATTTATTTATATAAATATAAATAATTGCACGAGTATTCGTAGTGCCGGAGGCAACCCTAATATATATATATATATATATATATAGATCCATATAGATAATCAAACCCAAACAAGTTACTATAGAAGTACTTATTATTACCTTTTTCTCTGTTTGCCATATGAGCATTGAGCCGCGCTAAGCTAAGCATTACCCACAGATTGTGCGGAATCACTTAAGGCAGGAGGACGATATGAAAATTGAAGAGACTAGGCTATTCTCTTTTCATAAAAGATTAGGATATTTAAATAAAAAAAAACTTTTAATATATTATCCTCATTCCAAAAGATCATAAGATTAATATTAATTTAAAATTTATATAGTTTAGACAAATAATTATCAAATTTATAATTATATAATATTATAAATTTATTATTTTAAAAGTTAAATGAATCAGGTTATATGATGAAGAATCATGCACTTTGCACTAGTATTATATGTTACTCCCTCCGTCCCATGATAAAAGTACTTATTACCAAATTTTTATACATTTTTTTCTATTATGCCCGTAGCATTAAATATCTCGTACTTTTCTTATTCTAATTTTCTCTCCATATTTATTTAAATAAATATGGAGATAAAATATTTTGAATTGAATAGCTAGAAAGTTACTCTCTCACCTACATTGAAAATAATTAATGACATATTATTATGGGTAATTTTGTCATTCATTCCTCTTCTTAATATGCGTGAAAAGTCCACTATGACTTTTATTCTGGGACAGAGGGAGTATTATATAGTGCATATATAAAAAATTAATTATATGTTATTATTGAACTAAACCATCGATATATGAGCAATTACTTTCCATAATTCCATTATCCATGAGTCACAAAATAGAATTAGTAGTTGCATGGTACACCGAACCTTTACAAAAGGTCAAAAGAAATATAATATTGATATATATATATATATATATATATATATATATATATATATATATATCAATTGAATAAATTGAATTACTAGTATGATCTATCTATCTATCTATCGTGAATGGAAAAGCAAAAGTGTTTTTGATTATATTTATTTATATGATGGGGGGTTTGGACTTTGTTTGGCTTCAAAAAGATTTGAATCTTGATATCCAAATTTTACTTTTCTTCTCTAGAGTAGAGCTCTACTTTTTACACCCAAAAAATATTTTTCTCAAAGTGGAGGGAAAAGTGGGAAGAAAAAAAAAGGCTGGTTCTTTTCAGGTGGTTAACTTTATCAGTGTCAAACATCGAAGTCATTAGGCATGCAGAGGGTCAATACTGCCCGGGGGAGTTTCAAAACCTAAAGACAACTGGAATCTTTTGCCCTCTCTCTCTCTCTCTGTGTAAACTAGTTTTAATACCTTTTTATAGGTTTCAAATAAGTTTTATTTGTATTTTGAATTAGTTTATGAAATTTTTTGTCCCTCTAAATTTAATTCTTCCATTAATCTGTCTTCTCAAATTTATTAGTTTACATTTTTGCTCTACCCCTATAACTATATAAAAAAATTCCAACAGGGGCAGCTGTCTATGCTGCCCCTTGCTATATCCGCCACTGTATATATGACATCAACCCTTTTGTCTTAATCTATTTTCATCAGAGTTAATAATAATATATAATAGTAATAATAAGGTTTAACAAACCCATCGCTTGACTCTGTTGTTTAAGAGAGAATTCAGATCCAATTGTAAACTCGGATCTTAAATTCGACTCTCACTCGAAGTAGCATATATAAGGGTCACGGATCACAGGCGTAAGTTTGTTTCGAAAATCTTGTTCGGGTGGGAAGTTTGTTTCGAAAATCTTGTTCGGGTGGGAAGATTTAGTCCGACGCAAATAGAGATATTATTCATTATCAAAATAATAATAATAATAAGAAGAAGAAGAAGGTTTAACTGATCCCTCGATCCTTCTGAAAATGTATATTTGGGAGGTGATCTATTTAAGTTTTTAAAAACTTTTTCTTTTATCAAAAAATACTAAGACTCGGTGTATAGGCATGTAGGCAGAGAAATTAATTCGCATGAATTTTACATTAATTATGAAAAATAATATTAAAAGAAGAGAAAAATATTTTATCGCTATACATCTACAACGACACTTTTTATTTGATTATTTTCTTAATTAAATAGGCACTGTATCCTTTGGGAATGTTTATAGATCTTGGTGAAAATTCTGTGTCTGAAATATTGATTCGATCCTTAATCCCTCTGTCATTGCTGAGTTCTATGATTCCTTCCTCTGTCGACATTCTTTATTTCTTACTTATAATTAACTTATATGTATTGTGTCTCTGCCAAATTCTATCTTTACCTAAACCCAATAAAGTTATTAATTTTCAGTAGTATTTCTATAACTATATATATATATATATATATATATATATATATATATATATATATATATATATATATATATGAGTCCCGCAAACAGTCACAAACAGCCTTTTACTGTTGACAAATAAAAAATACATAATCAGCTACTATATATATAATTACAGCTAGCCTTATATAATTGAAAGTTAATTGTAACATGCATCCAATCCAATCATCTTTCCACTGAATATTTGGAATATAATTAATTAATTCACTGATCATACATGTGAAGCCACTAACAATTGATGTCTAAAACTGTCCACTTAAAATAGCAGGTAGGGTTGAAATTTGCAGAGACTCACGGGCCTTATGCTGCAACTTGTTGCATAGAATTGTTGTTACCAATGCATGCCTAGCTAGCTAGATCTCTAATTATATTAGGGCACGCAGGCAGTACTAGCTACCTTAGAATATTAGTAATTGATAATAATTCTCCATGATACTTATGATGGTTTAATTTCAACAGGAGATATAGAAATTAAGGCAACAGGAGCAATGATGATGTCCTCCTCTTGTGCTTCATCAATATCCAGCAGCAGCTTGTTTCATCATGATTATACTCCTCCTTTATTTCTTATCATCCACCAACCCCAACAAAAATCATCATCACATGACTTAGTACTCATCAAAACCCCTACTATTAATCACAAGCAGAAGAAGAAGAAGAAAAAGAAAAAGAAGACGAATATTATAAAGAATTGAAGATGATGAAGATCGTACGTGAAGAAGAAGATTAGGGTTTGCTCAAGTATTATAAACCCTAGCTACCTAATTTCATAGAGCTCTCTCTCTCTCTCTCTTATCTTTTGGGGAATCAAGCTGTCTCGGTCCGATATTGTTTGCTTGCTTGCTACATCAAGCTATCAGCAATTCATGATACAAGTTTAATTAGTTTTCAAGCTTTTACTTTTTATTTTGGCTACTTAATATATATGTGTGTGATCTGGTTTTTGTTTTATGTACTAGCTAATATAGCTGATTGAAAAAGATCGACGCATAACATATATATATATATATGGAGTATTTTAATTATTTGATGTGTTGGAATTAATATGGCATGTTTGTTTTCATCATATATATATATATATATATATATATAAGAAGATCGATCCATGTAATACCTCTTTTCTCTCTCTCTCCTTCTATCTATATGAGATTAGTTTGTTCAGTTTTTATTTTGTTTGATTGCTGTTGGAGCAGAATTAATTTTCATGGAATGCGATTTCATGTTTTTTATATCTACTGTAGATCGATGTGGTGCACTAATTGACCGTGTTGTTTAATGAGCAGTACGTATACATGATGAAAGATCGATCGATCGAGTTTCTATTTTTAGCTTAAGGATTTTATTTTTTTTGGGTACTTAATTGTACACCAATTAATCTATACTTTTCTTGAATTAGGGTTTCTTGATATTCTCATCTTATTGTCTCCAAACAGTTAAACAGGTTATATATATATATAACCGTGCATGAACATACCGAAATACGTATATATACGCATACATTCAGCAGCCTTGATCAGAATTATATTGATCGAGAGATTGGTGTATCTGTCTGTATATTTAGGAATTAGGCCAACACGCAAACTACAAGATCTGTGTGGATCATATTTCTACATTGAATTAAATGTCATTTACATGATGAATATGCAAATTATTTTGCATTTTCACATGATATAGGAATAATATATAGGAGTTATATATATATATATATATAGAGGTGCACACATGTGCAAGTTTCAAATGTACACAGTCTATGATCCTATAAGTTAAGTCAGCCTACGATAAAGTAGTCGCTCTACTACAATAGAAACATAGAGGTTTTCAATACTAGCTTATATATATATAATCAAAGTAGTCTGATATATTACCTCGATCAGGTACAAATTAACCATGCGTTTTCTCCAGTAGTCTAGTCCTTTAGTAAGAATTAATTAGTATACGTATACGTACTTACTCTAGAATTAATTAATATTAAGCATGCAAGATACATTCTGCTTGTCTTAGTTTTTACAGTATAGTATTTTCTGTTATTGCTACAATTGGCTGATCGATCGATCAGGAATTGAAATAGCTAGTACGTAATTGAAATGGCCATGCCATGTCGACCAAAATAAAATGAAATGCATATATATGTAGCTACCACTAATTAATTCATAAGACTAAGATAAGAAGAAATTAATATAACTGAGGTTAATTAGCATGCATGTGATATACAGTTACTTATTTATTATATTAATTATAACCTCACCATGCCACTGGTATATATATAATATTCATCATGATGATTGGTTTCATTATGTTGAGAATTAATTTTAATTCACAAGTGTATGCATGGTTTTAATTGGACCTTTGGGTTATTTATAGTACCTAATTTGCATCCATTTTTTGTTAATATATAATTATATATGTACATATATACATACATATATAGGGAGTACTTGTTTAGGATTCTTTATTGGCCTTAATTTAATTGAGCCATGTCTTTTAATTTTAGAAACCACATGCGAAAGGTCTATCTCATCATATATTCATGAATACTTTCTTTATTTCTTCTAGAAAAAGCTAGTCTGCATGTACTATTAAAGGTAGTTTCAAGTTATTATCCTAAAAATTTATAAGAAAATTTGTACCATATTAGCACTTTGGATCCCTATCAAGTTGTATATTAATTTTGTACAATTAATTAATAATGACCCTATTAATTATTTGTCTCTCTGTATATATATATATATATATATATAATCTATTATTAATTTTCAAATATGTGTTTCTGCTTCATCTTTACATAGTAGGTATGGCCAGGTATCAAAATATTTGGACAGTAGGCCTGTACTTGAATAGGTATTTAACCAGGGCCCAAATACCCTATGTTATTATACCATAGGTCCATAGGGTAACCTGGGTCTTTTCTTAAGGGCCATCAATCCTTTAGGCCATTTCCTAATTGGAAAATTATTACTCCCCCATCCCTAAATAAGTGATGTTTTAAGGAGTTTAAAATTTGTCGTAACAAATTTTAAAAAATGTAATATTGTAAGTGGTAGTACCAAAAAAGAAAAAGAAATTCTTTCTTAAGAGCATAATTAAGTTATATGTTTCCTTTGATTAGCTCCATTTAACAAGTAGATCGTGACAAGGTTTTTCATAGTTCTTTTCTATTCTATTTGTTGCGTCATCCAAGTCAGAGCATTTGCACTTAACTCGTTTTCAAGTACATAAAAATAAAATACTACTACTATGTAGTAATTAACTAAAATGTTGTGTTTTTCATTGGAGAGGATAAGAGTGAATTGGTTAGTATGAAATTTATTTTTGGATAAGTTGGTCAATTGATCAATAGAGTACTGACACGTAGATAAGATTTTATGTGTATCAATATTCTATTGGACAATTAACTAACTTACTTAAAAATAAATTTCATATTAACCTGATCCGAATAATGGAGGTAGGCACGTCGTTAAAATAAATTTTGAAGTATTAATTGTTGTTTAATTGTGTTTTGGTGATGATTTGTAATTTATGGAAAAGGACTTTTGACTAGTAGCGTGTACCCATATGAAGATACTACTGCTTTACATAATATATACATAGTGCTTCATATAATATAGAAATAGTTGGATTAATAAAATTCATGAAGAGCGCATATATATACATTAATTGACTTGACTTGTAATTATTCCATCCGTCTCATAATATAAGATATTTTAAAATTATATATAAAAATTAAAAAAATAATTGTATAGTATTAATTATTTATAATACTCTTTACTTTATATTTGTATCACACTCTCTCTTATTTATAACATTTTATAATGAAGAGTAATTTTGAAAAGATTGTGGTTAATTCTCTTATTTATAACATTTTATAATGAAGAGTAATTTTGAAAGTTGATGAAGACACTTGATATTCTTTTAAAATTATATTTTAGCTTAAAATTCGTTATTGATAAAAAAATATTAGGTTTACATGTGTTATCACCTAGTTTGACACGGTGAAAAAAATTATTATATAGCACCTCCGAATTCAAGTTTTTTTAAATAATTAACAGCAACTTGTGCATTATTTCCATTTTTCGAATAACTCCTTAAATCTCTAACCACATTTCAAATATCATTATCACTAAAACCTACGTTTTGCATCTCTCCGCCCATTGTGATCAAAACGTTTATCATCATATTAGGTCCAATACCAGACTTATTTAAAGCGTCAATTAATTGTCTTGCAACCTGATTAATATTTATGTGTGTCGCAATCAAATCTACTTTTGTAGGTGTCACTAATTGACGATTGTGTTTCAATTCAAGGATAGAAATACGCTAATGGTTTTCTTTCTTACTATGTATAACAAACATTTTAGTTTTACACAATGTGTGTCCTATAGAGTCTCTTTGTCTTATTATTTTAACATTATCACATCCATCATCTAGTAAACACTTTACAGTCGTTGGTATGCCAGTTTTTTTGCATACATATAGCCTAAAGATAAATCATATGTACGAGCATGTTATGATTTGTAGCAATTCTAATCTCAAATCCATTTTTATAAGCATGGATTCTATAAAAAATTTCAGCTGCTTCCAACTAAGAGAACAATTGGCCAACATATGGAACAACTTTAGTTTTACTACTTTCAATGTTAACGTCAAATTTTGTATGCTTAACGAAATCATCAAAACAACATGTCAAATTCGCACTAACGGTTGATTGTATTGTTGTGAAATCAAACTCACGAAATACACTCACATAAACATAAACAAAGAGATATAAAATACGAACACAAGAATTTACGTGGAAATCCAATTGAAAAAAATCACGGGGAGATAGAAGAAATCCACAATAATAATATGGAGAGTACAAAGTGTTTATTTGTGTCATATGCTATTGTGTTATGTATCCCTTAAATTCTTGCTTATTGCTGTATTTATAGTTGTCATGTTCACCAGAATCCAATCAGGAGTAAAAGTTATTTGTAGAATCACCTTATAACTGCAATTAATGGTTGATGAATTTCTTCCCAAATTAAATCTTCTTATCCCACTAAATAAGAAAATACAATCTTACTTTAATAAGGTCTCTCCCACTGTCAAAATAAATATATATGACGGGTCAACACCAAATCTAGTCTATTAAATAAATTGGGCTATGTGACGCCCCCAAAATTAGGTATACATCACTCATTTTGGGTCGCCAGATACAGGGTACTGAATACAAATACAACTTAATAATACAACTGTCGTGTACAATACGACCAAACATAATCTGTGAGTTTGAATACAAATGCTGTCTACTAGAGAGTATTCATATATAAAAGGAGTTCTCATCACATTTATTAACACACTATTACATAGAATAGTAAGGACTACTAACTAATACTATCATTCGGACCATCACTCAGTTCCCCCACTTGCCCCAACTATGTTCTCATTTCCTGAAGAGAACATTGAAAGAAAGGGTGAGCTCAACTAGCCCAGTAAGAAATATTATGACTAAGATAATGCAGAATAAATTATCATTAGCCTTCAACAATGTTAAACTGATAAAATATAATAGACATCAAGTTTAACTGCAGCGAAACAAGCAATCCATTAAAAGAGTCAAGTAGAAAATAAACTCTACTATCTTTTATGATTTAAAAGGTTTTTCAACACTGTGATCGCTGGGACTCAGCTTAATAAGAAAATCCACATCATCGAATCACCCCTGCACTACGGCCAAGGATATTCGTGTATTCATTAATGGTCATGATCATGCCAACAACTGTCCATCAATGCACTACGGCCCAATGAGGACTTTTACCACATCATTTGTAACATTACGGTCATGATTATACCGAATAATCCCTGGTCATAATCATACCAAGTCCATCTATGCACTACAGGCCACAGATGACTTTCAACATTTTATAAACATGAGGATGATGACAATGATATAAGAATTCAATAAAACAAGTTCAAGAATTAATTTATCTAAGAATTAACAACGTCCAAATTGTCAACATGATACTACTTGGTGGAGTAAAATTCAAGAATACTTAGAAGAATATTTTCATGAAAAGATACTGGATGAACCGCAATTATCAAAGATATTTCACTAATTTTATGGAGTATAGAAGTTAAAACTTAACCAACTGAGTATAATAACGAATGAAATAACAAAAGAAATCACCATGCATGCGATAGATCGCACAGACAGGTTATTCTAACAGAATAATAAATAATGGAACCAGGTCCGGCGTAAATACACAGACAGGATATTCTGACAGAATAATAAACAATGGAACCAGGTCCGGCGTAAACGCACAGACAGGATATTCCGACAGAATAATAATAAATAATAGAACCAGGTCCGGTGTAAAACACACAGACAGGATGTTCCAACTGTGACGCCCCCAAAATTAGGTATACATCACCCATCTTGGGTTGTCAGATACATAGTACAGAATACAAATACAACTTACTAATATAATTATCGTGTACAATACGACAAAACATAAACTGTGAGTTTGAATACAAATATTATCTTCTAGAGAGTATTCATACTCAAAAGGAGTCCTCATTACATTTATTAACACACCATTACATAGAATAGTGAGGACTACTAACTAATACTATCATTCGGACCATCACTCCGTTCCCCTACTTGCCCCAGCTACGTTCTTATTTCCTGAAGAGAACAGTGAAAGAAAGGGTGAACTCAACTAGCCCAGTAAGAAATATTATGACTAAGATAATGCAGAATAAATTATCATTAGCCTTCAACAATGTTAAACTGATAAAATATAATAGACATCAAGTTTAGCTGTAGCGGAACAAGCAATCCATTAAGAGAGTCAAGTAGAAAATAAACTCTACTATCTTTTATGATTTAAAAGATTTTCTAACACTGTGATCGCTGGGACTCAGCTTAGTAAAATAATCCACATCATCGAATCACCCCTGCACTACGGCCAAGGATATTCGTATATTCATTAATGGTCATGATCATGCCAACAACTGTCCATCAATGCACTACGGGCCAATGAGGACTTTTACCACATCATTCGTAACATTACGGTCATGATTACACCGAATAATCCCTGGTCATAATCATACCAAGTCCATCTATGCACTACAGGCCACGAATGACTTTCAACAGAATATAAACATGAGGATGATGACAATGATATAAGAATTCAATAAAACAAGTTCAAGAATTAATTTATCCAAGAATTAACAACGTCCAAATTGTCAACATGATACTACTTTGTGGAGTAAAATTCAAGAATGATCAGGAGAATATTTTCATGAATAAATACTAGATGAAGCGTAAATGTCAAGGATATTCCATAAATTTCATGGAGTATAGAAGTCAAAACTTAACCAACTGAGTATAATAAAGAATGGAATAACAAAAGAAATCACCATGCATGCGATAGACCGCACAGACAGGTTATTTCAACAGAATAATAAATAATGGAACCAGGTCCGGCGTAAACGCACAGACAGGATATTCCGACAGAATAATAAATAATGGAACCAGGTCCGGCGTAAACGCACAGAGAGGATATTCCGACAGAATAATAAATAATGGAACCAGGTCCGGTGTAAAACACACAGATAGGATGTTCCAACAGAATAATAACAAGACGGAACCAGGTCCGGTATAAAACACACAGACATGATGTTCCAACAGAATAATAATAAAAACGGAACCAGGTCCGGTGTAAAACACACAGACAGGATGTTCCAACAGAATAATAGAAGAATGTCACCAAGTATAGGGTAGACCACGTATACAGGTTATTCCAACAGAATAATAAGAAATGGAATAACAACAATTCTCTTCATGAATAAGAAAGAATAACACCCCTTACCTTAAAAGAACTGGATATTGGAAAAGTGAAGTAGCAGAATACTTTTATTCTCTCTCTCTTATTCTCTCTATACTTTCTCTCTCTATAGCTTGAATGAATTCGTGAAAAATAATGAAGCCCTAGGCCTCTATTTATAGAAAAACTGAAGGTGGCTCTTGGTCTTAACGAAGGGTCAAATGACTCTTGGTCTTAACGAAGGGTCAAATGACTCTTGGTAATATTGAAGGGACAACTACTATTGACGAAAGTAATTACTATTGACCAAGGTAAATACTATTGACGAATGTAATTACTATTGACCAAGGTAAATACTATTGACGAAGGTAATTACTATTGACCAAGGTAAATACTATTGACCAAGGTAAATACTATTGACGACGGTAATTACTATTGACGAAGAGACTCTTAGATGATGACATATGGGCCCCCCATAAAAAATAACCAACTTACCACAACGTCTCAATTATTGATTTAATAATATAACATATTATACAGATGATACTATGACAATAATTTAAGAGATATAATGCAGCAATTACTGTAGCAATAATTGAGTATAGCTGAGTGACTTCACGTAAGCATCAATAATCAATACCGTGTGCTACTATGCAACCACGCGCATTACTGTACTTTTACTACCGGGTAGTTCAACAGTTTTAACGGTTTTAACGGTAACACCTCAGCCGTTATTTTTATAGAAAGATAATTTTGTCGTTTTCTAACTACGACTATACTTCTGTTGTGGGGTCCACCAATGATTGTGCCGTCGTACGAATATTCCCCGACAAAAAGAATATTCCCCGACCAAACGAATATTTTAAAACAACTTGCTTACTTTGTAAAATTTATAAATATTACCCACAACTATAACATTATATCAAATTAACTCCATAATATTCAAAAATGATATTTATAGAAAATTCATCTTTATTTATAAAAGTTGGGGTCTTACACCAACAGAATAATTACAAGACGGAACCAGGTCCGGCGTAAACGCACAGACAGGATGTTCCAACAGAATAACAGAAGAATGTCACCAAGTATAGGGTAGACCGCGTATACAGGTTATTCTAACAGAATAATAAGAAATGAAATAACAACAGTTCTCTTCATGAATAAGAAAGAATAACACCCCTTACCGTTTTAAAGAAGAACTGAAATAAGGAAGTAGTTAAGTAGCAGAATACTTTTCTTCTCTCTCTATAGTTTCTCTCTATAGTTTCTCTCTCTAGAGTTCAGTGAATTCGTCAGAAATAATGAAGGAATGAGCTGCTATTTATAGAAAAATGAAATGCATAGTAACTTATCCATGAACGGTTCAGATTGATTACTTTAATCTGACGGTCCATATTTAAAGAAAATTATTTTAAATAAAATATAATATATTCTATTTATAGAATAACTTTAATAAAGTATTCTGTTTTATATAAAAAGATGTTTCTGTTTTATTACATTAATAATACGAATAAAACAAAACTTCATTATCGCTAAATAATTCATATTATTAACTGACAATAATTGAATCAAACTGAGTGACTTCTCACATAAGCATTAATAATCAATACCGTGTGTTACTATGCAACCACACGCATTACTGTACTTTTACTACCGAGTAGTTCAACAGTAACAATGGTAAAACTTCCGCCGTTATTTTTAATAAAATATTTTTGTCGTTTTCTCAATCCGACAATAAATTCGTTGTGGGGTCCACCAATGATTGTGCCGTTGTACGAATATTTCCTGTTAAAACGAATATTCCCCGACCAATCGAATATTATATAACAACTTGCGTACTTTGTAAAATTTATAAATATTACCCACAACTATAACATTATATCAAATTAACTCCATAATATTCAAAAATGATATTTATAGAAAATTCATCTTTATTTATAAAAGTTGGGGTCTTACAGGCTACAACTTGACTAGACCCAAATAATCACACCCCAACATTGCCCCCAGTCTCTTATTTATAAGAAACTTAAAATAAGAGAGTATACAAATTTATACCAACTGAAAATCCATACCTGCCGAAAACGAACTATCACACCTAAACTCCATACGCCGAATGAAATTTTTTGGCTCCCAATATTGCCGTTTCACTCTTTTTGTTCACTCCTTAGATAGATAAATAATTGCCCTTATTACTGCCGAAGATATAAAGAACCAACTTTATACCAACCGAACCAACCTTATCACTACCGAATATATAAAGAACCAACCGTATCACAATCGAAGATATAAAGAACCAATTTTATTACAACCGAATCAACTTTATCACAACCGAATATATAGATAATCAAGCCAGCCTTATTACAACCGAATATAGATAAATAACCCACCGAACACCAATAAATTTCGTTCCAAAGAACTGAACATCCAACCAAGCACCAATTATAAAGTTCGTTCCGAAGAACTGAACATATTCGTTTCGAAGAACTGAATAAATGTTTATGTTGTATATGAATGAATGAAGAAATATTAATGAATGTTTATATCCACCGAACATTATAAAAACAAACATTTTCCCCAATGACTGAACATACCACTGAACCTCCTTTAACACCAATGTTCGCACAAAGGCTGAACGTATCTCCGAACATAAAACAATTGTTCGCCCAAAGGCTAAACACACACTACCGAACTTCCAAAAACACCAAAGTTCGAACAAAGGCTGAACGTATCTCCGAACATAAAATAATTGTTTGTCCAAAGACAGAACAGACACCACCGAGCCTCCAAAAACACCAAAGTTTGCACAAAAGCTCAACGTATCTCCGAACATAAAATAATTATGTTTATATATTTGTAGCTTTGTGAATATTATTTGTTTCCAAATGTATTGTCATATAATCTAGTTTAATAAAATTATGTTAATTACATTGCAAACTTCAATATAAGATACTATTTGTTCAAAAGAATACACTTTAACTTTAAAAGATCACATAACTTTTACAGTTCTGTTTACAGTTGTAGTTGGCTAAATTTATTGTTATTTCTTCTTCTTATTATTATATGTAATGTAATTGATCTAACTTTAGAAATTGAAAAAATTATTTGGTTATGATTATAATGTGCACCCATTATATTCATATAAAAGTTAAAATGAGAGTGGGTGGATTCTCTCTTTTTTCACAATATTTTTGTCTCTATGATTCCTTAAATTATGTATGCCTCTCTGATTCCTCCCTACACGCATCCCAAATCTCGATCTCATTCTCCATCTCTGATTTACCCAAACATCATTTACAAGACAAATGAATACGAAGTCAGGCAGGGATTTAGGCCTCGATAATATTATAGGTTTCAATTTTTCCGACCTCAAAAGAAGATCAGGTATATATAGATTATTCTTCTAGCATCCCAAATCTTTCTTTCTCTATCTTTGATTTACCCATTACGACAAAAGTGGCTTCTAGGCATGGGCGGACCCAGAGCAAAGGTAGGGGGGCACATGCCCCCACTGGATATTCACCTCTTCATATATATATATATACGGTCCGGATCTTAAGCTCACCCCTTATCTAGCTCACCTTGCTCACCCCCTTTAGCGACGGACCGGGCGACGATTCGGTCCGTCGCTATATATAGAACCGTCGTCTTAGCTTTTAGCGACGGACAACATATAGCGACAGACAACACATAGCGACGAGCCGAATCGTCGCCCGGTCCGTCGCTAAAGGGGGTGAACAAGATGAGCTAGATAAGGGGTGAGATTAATATTTTTGTAACTATTAAAAATGAGGCTATCATGAAACAATTTTAAGTAATAAAATCTCGAAAAATGTTATTGTAAACAATATTTGAGGATTATTTAGTTTTGTGATTTATTTTATTAAATTTTTATTCTTAAATTTTTTTTTTCGAATTTGACCCCACTTAACTTTCAGGTTAGATCCGCCCTTGCCTCTAGGGTGCCTCTGCTTTCCAATATTCTTCATTGTTGTAACGACCCCAAAATAGGTCCATTCCATCCAACCTATTCTGAGTCGCCAAATACATGGTATAGAAAAAAACTGTAACTTTATTACAACAATTGTCGTGCAAAATACAACAACACATATGCTATAAGTTTGGATATAAATATATACCAAATGTGACTCATGTTCCAACCGTGGACATCACCTCACAATGACACCTTACATAAAGGTATAGTCAAAAACTGTTTTAAAAATTAGAATCTTTGGGAAGTGCTCAAGGAAACCTTCGTACATGGGAGGCCACGCGTCTAGGTTATGATAGATATCATATGGCCACAGAATTATCCTTGGTTGACCCAATAGACCCCAAAGAAAAACGAGAAGATTACTATCATATTCTTCCCAATGGTGAGTCTTCTCTTAACTTATCATTATCTCCACTGTCTCTAATTGAGAATTATACTTCAAACAAACACCAAGATTATATAGGTAGTGCCCATAGATATACTCAGCAAGTGGATGAGCACAACCCTGTCTTATGATGACACGAGGTTGTATGTCATTAGACATCTTGTATGATAGTGACAAAACACCCTTCCAACGTTGGGTTCGCCTCACCCTAATTTCTTCACCAAATATAACTACTAAATGATGACCACCGTTCTATTCCCTTGTTACCCCCGCTCGACCCAGCTACACTCTTATTACCTGAAAGGAATTGTGAAGCAAAAGGGTGAGCACAACTAGCTCAGTAAAGAATATCATGACTAAAGATAATTCAATTATCAATAGCCTTCATTAACAATAAATCAGAGATTTAGAACATATGGTAAATGATAAAAATTTCAACCATAGTTGCAGCGGAACGAGCAATCCATTAGAAGAGTCAAATAGACCATAAAGTCTATTATCTCCTCCATGTTAAAAATCCACCAACAATGTTTTATCCCTGTAACATCAATCAACCATTCTGGTCCACAATCATATGAATAACTCATAATCATAACTGTAGTTCTAAATTCCTCTTCTCATCCAGGACGAAGATAATTTTCATCACCTATTTTTACCTGAAACATCAAAGATCATTGTTACACCAAATCACATTTCCTGTTCCTAATCATACTAATAACTTCATCTTTGCACTACGGCCAAAGATATTCATTTGTATCACCAGTTGGTCATGTTTATCTCAACATCTGTTCATCTTTGCACTACTGGCCAAAGATATTTAACAACATGTCATCTTTGCACTACGGGCCAAAGATATTCATCAACAATTCATCTTTGCACTACAGGCCAAAGATATTCATCAATATTTCATCTTTACACTACAGGCCAAAGATATTAATATCTCAAAGAAATATATAATCATTTCAGAATTTATATAAACAATAATTATAACCATGTTGATCAATTCACCTTTGCACTTAAGCTAAAGATATTCACTTATAAATTTAATGGTCATGATCATACCAATCAACGATTCAACTTTGCACTACTGGCCAAAGATAACCCATAGTCATGATCATACCAAAAATGTGACGCCCCCAAAATTAGGTATACATCACCCATCTTGGGTCGTCAGATACAAAGTACAGAATACAAATACAACTGATTAATACATCTGTCGTGTACAATACGACAAAACATAAACTGTGAGTTTGAATACAAATATTATCTTCTAGAGAGTATTCATACTCAAAAGGAGTCCTCATTACATTTATTAACACACCATTACATAGAATAGTGAGGACTACTAACTAATACTATCATTCGGACCATCACTCCGTACCCCGACTTGTCCCAGCTACGTTCTCATTTCCTGAAGAGAACAGTGAAAGAAAGGGTGAGCTCAACTAGCCCAGTAAGAAATATTATGACTAAGATAATGCAGAATAAATTATCATTAGCCTTCAACAATGTTAAACTGATAAAATATAATAGACATCAAGTTTAACTGTGCGGAACAAGCAATCCATTAAAAGAGTCAAGTAGAAAATAAACTCTACTATCTTTTATGATTTAAAAGGTTTTTCAACACTGTGATCGCTGAGACTCAGCTTAATAAAATAATCCACATCATCGAATCACCCCTGCACTACGGCCAAGGATATTCGTGTATTCATTAATGGTCATGATCATGCCAACAACTGTCCATCAATGCACTACGGGCCAATGAGGACTTTTACCACATCATTTGTAACATTACGGTCATGATTATACCGAATAATCCCTGGTCATAATCATACCAAGTCCATCTATGCACTACAGGCCACAGATGACTTTCAACATTTTATAAACATGAGGATGATGACAATGATATAAGAATTCAATAAAACAAGTTCAAGAATTAATTTATCCAGGAATTAACAACGTCCAAATTGTCAACATGATACTGCATTGTGGAGTAAAATTCAAGAATGCTTAGAAGAATATTTTCTTGAAAAGATACTGGATGAAACGCAACTATCAAGGATATTCCACAAATTTCATGGAGTATAGAAGTCAAAACTTAACCAACTGAGTACAATAAAGAATGGAATAACAAAAGAAATCACCATGCATGCGATAGACCGCACAGACAGGTTATTCCAATAGAATAATAAATAATGGAACCAGGTCCGGCGTAAACGCACAGACAGGATATTCCGACAGAATAATAATAAAATGGAACCAGGTCCGGTGTAAAACACACAGACAGGATATTCCAACAGAATAATAATAAAACGGAACCAGGTCCGGTGTAAAACACACAGACAGGATGTTCCAACAGAATAATAAACGGAACCAGGTCCGGTGTAAAACACACAGACAGGATGTTCCAACAGAATAATAGAAGAATGTCACCAAGTATAGGGTAGACCGCGTATACTGGTTATTCCAACAGAATAATAACAAATGGAATAACAGAAGTTCTCTTCATGAATATAAAAGAAATAATATTCCCTACCTTAAAAGAACTGGATATTGGAAAAGTGATGTAGCAGAATACTTTTATTCTCTCTCTCTTATTCTCTCTATACTTTCTCTCTCTATAGCTTGAATGAATTCGTGAAAAATAATGAAGCCCTAGGCCTCTATTTATAGAAAAACTGAGGGTGGCTCTTGGTCTTAACGAAGGGTCAAATGACTCTTGGTCTTAACGAAAGGTCAAATGACTCTTGGTAATATTGAAGGGACAACTACTATTGACGAAAGTAATTACTATTGACCAAGGTAAATACTATTGACGAAGGTAATTACTATTGACCAAGGTAAATACTATTGACGAAGGTAATTACTATTGACCAAGGTAAATACTATTGACGAAGGTAATTACTATTGACCAAGGTAAATACTATTGACGACGGTAATTACTATTGACGACGGTAATTACTATTGACGAAGAGACTCTTAGATGATGACATATGGCCCCCCATAAAATAACCAAACTTACCACAACGTCTCAATAATATAACATATTATACAGATGATACTATGACAATAATTTAAGAGATATGATGCAGCAATTACTGTAGCAATAATTGAGTATAGCTGAGTGACTTCTCACGTAAGCATCAATAATCAATACCGTGTGCTACTATGCAACCACGCGTATTACTGTACTTTTACTACCGAGTAGTTCAACAGTTTTAACGGTTTTAACGGTAACACCTCAGCCGTTATTTTTATAGAAAGATAATTCTGTCGTTTTCTCAATCCGACAATAATTCCGTTGTGGGGTCCACCAATGATTGTGCCGTCGTACGAATATTCCCCGACAAAAAGAATATTCTCCGACCAAACGAATATTTTATAACAACTTGCTTACTTTGCAAAATTTATAAATATTACCCACAACTATAACATTATATCAAATTAACTCCATAATATTCAAAAATGATATTTATAGAAAATTCATCTTTATTTATAAAAGTTGGGGTCTTACAACCTCCCCTTCTTATGAAATTTCGCCCTCGAAATTAGGGTACGTACCTGGTATGTCGAAGAGGTAAGGATACCTTGATTTCATTTCTGATTCTAACTCCCAAGTCATTTCCTCAACATCGTGGTTTCTCCACAAAACTTTGACTTGAGGTATAACCTTGGAGCGTAGAATATGTTCCTTCTTATCCAAGATTTGAACAGGAACTTCTTCATACGTCAAATCCTCCGCTATTTCGTCCGGTTCTAACTCAATAATGTGGTTCGGGTCTTCCACATATTTGCGTAACATGGATATGTGGAAAACGTTATGAACACGAGACATACTTGGCGGTAAAGCGAGTCTATAAGCCACAGTTCCTACTCGATCGAGGATTAAAAATGGACCGATGAATCGAGGATTTAGCTTTCCTCTCTTTCCAAATCTCGTAACTCCTTTCCATGGAGCAACACGTAAGAACACATGATCTCCTACATCAAATTCCACGTCCTTTCGATGAAGATCAGCATAACTCTTTTGTCGATCTTGTGAGGTTTTTATACGTTGTCGGATCGTTTGAATCTTTTCTGTAGTCATACGTACCAACTCCGGTCCCAACAACGTTGCTTCGCCCACCTCATCCCAGCATACTGGAGAACGACATTTTCTTCCATACAATGCTTCGAATGGAGCCATGCCAATACTTGCTTGATAACTGTTGTTGTAGGAAAACTCCACCAATGGTAAGAACTTGTCCCAACTTCCCTTGAAGTCAAAGACACAGAGTCTTAATAGATCTTCAAGAGTTTGAATAGTCCTCTCTGATTGTCCGTCCGTCTGAGGATGATATGCTGAACTAAATCGTAACTCCGTGCCCATAGCTTTTTGTAAACTAACCCAAAATCGTGAAGTGAATCTTGGGTCTCGATCAGAAACTATGGATACTGGCATACCATGCAGTCTTACAATCTCGTTTATGTACATACGAGCAAGACGTTCAAGTGTATAAGTTTCTCGTATCGGTAAGAAATGAGCAGACTTGGTCAATCTATCAACAATGACCCAAATCGCATCAATACCTTGAGAAACCCTAGGAAGACCGGTAACGAAATCCATGGTAATGTGCTCCCACTTCCATTCTGGAATTTCAAGTGGTTGCAATGGACCTTTTGGTACTTGATGCTCCGCTTTGACTCGTTGACAAGTTAGACACCTTGAGATAAACAACGCTATCTCTCTCTTCATATTGCTCCACCAAAATGTATGACGAAGATCATGATACATTTTGGTACTTCCAGGATGGATTGCAAACGGTGTGTTGTGCGCCTCCATCATGATTTCATACTTTAAATCAGGGTTGTTAGGAACACAAAGTCTGGAGTTGACTCGAAGTATTCCTTCTTCATCGATTCTTGCTTCCGGCATAGAACCTTCTTGCACTTTCTTCCTCATACGCATCAGCTCCAGGTCTGTAGCTTGAGCAGCTTTAACTTTATCGATTAAAGTCGGTTCTACTCGTATATTCGCCATCATCACATGGGTCCCTGGAGTCTTCAACTCTATCTCCATCCTTTGCAAGTCACACAAAATGGGCCTTTGCGTTGTTAATATTGCACTTGTACCCGCATATGATCTTCTACTCAATGCGTCAGCTACCACGTTCGCTTTTCCAGGATGGTATTGAATGGTATGATCATAATCTTTCAACAGTTCAAGCCAACGTCGTTGTCGCATGTTGAGTTCCTTTTGAGTGAAGAAATATTTGAGGCTTTTATGATCCGTAAAGATCTCCACTTTCTCCCCATACAAGTAATGCCTCCAAATTTTAAGTGCAAAGACAACAGCTGCCAACTCTAGATCATGAGTAGGATAATTCCTCTCATATTCCTTGAGTTGTCTTGATGCATAGGCTATGACTTTTCCATGTTGCATGAGAACGCATCCCAACCCTTTGCTCGAAGCATCACTGTAGATGACAAATCCCTCCGAGCCAGATGGTATTGTTAGAACAGGTGCTGAAATGAGTCTCCTCTTGAGTTCTTGAAAACTCTGCTCACATTCTTCGCTCCAACCAAACTTTGTATCTTTCCGAGTCAGCTGAGTTAATGGAGTAGCGATTCGAGAAAATCCTTCCACGAATCTCCGATAATAACCAGCTAAACCAAGAAAGCTACGTACCTCGGTCACTGATTTAGGTTGCTCCCAGCTTTGAATAGCTTCAATCTTTGCCGGGTCAACCGATATTCCACGACTTGATACTACGTGCCCAAGGAATGCTACCTCTTCCAGCCAGAACTCGCATTTCTTCAACTTGGCATAAAGCTTGTATTCACGAAGCTTTTGGAGTACCAGCCTCAAGTGTTGCTCATGATCTTCACGGCTTTTGGAATAAATAAGGATGTCATCAATAAAGACGACCACAAAGTGATCCAAATATTCCTTGAATACCCGGTTCATCATATCCATGAAGGCAGCAGGAGCATTAGTCAATCCAAAGGACATGACTAGGAATTCATAATGCCCGTACCGAGTTCTAAAAGCCGTCTTTGGAATATCCTCAGTTCTAACCTTCAGCTGATGATATCCAGAACGAAGATCGATCTTTGAAAAGAATTGTGCTCCTTGCAACTGGTCAAACAGGTCATCAATACGTGGCAATGGGTACCTATTTTTGATGGTGACATGATTCAACTCCCGATAATCAATACAAAGTCGCATACTCCCATCTTTCTTCTTCACGAACAGAACAGGAGCACCCCAAGGAGAAGTACTAGGACGAATAAAACCAATGTCTAACAATTCCTGCAGTTGGATCTTTAACTCCTGAAGTTCAATAGGAGCCATTCGATATGGGGCTTTGGAAATGGGTTTTGTACCGGGTTCAAGGTCGATACAAAATTCAATTTCACGCTCTGGGGGTAGGCCAGGAAGTTCTTCAGGGAATACGTCAGGGAATTTATTAACAATAGAAATATCATTCAAAACTGACGTATTTTTGTTTAGATCTGTGACATGAGCTAAGAAAGCTTGACATCCGTTTTTCAATAAACGAATAGCTTTATGGCTTGAGATGACAGCGATTGATTTTAATGGTTTGGTTGCTTGAATTCGCATAATAGGTCGATTAGGAATATGAAAGCTAACAACCTTACGAAAACAATCAATTTTTGCATAATGAGTAGTTAACCAATCAATCCCTAGAATCACGTCAAATGCAAGTATTTTTAATGAAATAAGATCGACAGGTAATGTGTGGGTACCAACTTGAACCAAACAAGACTTATAAACCGTGGATGTAATGAAGGTTTCTCCCAATGGAGTTTCAACAGATAAGTCAAAGTCTAATTTCTCCGGAATCAAATTTAATCGATGAGCGCAAGTAGGAGAAATAAAAGAATGGGTTGAACCGGTATCAAATAAAGTATAGACTTCGTTAGAGTTTATGATAAGCTTACCCGTGATGACCTCATTCGGGTTCCTTGCTTCTGGGAGTTCACAACAAACGCTCTCCCTTGCACAACCGGTTTTGACTTTTCTGGGACGGCCTTTGGTGCCTCCATCCTAGCTGAATTTGTCTTCGGTAAACGACAAAATCGGGCTAAATGACCTTCTCTTCCACAATTATAACATGCTTTGGACGGCATCGCGCAGTTTGGACTGATGTGCCCCTCCCCTCCGCATTTGAAACATATGATAGGTGGTCGTTCTCCTTCCTTAACGACAGGTGCTGGTGCTGACGTCTTTCCATCATTGTTGAATCTCCTCTTCTTGAAATGTCCATTCTTATTGTTTTGGCCCTGATTACCACCGAAGTGGTTACCATTTCTGGCCTGTTGATTCCCTCCACGCTTGTTGTCACCGCTTCGATGACTGCTCTCACTGGTATTATCATTTTGCCGGCTGCTCTCTTTTGGTTGCGTTGTCTCGTTATCGCGCTCCACCAACTGAGCCCTATTTACAACATCTGAATACAAACACAGTTTATGAGAAACAAGATGTTGACGTATCTCCGGCTTCAAACCTCTTAAAAACATCCGCGTCATTCTTTCTTCATTATCCACCAGGTGGGACGCAAACCGGGATAACTCCGCAAATTTTGCCTCGTACTGCGACACGGTCATATTATTCTGCTCCAATTTGATGAACTCCACCTCCTTCATGTGACGAATACTCTCGGGAAAGTATTTGTCGTTAAACAGCTCTTGGAACTTCTCCCAAGACATCTTCAGTGCGGCAGGTTGAGTACGCTTTATCGATTCCCACCAGTAATCTGCCTCTCCTCGCAACATAAAGGCGGCAAAGGGAACCTTTTGCTCCTCGGAGCAACCCAAGACATCAAATATCTTGGTGATCTGCTTTATCCATGTTTCAGCTACAAGTGGTTTGGGTTCTCCCTTAAACTCCGGTGGTCCCAGCTCCTTAAACTGTTTAGCGGTGACCGCCTGAGAGTTTCCAGTATTTCCACCTACGTTGTGGACAGGAGCCGCTTTCACCTGTTGTTGCATGAATTGCATAAAGCCTCTGAACATTTGATCATTCATCATTTGGTCAGTGTTGTTGTTTGCATGAGGATTGACACCTTCCTGATGCACATTATCCTGATTATTGATATGTGGTGAATCAACAGTCGTCTGTGCTCCATTGCTATTCTCAACATTCTCAGATGCCATTTTCAGATACTGCCACAAAATAAAAATTAATTGATATGTCATATATTATCCTTATATTATGACCGACCAATTAAATACCATGCAAATAAACTTAGGTATGTCATACTAGCGAAGGAATTCCCCGTCTCTCCCCTCCTAGTTCTATTCTCACATCTTAGCCAGGGATCATATCCCTAAGCTCTGATACCAACTGTGACGCCCCCAAAATTAGGTATACATCACCCATCTTGGGTCGTCAGATACATAGTACAGAATACAAATACAACTTATAATACAACTGTCGTGTACAATACGACAAAACATAAACTGTGAGTTTGAATACAAATATTATCTTCTAGAGAGTATTCATACTCAAAAGGAGTCCTCATTACATTTATTAACACACCATTACATAGAATAGTGAGGACTACTAACTAATACTATCATTCGGACCATCACTCCGTACCCCGACTTGTCCCCAGCTACGTTCTCATTTCCTGAAGAGAACAGTGAAAGAAAGGGTGAGCTCAACTAGCCCAGTAAGAAATATTATGACTAAGATAATGCAGAATAAATTATCATTAGCCTTCAACAATGTTAAACTGATAAAATATAATAGACATCAAGTTTAACTGTAGCGGAACAAGCAATCCATTAAAAGAGTCAAGTAGAAAATAAACTCTACTATCTTTTATGATTTAAAAGGTTTTTCAACACTGTGATCGCTGAGACTCAGCTTAATAAAATAATCCACATCATCGAATCACCCCTGCACTACGGCCAAGGATATTCGTGTATTCATTAATGGTCATGATCATGCCAACAACTGTCCATCAATGCACTACGGGCCAATGAGGACTTTTACCACATCATTTGTAACATTACGGTCATGATTATACCGAATAATCCCTGGTCATAATCATACCAAGTCCATCTATGCACTACAGGCCACAGATGACTTTCAACATTTTATAAACATGAGGATGATGACAATGATATAAGAATTCAATAAAACAAGTTCAAGAATTAATTTATCCAGGAATTAACAACGTCCAAATTGTCAACATGATACTGCATTGTGGAGTAAAATTCAAGAATGCTTAGAAGAATATTTTCTTGAAAAGATACTGGATGAAACGCAACTATCAAGGATATTCCACAAATTTCATGGAGTATAGAAGTCAAAACTTAACCAACTGAGTACAATAAAGAATGGAATAACAAAAGAAATCACCATGCATGCGATAGACCGCACAGACAGGTTATTCCAATAGAATAATAAATAATGGAACCAGGTCCGGCGTAAACGCACAGACAGGATATTCCGACAGAATAATAAATAATGGAACCAGGTCCGGTGTAAAACACACAGACAGGATATTCCAACAGAATAATAATAAAACGGAACCAGGTCCGGTGTAAAACACACAGACAGGATGTTCCAACAGAATAATAAACGGAACCAGGTCCGGTGTAAAACACACAGACAGGATGTTCCAACAGAATAATAGAAGAATGTCACCAAGTATAGGGTAGACCGCGTATACTGGTTATTCCAACAGAATAATAACAAATGGAATAACAGAAGTTCTCTTCATGAATATAAAAGAAATAATATTCCCTACCTTAAAAGAACTGGATATTGGAAAAGTGATGTAGCAGAATACTTTTATTCTCTCTCTCTTATTCTCTCTATACTTTCTCTCTCTATAGCTTGAATGAATTCGTGAAAAATAATGAAGCCCTAGGCCTCTATTTATAGAAAAACTGAGGGTGGCTCTTGGTCTTAACGAAGGGTCAAATGACTCTTGGTCTTAACGAAGGGTCAAATGACTCTTGGTAATATTGAAGGGACAACTACTATTGACGAAAGTAATTACTATTGACCAAGGTAAATACTATTGACGAAGGTAATTACTATTGACCAAGGTAAATACTATTGACGAAGGTAATTACTATTGACCAAGGTAAATACTATTGACGAAGGTAATTACTATTGACCAAGGTAAATACTATTGACGACGGTAATTACTATTGACGACGGTAATTACTATTGACGAAGAGACTCTTAGATGATGACATATGGCCCCCCATAAAATAACCAAACTTACCACAACGTCTCAATAATATAACATATTATACAGATGATACTATGACAATAATTTAAGAGATATGATGCAGCAATTACTGTAGCAATAATTGAGTATAGCTGAGTGACTTCTCACGTAAGCATCAATAATCAATACCGTGTGCTACTATGCAACCACGCGTATTACTGTACTTTTACTACCGAGTAGTTCAACAGTTTTAACGGTTTTAACGGTAACACCTCAGCCGTTATTTTTATAGAAAGATAATTCTGTCGTTTTCTCAATCCGACAATAATTCCGTTGTGGGGTCCACCAATGATTGTGCCGTCGTACGAATATTCCCCGACAAAAAGAATATTCTCCGACCAAACGAATATTTTATAACAACTTGCTTACTTTGCAAAATTTATAAATATTACCCACAACTATAACATTATATCAAATTAACTCCATAATATTCAAAAATGATATTTATAGAAAATTCATCTTTATTTATAAAAGTTGGGGTCTTACAAAAAATCTACCCATCTTTACACTCAAGTCAAAGAGAAATATCAATCATTAGGGTTATAAAAACGTTATATATATAATAAAAATAATATGATCAACATCTAGTTTTAATCTCAAGAGTAATATTCAAAATCAACTATAATTGGTTAGAAAAAGAAACAATTTTTTATCGTGAATAGTAACTTGTGAATAGTAACTCATGAATATAACTCGTGAATAGTAACTCATAAATAGTAAACCCGACACAAAAAGGTAGAAATTCCACAATAAAATCCATACCAGTATTTCGGTATAATGATATTGAAAGAATAATATTTCTTAAGCTTATAAACAATTTATTTAAATTGTTTACACTTTACTAAATAATGCATTTAATCATTCTAAAATACCAAACTCATAAGATTTCATCACCAATAATCAAAACCCTCATCAAAAATCTGCATATACCTCATATAGAATTCTCAAGCCATAAAATCCTATTTTCTAATTTTCTTACTTCACATAACATATTTAATTCATTTACTCATAACTAGACCATTTTCATAAAAAATACCAAATCAGTTCTAAAAATATTTCTTTTCTGAGATTTAGCATAATATAGTCCCATAGTAAACATATATTTTTCTCAAAATTTTTAAAAGTCATTTACTATTTTTCATATGGCCAAAACAGCCGAATATTTAGATATTTATCAAAAATTATACTTTTGTCCAAAAATTCTGAAATTTACAGAGTATACTTCTATCATATACATGTACTCCCAATAAAAATTTCATCATTTTGAGTTAACCACAAGGAATTATAAGCTGTTACTTCTAAAATAGTCTTTTCTCATAAAATTCATAACTCTCAATCTATACATCCAAAATCACCATTTTTGGACACAATCAAGAAAAACTCATCAAAATATCATTTCAAATTTTTCCAGAATTTTTGAAGATCAGAAAAATTACGAAACTGAAAATCATAACAACCCTTAAAATCCTTAATATCCCTTACCTCAAAAGAGCAGTACTTCTGACTGGATATCGGATATGATGCTGAAGGAAACTTGCACTGATGAATAGAAACTCACCAAGTATCTAAAAACTCACAAAATATGCTCATAATATAGAGAGAGAAAGAGAGAAAGCTTATGTTTCTGGTGTGATTTTCAATTCTAACTTAGCCCTCTATTTATAGAAAAATTTTGGTAGGTTTGACCTGCAACCTGATGGCTTTACCTGCTACTATTCCCACCCACCACATTTGAAATATAATTCAGCACATTTCTTCACCAACCACAAGTGGGGCCCACCAATTTAGAATTTTTCACCAAAATGATAAACTCCGAAAATTCAACAATTTCTGAACCAGTCATCTCGTAAAATTCATAACAAATCATACGTTCATTTTTAACGGTTCAAAATTTGTGGGCATATACTCAACTTATATATGTATAACATATCCAAAAATTACCACGATCCAACGGTCGGATTAAAAATTATAACCCCCGCAAAATATCTCAAAAATCCTGATTTTTAATACCTCCATTCCGACAAAAATACGGATAAAAATCTCAACATTAACTCCTTCATTTTTAACCACAAAAATATATCCCTCATTTATATCCACATAAAATAAATATTTTCTTATCATATGAATCAATAATTAATTATTCACAAATAATATTACAGAATCACATTTATGACAACCAGGCCGTTCCCAGGAAAGAGGGGGCTTTCCAATAAGGATTTCTTCTTACTGGCGCGTAATTAGATGACCAAACCTCTCCTTAGACAGAACTTTCTAGACATTGCCAATAATGCTATCTAATAATATTATTCAAATAATATGAATTATTGATCTGATAATAAAAATACTGTGCAGCAATAATTATTGAAACAAAAATAATATAAAATATCAACGCAGCAATTATTGAATCAATAAAGTAAAATATTGAACAGTAATTACTGTAACAATTATTGAGTAGTGCCTTCTTACGTAAGAATCAATAATTTTAAAAATACTGTGCAATACCGTGTGCTACTGTGCAATAACGCGTATTACTGTATTTTAACCAACGGTATTCCAACAGTGTTAACGGTAACAACTACGCCGTTATTTATAAAAACTCAAATTTGTCGTTTTCTTCACCCGACAGTTATTCGTTATGGGGCCCACAAATAGCTGCGCCGTCGTACGAATATTCCCCGACAGAAAGAATATTCCACGACCAAACGAATATTCCCCGACAACAATGATTATTTTATAACCACTTGCTTATTTTGAAAAAAAAATTTCATATTTCACCCATAACTTTAAACTTTTATCAATTTAACCATTTACTGAATAGTAATTATAAGAAAAATAAATACTTTTATTTCATAAAATTCGGGGTCTTACAATTGTGATACTATACTTAAAAGTGCAACTAATTGATGGAGTTTTTCAATTTGTTGATATTAAATTACGCTCTGTTTCTGAGTTTTAAAATGGACAGAAAGAAAAGAAATTGATGGAAAATTTAAGTTTTCTTTCCGATTCTTATTTTCTGATTTTTTTAATAAACAGAAAAGAAAGAAATTGATAGAAAACTTGGGCCAATTTCCTTCCAAAGTTTTCTGTCCAAAATTGGCATGATTTGGACCGAAAAGAAATTGGTATAAGTAACATTTTTATAATTTC